>JAJGOT010000034.1:0-437500 GCA_022457155.1 Cladopsammia gracilis
ACAGTTCAACCGACGTTCAATCGTTTTTCCAGTCCAGCGCATCGACGCGCGTTATCAAGATTTATCTCCGCAGAACACGCTTAAAACCTATCGTTACAACAGACACAGCCAATCTAATGAACCAACGAGGACTCGAGGCAATGGTTTTGGTTTTACCTCTGATTGGTTCAGAAAGTGGCGCAAGAGTTTTTTTAACCAATTAGAGCGTACCAATACAAAAGCAAAGAAATAGCGACATCACTTTCGTCACTCGATATAACACTGCCTTAAAGTGCCTATCACCCCCTAGAAAGTTATTTTCAGAATCAACTCTATGTACATTGAATAGTTGAATGGTAGAATATTTCTTGTTTTGAACGTCGCGTTTGTGAGTTATAGAGATTTGAATTTACAAAATGCTAATTAGATGACGTCAACCCGGGAATTTTCCATTATTTGTACGCCAATTTACAATGCGCAGTTTACAGCTTGAGGATAATTAATTTGATAAATATTAAAAATAAACTGTGGATAGTCAATTGATTCGTAAAAATATGTTACTTGGAGGTGAAAACAAGTAGTATAATAAATGATTCCCGGGTTGACGTCATCTAATTAGCATTTTGTAAATTCAAATCTCTGTAACTCACTAACACGACGTTCAAAGCAAGAAATAGTTTACCATTCCACTATTCAATGTACATAGAGTTGATTTTGAAAATAACTGTCTAGGGGTGATAGGCACTTCAAGATGAGCAAAAGATAAAAACAACGTGCAGTAGAAAATTACACTAGCCCTGGCTAATGGACAACGTATTCTTTGTACAATACGCTAGCTAAATAAATTATATCAAGGCAAATGTATCTTGTTGGTGTTGTGATCAAAATTTATTGTTTACGTAGAAAGTTTTACTTTCCTAAACCAGACATGAATATTTTATACTTTAATAGAAGGGCTCTGGGAAGAAAATGTCAAGTGACTTTTAGGGAAATGTTCACTAATAAAATGTTAGTATTTTGGGCCTCAAAAAGTACCTTTTGTTGGTGAAAGACTGAATTCCAACCGAGTCAGAAAAAGTACATTATCGAGGGTGTCTGAAGTACATTATCGAGGGTTATCCAAGAAGCAATTTGTATTCAGTGCAGCGTGCAACGCACTTGGTGGTTTCACAATAGGGCTTCTAGAGCAGTTTTCAATTGAGTATGAAAAGTACTTACACAATTGCTTTGGTTTATCATCGCTAAGCTTTGTGATTGGCTAAAAAATCTCGCGCCACTTTCTCGACCAATCAGAAGTAAAACCAAAACCAATCGTGACTTGCTCGCACGCGTTTTCCCGCGCTTGGCGCCGCCGACAGGTAATTGCTTCGAGCTCTGATTGGTGCATTTCATTGTTTACGACTGCTGTGATTGGTCAGAGTAATTACTTTGGTTTTGGTTTTACCACACTCAATTGAAAACTGCTCTAAGTAGATCCTAAGTGTACTTAAAACCTCCTTTGGATGTGAAAAGATAAAATGAACATACTTGAACACCATGTTGTGACCATGGAAACGTGAATATTTCAAATGAGGCGAAAAACGCCTTTAAGTATGATCTAAACCACATGCACATGAGAAGGCGCTTGACCAAAGGGAAGTCAGAAGCTGACTAAAAGGAACGTGCAGTGGCGCAAAAAATTAACAGTGATTGAAAGGTGATGTTTCAAGTAATACACTTTGTCATCAGGGCCCGGTTGTTCGAAAGCCGGTTAATTAACGCTAACCCAGGATTAAAACTTAAACCGAGGATTTAATTTCTCTTGTTCGAAGTGTTTTCAAAAGCTAATTATAAGTTACATGCGAAGACAAGTCAGAAACTGACGAAACTAGAGGTAGTTTCTTGGCTCATCCTCGGTGTAAGAACCTGTGAAACTCATGAGTGACGTAAAACAAAGAAAACAAAAGACATAAAACAATAGAGTCAACTGGGAATGCAATACTACAAAGGTAAAAATCAAAGGAAAAAGTCACAGGTTCTGACACCGAGGTAAACCCAGTTTCTTGGTGTTGCGGATGGTGTGATCACCAAATGATGTAAAACAAAAGATTCAAAAGACACTGAACAATACCCACACCACAACACAAAAGCTAACCAACAATGGATTCCGCAACACCAAGAAACACCCAAACTAGAGGGCAAAAAAAATTGGAAAAATATCCATTGATTTATCATTTAACTGGAATCAAAACTGATGCTAACCCTGGCCCAGGCGTGAACCTAATTTCTGACGTGCTACTTGAGAATCTAACGTGCGCTTGAGTCAAGCTCTTGTTTGAGACATACTTAGCTTGTAGTGTGAAATCAACAAATGCCACAAATGCATATTGCAACTTGAAAGACGCTGAAAGTTACGTAGATGTTATATGCGCTACAATTGATCACGCAACACTAAAATAGAATTCATAACTCGCTCTTACTCTTTTCCTGGATTGTTAACTGACATTTCTTTGTAAGTCAGTGGTCTCACCTGTAAATATGTTTTGTTGGAAGTTGCGAGAAAAGTTGCCGATTTTCGTGGCATTGCGCATGTAGAAGGTTGTGCGCGCGCACATTTGAGGCGCGCGTGCTCAGTTTTGATTTGTCGAACGCCTATTACCTCACAATAGCCACTGATCGTAGAAAGACAGTTAAGTGGATAAAACTGTGCGAGGTCTTCGTTAACGTTTTCCTTGTTTTTTTATTCCGAGAATTGCGATTATGGGACTTCTAAGATTCATAGGACGTTTGAACTGTTTTGGTAACGGCCAAAGAAGCTTTTTAAGAAACTCAAGTTTTTCCAATTCTTTGTCGGGAGTTTTTTTTATCACTGATGTTTTATTGAATAACAGAAAACAGATAGAAAGAGAACTCTACCGCATGCAAGCAACAATCCGTGCAATGGAGGAAAAGCTTGAAACTACAAAGTAAGAGTTAGCTAAGAGTAAAAAAAACTACAAAGTAAGAGTTAGTAAGAGTTAGTTAGATGTTACAGCTGATGAGATTATACGGACCCACACCACGACCTTAGAAAATGCATTCCACATCACCTTGCAACAGAAGGAGAAAAATTTGCCCAAAGTATATTGGATACCAAAACTTCACAAGACACCATACAAAGCACGTTTTATTGCAGGTTCAAGTTCCTGCACTACTACTAAGTGCCTTAAACTGGTCAAGAGTCACTGTACTTCATACTGCAAGACTATTTTAGAACGAACAGGAGTTAATTGCATGTGGGTCATCAACAATTCGTTGGATGTTATTCACACATTGCAGGACAAACAACTTTCGCTTAATCATGTGAGTACTTGGGACTTTTCCACTCTTTATACTAGCCTTCCACACGCCAAACTTAAACATCAACTCCATGATCTACTTGAAAGGGTTTTTAACACCAGAGGAAAAAATTTCATAGCAACCAATAATTTCCACACATTCTGGGCTAATGATAGGAAATCTACGAAGTACACTTACTTCTCCTGTAGGGAACTGTGCCTCGCTATTGACTTTCTTATCGACAATATCTACGTCCGCTTCGGAAACACAGTTTTTCGGCAAATTATTGGCATACCTATGGGCACTAACAGCGCACCTTTGTTGGCTGATCTGTTCCTCCACACCTTCGAGTATGACTTCATGCTAAGAACAATGAAGCAAGATATGACCATAGCTGTCCAATTTAGCAACACCTTTCGTTATATCGACGATTTATTGAGCGTTAACAATGAAAATTTTGGAAATTACATCAGCGACATTTATCCGTCGGACCTGGAACTAAAGAACACTACCTTAACATCAAATGAGGTGTGTTATCTGGACGCGAGAATCAAGAATGGTGACAGCAACACACCTTTCCATCTCAGTGTCTACGACAAGAGGGATGACTTCTCATTTCGGATTGTCAATTTCCCTCATATGGACAGCAACATTCCAGCCAATCCGGCTTATGGTGTTTATATATCTCAATTGGTAAGATATGCTAGAATTTGCACATCGAAGTTGGATTTTATGCGTAGACTTCGCCGACTTTCATCACGTGTCCTTCACCAAGGGTTCAAATCTTCACTCCTTCGTAAATCATTTACTAAATTCTTCAAACGCCACAGTGCTATCATTGAGAAATATGGCACTACACTACGAGAAATTAAACTAGCAATCCAAAATTGAGAAACACCGCCGTATCCTTTGTTATTTCAGATCCTTTATATTATTCTAGCGCCCCTATTTAATTTCTATATTGCTTCTATTCAGGTCAATGCTAGTGCGCGCGCGCGCAATTTTCCTTGAGTCGTGCGCGTGCTTAGCTTGTTTAGTTGACGTGTGTGCTTAGTTCGTTATTTAACGTACTACATTTATTTTGCGTTGTTTTCCTAACTGATATGTCTTGTCAGTAACTGTGCTCACACTGTGGGTGGCTCCTCCTAAAATGTTCTGCAATTGGTATAGGATTTAATGGAGCCGAAACCAATTGTGGAATTGCACGCATTTTGGGCATCCTACTGATGAACAGTTACGAAATTCAGATATATTTAGTAGCCACATTTATTTGCGGTCTGTCCCCTTTGAATTACATCAGTTCATCGTTGATAATTTCCCCATAAACTGTTTTCCCGTTGGTTTCTTGCATTTTATCTGCAAATTTTAATTAAGACGGTAACGAATCCTAATGCATGTTTTAACCGATTTATTGCTGTATCGAAAAAACAACAACTTTGTAACAGTTTTATTCAGGGATAATTGCAAATTTAAAACCAATTATGTCTTGTATCTCATTTTTAACGGAGCTGTGCAACGGGTGCGTGTGATTTTGCTTCAAATTCCGATTGGATTATCGCTGCGTTATTGACCGCGTTGTGATTAGCCATCTGATGCGTTTAGTCTTGGTACATTTTTTTATAAACATAGAACGTATAAAAATTATAAATAACTTTCTGAAACAATGTTTCTCCAGGTGGATCATTAAGGAATGTAGGAAACAGCAATTAGCAGAAGAACGAGAACAGATGGTGAATGACACTAGAGGACAGCTAATGGATGAAGTAGAACGGATCGAGATTGAACTGGGACAAGCATTAAAGCATCGCCAAGACACAATAACCGAGATCACGTAAGCTTTAATAAAAATCATGATTTATACACGTTGAATATTACACAATCTTTTTATAGACTGCGAAACCGTCCGGGTTTTTTGTGTGGATCCACCGAAGAGCGGCGAACGCAATAAAAGGCGACCGAAAAGGTCTGGAAGGTGTATCGATGCTTCGCGCTCCGCCTGCGAGCTTAAAACCGACTGTCTGAAAGTCAAACGTCTTTTTTCCGAGAAAACGTTTGGTGACAGAATCGTGATGGAATATTAGATATAGATACCACTTTTTGTTGTCCGTTGCTAAATAATTGTCTTGTCCTAAAATCGTCTGGTGTTTGATGGCTGATTACAGTCAAAATACTCAGCGCGTTCCGCTTATTATTTGGGAATGAATTTCATTAATCGGGAACGGATCGCATTATTTAAATCAAACGCTGATCAAATTCAGGTTCTAAATTGATTACCGGAATCTTCCAACGGTAGCCTCATTCGAAATAACGAACGGACGGAACGCGCTGAGTATTTTGACTGTAAACTAAAGCGAGCAAAAAGTAACACGAAGTTTCTCTTCACAGAAAAAGCTGCCTCCGGAAAATGGCTCTAGAAAAAAACCTCCAAACCATGGAGAAGAAGGCAACGTTTTTTTGTATGGAACTGTACCACGATGACCCAGATCCAAGGACAACTGTCCAAATATGGAGAGAAAATCTACGACAAATGCGCTCACAGAATGACATGCACAAAACGGTGCCTCAGCTACCACTGTTATCTGTTCTGGACATTGATGAAGAGGAGTTGATTTGGGAGGCTCAGAAGCTAAACTGAGATGATGTGGTCAATGCGGAGTGCCTAGACAATGAATCAGAAATGACTACTAATCTTTAAAAGAATCGTGTGATGAACTGTTGTGACTGCTATCAACTGGTTAATCTGTGTAAAATTTAAAAATATGCCTGAAAGAAGTAACTGAATATACAAAAGATAGTTAATGATATTGACCTACAATCTAAATTGAATCTACATTGATAATGCGAAAAAGGAATGACTTAGAATGCAGCGCCCTGGGGTGCTTACCATTTGTAAGAAAAAACCGGTTGGGATGACCGTTACATAATGGTAAGCGATTTTCCAAATTTACTGACCAACCGACGAGATTGCACTTACCATTTTGAATTTTCCATTTCTCCGTCCTGGTATCCAGACCGTTAACTCGATTTAGCGATTTGAATTTTTTCTAGATTCAAATGGTAAGGAAAATTCCAGTCGAATCGTCCCAACCGGAATCGCGGGACAACCTCTGAAGGTTGTCCACTTGTTCCAACCGAAATTCTCGGAAAATCAACCGTACCATTTGCTTTCCAACCGAAAATACCGGTTTTCTTGGCTTAATGGTAAGCACCCCTGGTTGTTACTAAATTTCCGTACCGTTCGATCAGCCTTGCCTTTGTATCATACTAATATTAGTAAACGTTTTAGGATGCCTGAAACTACTGTAAGGTTGTTATTTTTTTTTTTTCATTTTATTTCAATAATTTAAATTTAACAAATTAGAGAAATATACAACCTGCATATAGCAAAGCTAATCAAGGCAGGTTGTATAATTTACAATCAAATTTAGCAAACACAAATTATTAGTAAAATCAGGTGAATAATAATAAATAAATAATTAAAAATAATAATAATAAATAAATAAATAAAATAAAATAAATAAATAAATAAGTAAAATAAATAAATAAAATAAATAAATAAATAAATAAATAGGTATACACACACATTCACAGATAGCTAGCATTTACATGAGTAGTGCAAGAACCTATAATAACACATAGAAGATAAGGAAGTAATAATAATAGCTGGAGTCTGATTACTGATAATTGGTAATTTTCAACATTAACGTAAAGACCTCAACATAATCATTCTCATTACCAAGTACCGTAAGTAAAAATTGGTGAATTTTATTTTTGAAAGGTTTTTTCCTAAGCTTACGCAGGTTAGGCTTCAGGCAAATCCACAACTTAGCTCCGAAAATGGAAAACGAATTAAGATAAATACTCAGTCTTGATTTATTAACATATAAATTCCCAGATTTTCAATTCAAGATTTTCTTTCACGCTATGAATTGTTTATTTATATGTGGATAAATTAATAGTATTTGCAATTGTGTATCACAGTGTATGTGAAATAAATGGTAACAGATGTGTGATGAACAAAAAGGGAAGCCCTGGTATAAGCGCCAAAAGAAAATCGTTTCGAAAATTCATTTCAATATTGTTACTCTACATGCCTTCCTTATCTATTTGAAGTGTTTATATATATTAAGGAAACAAGGAAAAGACGAAGAGGGCTTATTTCCGGGAGGAGGGGGTTCATAACCGGAATATTATTTTTGTTCACTGGTGGATGGGCCTACACCCTGCCCTTGGGAGAGGGGGGGGGGGGGGGGGGCTAACAAGTAATTGCCTATATGTTTTAAGGGTGACTGATCCTATTCTTGCTAAAAAGACGCATCTGCATCAAGAGTGCGCCTCGAAAAAATTCTGCGAAATGCCTGCTTTTCGCTTAAACACCAGCAGCTTATAGTATTGGCTATAAATATACCTTTCGTTTTCTAATGGAATGAATTGTCAATTTTTTTCCGAATTCTACAGCCCTGTTTTATGAAAACGAGGCTGAGCACCATCAGGAAAACGAGGCTTAGGCACACTCTTAACCGCTGTCAAACGAGAGAAATTTAAGCAAAGTACTTAAAGTTAATGTTGTCATATTCCCTGTTCAAAGTTTAATTATTGCCAATACGCTGTCAATTTACCAAACGTTTTGAAAGTTTAACAAAAAAATTCTAAGCGTTTAAAAACCGTGAACTGCCGAGTTGTCGGCGCCATTTGCCAACATAATTTCGATCAGGCGCAAAGAGTTTTTGTCAGTTTTCAACGGAAAAAAGCTCAAAAATTAAAATGTAGTAACGTCAACTAATTTTCTTTTTACCTCCTTGCCCATATTTCCATTTAATTCCTCGCGAAGCGAGGGCCGAAGGCCCGAGCGTAGCGAGGTTAATAAATTTGGCGGCCGAAGGCCGCTCGGGTGCTCGGGAGCTAAGCCGCGCGCAATCGAGCGAAAAGTTTATATATATATATATATATATATATATATACTGAAGATGTCGTGCAGTTGCCTAGCAACAAAAATCGCGACCGCTGACAATGGCGCGCTCTCATGTTTATTCATGGCGGTGGCCGGGCTGACGGTTTACTCATCGTCGTAAAAAAGTGTTTACTCACGGTGCAGAGGAGGGGGGGGGGGGGGGGGGGGTTGGAAGTCTATCCCATAATGTCTCATCACGTGACCTCGCATTTGCCAGTGATCGCCGAGGCAAGCAGTGGCTGTCAAGACACCCTTTTCAAGGCCTCTTGTCTGTCGGTCTTCTTTTGTCAGGATTTGCAATGTCAAGA
The DNA here is from genome assembly GCA_022457155.1 of Cladopsammia gracilis. Lineage (NCBI taxonomy): Eukaryota > Metazoa > Cnidaria > Anthozoa > Scleractinia > Dendrophylliidae > Cladopsammia > Cladopsammia gracilis. Next base: position 8,536 of record JAJGOT010000034.1, read on the forward strand.
AAACTTCTCTTGCAACGAACAGATACATGCTTTCGAAAATTTGTTTGAAGGATGACACGACAAACGAAATTTGCGCGCGCTTGAACGCGTAAGCATCCAGCTGCTTGTCCACGCATATGACGACACTCTTGCACTGTGTTAACCAAATAAGTGCTCTAAAAACTGAAAACCTTTGGGAAAAAAGTTCTTCTTTTAATAGCTATTTGTTTTATCCACGGTTTTAGCTAGACACAGTAGTTCTGATGTCAATGACAGGAAAAAACTGTAACTGACGCGTACAGCTAGCTTTTACGCGCGATATAGCGCGCGATATAGCGCGCGCATATATTTAATTTTGCTGCGTATTTTGTACTGATTTGTGCTTTCAGCACTGATGCACTTGCCAAGATTTTTTCCGCTATAACCTTTGTTCAAGACGGCTTTTGGAAATACAATGTAACCTTTTAATACTCATTTACTTGAACTTGCTTCGGTCTAAATTCGTTTTATTCCTCAAAGAATTTTCATATTCAACTCTACAAACGTGCGCGAATTTCCTAAATCAGCTCGCCGTCAATTCAAAGCATTGACTGAAAGTACCCACACTTTGATGGTTTTATTTAGCTTGAAAAACCTGGAAGGATCTGGAGGGATCTGATGTTTTAAGTCGTTATGATATTAAGGAATACGTTATTAATGTTAAAATGCTAGTGATGCTTAGATTTAGAAGGAGGTACAACTGCACTTTCCTGGTATTTTCGGGGATGATCGCCATTTTCCTGCGAGCGGAAAATGATATTTTCTAAGGACGAGAAACGAGGATTAAACTTAGAAATATAAATGAAATTCTTGCATTGTAGTTCTTTTCTGTAACCAATGAACTATATTCTCTGATTCCCAAGTCTCCCATAATTAAAACCATAAAATGAGACTACCGGCAAAATCACCGAAATATGAGATTTTACAAAAAAGTTTGTTTATTCGCTTCAAATGTCGCCGGTAACTCGTTGCGTTGCATCATGGGATAGGCTTCCAACCCCCCTGCTCTCGGTGAAACACGACCAATTTCTGATGCAAATGAGAAAGAACAGCAAATACAACAACGCTGGATTGAACAAGTGGCTTGAAATCCTTTCTCGAGAAGATTAACCACCGAAAATCCGCTGGAGCGAGAACGGCGACTTGAAATTCCACGCGATCGAGCAACGAAGAAACAACGACAGCATCGATTACAAAGACTTCGAACAGCCTGACCAAATGCCTCCATTAGAATTCTGAACGAAACCGATCAGAAGAGGCGACACGGACTGGAAGTGTTAGACAAAATGATTCTGTTTATAGACGCAACAAGAGCAAACACTGATTTCAGGAAATCTGGAAAAATTAAGAAATTAAGAAATCTAGCTCAAATCACCGCACTTTAATCCGCTCTTTAATGCTCTTCAATTGAAACAACCTACATTTAAAGGCAAGTAATCTTAAGCTTATATACAATCCTCCATAAATTATTCTTTAATCTATCTTTTGCAAAAAAAAAAATAATAAAAAGATTTCAAGAAGCTGAACAACTGACACGCAGATCATAAGAGGATATTTTTCAATATAAAAAATTAGTATTCAAAAACTGGAAACTATTGTCTTAGTACATGCTGTAAATTGATCATTATTGATTTTCTCGCATACATTGCTTATGATATTTGCAAAGAATATGTTGCTTCATCTTGAATATTCATGTTTAACTTTTGTAATCAATTTCGTAATTCTCATGACCTGTATCCTATTAACTCCTGCAATCTCAACCATTCAAGCGAATAGTGAATTGAATTAGCAATTATTTGATACACAGTACATAGAACAACAGCTACAGAAGTATGTAAAGGGAACAGGTTAATTTTGGGAGATAGCACTCACAAACTTCAAAAAGGCCCACATCGCTAAAATTTTGCAGTGCATCCTCCCTCGAGCTTCGCGAGGTTCTGCGAGACACGTATTTCTAGTATGAAATAAAATTCCACTAAATAAAACGAAAAACGCCTCCGACTTTTGACCGCGATGCTCAAGCCCGAGCGATTCAGATAAAATACTGTGTTATCGCAGTCTCCTGCGCAGCCGTTGTTTGTGTCGTCACGCAACACTCGTTGGTAGGAGCGTTGCGTGACGACACAACTAACGGCTGCGAAGGAGACTATTGTAGTGTTATCCCAGAGTGACAATGAGGGTATACAATAAGACCATCTCAAATTTAAGCGTTTCCCCGCATTTTCCGCGCGATGCTTGTGCGCAAAAGCACCGATTTTCGACTCTGTTCAAAGCTGATTTGATAAGTTATATTGGCCACCTACTTGTTTGGTTAAGATTCCAAAATACCAGGCAAATTGTATTGCAACCTGTTACGACTGAAATGCCGATTGAAAAGCCATTGCGCATGACAACTTGAAAGCCGCTGCCACTTACTTCCCTTTTCAACGCATGTTTTTTTTCAACTTTTACAGTTTCTTCTTCACTTCGGACTTTTATTAATAGCCTTATTGTAGTTTACAACCTTCTTCTTCTAACTTTTCTTCCTCTTTAGCTTTCTTCTCCTTAGCTCTTTTTTCTCCTTAATTTTTTCTCCTTATTTTAATTTACAGTGCATTTTTTACATGCAATTAAAATTGCGTATATATAATTTGTGACTACTTTTCTGATTGTGGTATAGATAGATATATATTATATTGTTTGTTTGATTAGCATATCATTACACGGGCATTACAGCAAGTGCTAAATGTTCTTTGTAAAATTTTCACCATGGCCCCATGCCATTTATTTAACTTGATAATAACGTCACAAAGACACCAAAACATCGTTGCGGATTTTATCGTTAGTTATCGTTAGCAGTTGCGTGTTTATACGAAAAGAGTTATGAAGTAATAAATTAATCATACTAAATTTACATGTAAACTGACTACAAGTCATACACTGTTTGGCGAAGTAATATTCAAGTTATCATACGTACATTTTTAAAACTAAAAACCACACTTGATAATTTGGTCTATAGCAAACAAAAGGCTAGACTTTTATTCCAGTTTGACTTAATTACGTGAAAACGAACTAAAGATAAGGAAACTTAGAGTTTCCTATGCTTAATTAATTAAAACTCCAAAAACACTTTTAAAAGCCAGACGAGCTAATGTATTAGAAAAAAGAAAACAAGTGTCAAGTTTGGAGACGAAATGTCCCAATTAAATCTCAATCTCATATCAATAGTTATCCATAGTTTCAGAAGTTTCTGGAATTATTTAAAGATCTCTATAGTATATGTAAAAATATACTTCATGTTTTGTGGTTTTAACTCGCTAAAAAGGTACGGCTCTTTGTTTACATAAATCACAATCGACTTTCCATGAAATCACATTCTTTTTCTCAACATGTTTTATATTGGACATTGCATGCATGCTCTATATGTTTTTTTTTGCTATTATCGTATAATATACGGAAGATCAATTTAGGATAAATATACCTTTCGCTTAGTTCACTTAAGGAAAACGGGGTTTACTTTAATTGACAATCAGAAAAGTCATTTCCTATGTTCCTACTAAATTTTCATTAGTTGTCAGTTAGCCTTGTGGCGGACGCAAATGTTGCCCAGTTTATATTAGCTGCACGAGAACATTTGTTGCGGACGCAGATCTTTCTTCCCGAAGGCAAGGAAATGTTATTGAATCGAGTCAAAAACATCCTCCTTTCCGGAACCGAATTTTGCTTCGAAACAAATGTTTCCCATTTTAACCACATTAGAAACAACAATCAGTATTTCCACAACAATGTTTTCTAGTTTAGCAAGGCACTTGGCATGCAACCCGGCACTTATCACGAAATGTTGATATGCGAAACTTAACCGTCCTCACATCTCTCATTTTGTAATTTGGTCAACGTACGTAATTATAAAGAGATTGAAAAGCTAACGTTCTAAACACTAGCCCATTCAAATTTTAGCGTTTCACTTCCCGGCTGATGAACCTCTCACAAATATGTTTCGTTACAAAGTGAAAGTCAAAAATTGCCAATGTTTATGGTTGTCTATGGCATTGCGTGTGTCACGCGCGCGCACATCGAGGCGCGTGCTTATTTTTGATTGGTCGAACGCCTGAGACATCACAATAGACACAGAACGTATAAAGACAGTCCCAGTGGATAAAAACTGTGTGAGGTCTTCGTTAACGTTTTCCGTGTGTTTTCATTCCGAGTATGCAATCATGGGACTTCTAAGATTCATAAGACGTTTGAACTGTTTTGGTTATGGTCAAAGAAGTCAAAGAGAAGCTGAGGCAACGTAAGAATTCCTAGCGACGCTTTAATGGAAGTTTTGCCGATTCTTGGTCGAGAATTTTTTTATATAATTGATGTTTTACTGTTTAACAGGGAAAAAGTAGAAAAAGAACTCTACCGCATGCAAGCAAAAATCCGTGCAATAGAGGACGAGATTGAAACTACAAAGTAAGTGTTTGTATGGAAACGTTTTCTTTAGTTCATTGGTGATTATTTTCCCCATCAATTTTCCGTTGCTTTCTTGCCCTTTTTCTGCACCTTTTTCGAATCCCATGCCAGTTTTAACCGATTTGTACTAAACAGCATTAAAGCAGGTGTTATACAGAACGATTCGCAACGACGATTTTTTAGCGCAACAAAATTAACACGAAACAACTTGAGCAAAATTCGTGTTTTTGTGTTGCAAGTTTCTTGAAGCTGAATCAAAAACTCGCAACGAAAAAATTACGAAGAAAATTGTCCGTGCACCCATGTTGTGCTAAAACTCGTCGTTACGAATCGTTCCGTGTAACATCACCTTAAAGCAACTTTGGAACAGCGCAGTTCCAATCACAAATCCTGAAAACAATCGTGGTGCATATGTTTGCTTCGAATTCTATTTGGATTATCGTTGCGTTATTTGAGTGTGTTGTGCAGCTGGCATGATGAGTTGAATCTTGCTCTGGATCTTGCTGTATATTGTTTTCTGTATACACATAACTTACTGTGAGGAGACAAAACCGGCCAAGGATTCAAAAAACAAAATATAAACGAAATATAGGACGTTTAAGAAATTATCTTTAATCGAAAGAACCTGAACAAATAATAATCACTATAATGTACTCTTGAACAAACTAGGAATTATAGTTGTGTAGAATTATAAACAGTCGGAACTCTTAGGTTGTCTTTAATCAACGCTTAGGTTGTCTTTAATCAACGCTTAGGTTGTCCTTAATCAACTCTTAGGTTGTCTTTAATCAACGCTTAGGTTGTCTTTAATCAACTCTTAGGTTGTCTTTAATCAACGCTTAGGTTGTCTTTAATCAACGCTTAGGTTGTCTTTAATCAACTCTTAGTTTGTCTTTAATCAACCCTTAGGTTGTCTTTAATCAACGCTTAGGTTGTCTTTAATCAACGCTTAGTTTGTCTTTAATCAACGCTTAGTTTCTGTAATTAACACTGGATCCTCTTTAGCAAGCCGAGTTGTATAAGCTCACCTAAATTAAAAGAAAGCTGTCTTTGCTCAACTTCGTAACGGAATATATAAGTTATTATTAATTAAAACTAGGATCGTTAGTATTTATTCAGCCTCTTAACAGGTCCTAGGTTCGTTAGCCTTATTTCAGAGCTTTCAAAGCTGAATGTACAGCTTAATTATAGATCGAGGTTTAGGCTCATTAAGACAAGAAACATTAGTTGTAGTTATATAAAATTATCCAGCTTACATGTGTATTGTATTTAGAATGATGCGCGCAATAGTAATCGATTGGCATAAATAGAGCACTCTAGTTTACATCTCACTACGACGGAGATTTACATCTCACTACTTCGGAGAGTTACATCTTAGAGATTTATGATTTACACTCCGTCTGAAGATTAAACGGAGTTGAAGTCCAAGTTCTGCGTTCGTCCTGTTTCCAGTTGTTGCAGATCCCAGAGGTACTTTGGAACTCGCGTGACAAGTTCCTTTCCCGCAGGCCAAGCGACGTGCTGAGTTATTTCCCCCCAAGTTAGAAAGCGCTACATTTCCCGCCTTGACTTAAAGCCTTAAGTTTCCTTTCAAGCGCTTGGAGCTGCAAAACTTATCGTCACATTACATCAATAATCTTATTAAACAATGATTTGGCAGGTCGATTATTGAGGAATATAAGAAACAGCAATTAGCAGAAGAACGAGAACAGATAGCGAAAGACACGAGAGGACAGCTGAAGGATGAAGTAGCGGGGGTAACGGATCGAGAGTAAACTGGGACAAGCATTAAAACATCGCCAAGTCACAATAACTGAGATCACGTAAGATTAAAAATCATGATTCACGTTACATGTAAATATACACAATATTTAATTTGATACACTATAAAATCCGGTGCGGATCAACCGAAAAGTGAAGAAAGCTAAGCGGCCGAAAAGGTTTGGAGCAAGTATAGTGTATCAATGCTTCGCATTTCGCCTGCGAGCTTGAGAGGGAAAAATCGACTCCCTGAAAGTCTAACGAGTCCCGCAAAAACGTTTGGCGAGAAATTCGTGATGAAAGGCAATATTTCAATAACATAATATGCCCAATATGGCGACATGTTCTTTTTGTATGGTCAGGTTTGATGTCCATAAGTTATAGTAAATATATAAATGCGAGTGTCTTGAATCTTTATAGCAGCATTTATCATAAACTCTGAAAAATGCGGAGTGCACTGTTGAAAGATAAAAATTTCAAGCATTTTTTGAAAAGGTGTGCACGAATATTGGTGTCACTAGCTTCATGTTGCGGGCCGTTCCTCAATGTTTTCCTTGTCCTAAAATCGGCGTGGGATGTTTGATGATCGTAACACGAAGTTTCTTTTCACAGAAAAGGCTCTAGAGAAAAACCTCCAAGCCATGAAGAGGAAGGCGACGTTTTTTTGTATGGAACTGTACCACAATGACCCAGATCCAAGAACAACTGTCAAAATATGGAAAGAAAATCTACGACAAATGCGCTCACAGAATGACATGCACAAGGCGGTGCCGCTCAGCCATCCCCGCTACCTGCTTTGGATTTTGATGAAGAGGAGTTGATTTGGGAGTCTCAGAAGCGAAACTGTGATGATGCGGTCAATGCGGATTGCCAAGACGATGTATCAGAAATGACTACAAATCTTTGAAAGAATCGCGTATGATGAACTATTTAAAAACTGTTTTGTTAAAATTATTTCTGAAGTTAATGTGTCAAGGCTAACTGAGTTTGTGAACATTTAGTAGGAACATGGGAAATGATTTTTCTGATTGTGAAGTAAAAAAATCCCGCGTTTGCTTAAGTAAATGAAGCTAAAAGTATCTACCCTAAAATAATAATAATAATTGCAGAAAAACATATAGAGCATACATGTAATGCCGTGTCCAAAATAAAACATGTTGAGAAAGACATGTTGAGAAGTCGCAAGACTAGGGGCGTCTTGATCATTTCAAGTGTTTCAAGGGGATCGAAAATTTAACATCATATTGTTATACAGCTAGCTTTGAAGCGATACAGAGGAATACAAAAAGTGATTTTTATTGAAATGATAGAGCCTCTAGTAGTGGACCTGCCATCTGACGACAATAATAGCGTATTATCGGAGCCGTGGGGAAAAAGAATATCTCAGTTGCGAACATATGTTTAGTCCATGCATCCTGACCTTCTGGGAAGTAATTTTTCAAAAATTGACACAAAGATCTCCGAAGAAAAAGTTTCATATTTTTCCATTTTTGCCAACTTGATAGTTTCTGTTCAACAGATCAAGGATAAATTTTCACCGATGTCGAAATTTTGCGCCGATGAAGCTGATCTCTGTGAGTCATGGAAAATTATGCTAATTTTCGTTAACCATACCTTTCTCCAGTTTGAGATTAATGTACTTCCCTGAAATAGCTATGTTGACAAGTTTCATATTTTATTGGCGCTATTAACTTCGCGAAAAGATTCCTGTTGATCTTAGAAACACGAATCTTAATAATTTTGTCAAATGGATACACGTTTCCAATAGGCTGCTACTGGCAAGTTTCCTTAGGAACATGAATATTCATTGGTCTGACAGTTCCTTTTTATATTTCTTTTTATATTTTGCTTCCATGTTTCGAAGTATAGAAGTATATTTTTCATATTTTCGAAATCGGTTAATTTTGCCTCATTTGCACTAGATTTTTTTTGTGTGCGCTGCGATGAGGCATGGGTGCATATTCCCGCACGACACACTGCCGTTGAATCAGGAGATACAAGTTAAATGGGGGTATTGTCATAAAGCTAACTGGCATAAATAATGAACATTTCAATAAGAACATGGGAAATGACTTTTCTGATTGTCAAGTAATTAAAGAAAACCCCCCTTTCCTTAAGTAAATCAAGCTAAAAGCATTTACCCTAAAATTATCAACTACGAAATAATTGCACAAAAACATAAAGAGCATGCATGCAATCAGCCAAATATGAGGTTGACAAAAAGAATGTGATTTTCGTGGAAATTGTATGGGATTCATGTAAACAAAAAGCTGTATCTTTTTAGCGCCGGAGTTAAAACTAGAGAATATGAAGTATATTTGGCATGTAGAGATCTTTTAAAATTTTAGAAACTTCTGAAACCAATTATAGATAACTAATCAAATCACATTGACAATGGCTTTTATTTCTCTAATGCATTAGCTTACAAAAAGTGTTTTTGGCGTTTTCATTAATTAACCATAGGAAACTTTGGCTTCCCCAGAGTCCCCAGAGCTCTATCTTTATCTTTAGTTCTTTTTTCGCAGTTAAGTCAAACTGGAATAAAGGGTGTTGCCTTTTGTTTACTATAAACCAAACTATCAACTTTCACTTAGTTATAAAAACGTATGATAACTGAACTGTTTCTTCGCCAAAATGTAACTTGTAGTTCTAACTTTAGTATGAATATATGCAAAGAATATTTAGCACTTGATGCAATGATATGCTAATCAAACGAACAATATGTCATCACCAACGAAGTAGTCGTAAGACATGATAAGATATGTATACCCAATTAACCCTATAGAAGCAAGTAATATTAGAGGAAAGCTAAGGAGATGAAAGCTGGAAGAAGAAAGCTGTAAACTACAAGGAAGGCTAGGAAGGCAAGGAAGGTTTAGGCCTCCCCTAAACGTTTTATTTCACCAATCCCCCACCCCCTGCGTCCAACTCTTCACACTCCCCATCCACCAAGTCTCCAACGCCGTCCTCATGACCATTATATTGCAGGTGACCATTATATATCGCGGGCTCAATGTTCACGGACCCTCCTCTCTCCTGTGTGTCCCCCCCCCCCCCCCCCCATCCTTGCATCTAATTCTCCAACATCCCGTCCCTCCAACGCCGACCACATGGATAAGGTAGGTGACCATTATACATCGCAGGCTCAATGTTAACGGCCGATATCGATCGAGTGAAATTTTGTCTCACTGTTATAACTCGTTCAACGTTTCCTGTATTCACGAGTTAAAATAAAAGATAATCAATAATGCTGGATGGTAACAAGTTCCAATCTGATATCTTTCTAAAGTTTAGAGCAGTTTTCATTTCAGTGTGGTAAAACCAAAACAAAAGTAATTACTCTGACCAATCAGAGCAGTCGTAAACAATCCAATGAACCAATCAGAGCTCGAAGCAATTACATGTCGGCGGCGCCAAGGGCGGGAAAACGCGTGCGAGCAAGTCACGATTGGTTTTGGTTTTACTTCTGATTGGTCGAGAAAGTGGCGCGAGATTTTTTAGCCAATCACAAAGCGTAGCAATAAAAACCAAAGCAATTGTGTAATTACTTTCGACACTCAATTGAAAACTACTCTAATACCACAAATACAGTCCAGTCCAATCCAGTTCAATCCAGTAATTTTTTACAGGTCAAACTAAATGCAAGGCTGGCTATTTCGGTTCACAAAATTAGCCTTCTTCAGGGCGAGGCCTTGCATTCAGTTTGTCCTGTACACTTCAGATGACGTCTGGCTCTTGCCTAGTTCCTGTACGGCTTTCTCCCAGTCCTTCACGGTCAATTCGTTTCAGTGACGTATCCGAGACGAACTTCGCTAGCACCACGTGACCCGAAACGGATGGACCGAAACGGATCGACCGCGGCGAAATAAAGAGGCCTAGGAACTAGGCAAGTCTGGCTCGAGCATCTCTACAAAGCGATCCGGCAAAACCGAACCAAATGCAATGCATTATACTCACTCCGACGAATAAACCAGCCCATCGCCGTAGAGCCAGGGTCAGCCAGCCTTGCATTCAGTTTGTCCTGTACACTTCAGGTGACGTCTGGCTCGAGCATTTCAACATAGAGATCCAGAAAAACCGAACCAGTGCATTATACTCACTCTAAGAATAAACCAGCCCATTGCCGTGGAGCCAGCCTTGCATTCAGTTTGTCTTATACACTTCAAGTGACGTCTGGCTCGAGCATCTCTACATAGAGATCCGGCAAAACCGAACAAGTGCATTTTACTTACGCGTTGTGTGGACCTCTGCACTCAAACGTTTCTATTATTTTACAATATGCCAATAAAAGTGATGGGGTGATTGATTGTCATACCAATTAGGGGTTAAAATTCGTGTGATTTGGTATCACTAAGTGTGTTTCAATCGAAAGTGACCCCTGTCAGAGTCATTCTGGATATGCTGACTGGAATAACTTTTCATAAAGGTCATAAAGAGTTGGTACCTCGAAATGAAAAAAAAATCTAGATCATTTTCTGTTGGTATCTCTTAGGGGCCGTCGACACATTCACAAGTTCCCCGCTTAACGTCCACTGGACGTTAAGGTCAGACCCCCCCACCCCCCAACCCCCCTCCTCCTCCTCAACGTCCACTTAGAATTTTCACCGTTCCGACGTCGCGTGGAGCGACATTTTTTAATAGTCAGGTGAATACAGTTTGCGAGACTACTGATGTGTGAATCAACAAACATTATTTGGAAATGGGCTTTAGGATATTTAAAAAGACTGACAGTTCCCGTACCTGTTTTGCTAAAACATCTGCCTTTTCACGCTCTCTTCTAGGATTAAAAACTAACAATTTCGTACTTGCTCCATCGTCCAAATCTCGACTCTCCATACCCCCCCCCCCCCCCCCCCCCCTTAAACGTCCAGTGGACGTTAAGCGGGGAACTTGTGAATATGTCGACGGCCCCTTTGAGTTTAAAAATGAATGTGAATCAAACCCACAATACCAATTTCTGATACCTTTTAGGGGCTCCATTCAAAATTACTAACAATCACCCCCGTCAATTTCTATGGGAGTCCTCTTTGGCGGGGGAGGGGTAAGTGTTTCAAGAGACGGGCGGTACACTCCCACCAAATATTTTAAGGACTCACTCCTCCGGGTCCAGCCGGCCATCCATGGCAGAGGGGAAAAATACAGCTGCTTGTCGAAATCATCTACCATTTGACTGCCTTTGTTTTTATGGAAAACACACCAACGGAATTTCTAAAATACATACGAGTTGAGCGAGAGTTCATTCAAGGGCACATGAATAAGCGGATACCGGTGTGCAACATGAACGCACGACACCTTCTAGCTCTGAAATCTAGGAGGCTAGGTCATTCAAGGACACTGTTCGTTTAAGAGGGTAGGGGTGGGGTCTAAATAGAGTCAAAAGCAAAACGAAATGGGAAAATAAAGCTCCCAAAAGAAACAAATTTATACTCTTTCTCATATAAATGCTGCTCCTTTATTTGCTGAATATAGAATATTTTTCATAAAAGCTGCATTTGAGTATTAAAAAGTTTTGTGTATGTCCTGTGTACCTCCCGGACAAAAGACTCCTTTGGTATGGGCAGCGGTTTTACGAAGAAGAAAAAACAATATCAGTTAATCTTGAGCAATCAAGAAGAGTTTTCCTTCGTTTACAGATTAATTCTTCAAATCTTTATGGTATTTCTTTCATAGACAGTAGAAAAAAATCAACGATTTAAGTTTGACATTCAATTGTAGCCATGGCTGACACGGTAAGTTCGATTCCCTGCAAATTATAGCAGAACTTCGTATTCGTATTGAATTTGTTTCTTCTTTAAGCTTATATATAAGACTTACAGTCGTTAAACCTTTATATGAGACCTGTACTAGAATAAGAAAAGAACAGCCACGCTTTTAAGCTTATTTATGATTAGTTTTATTCAGAATTTAAAATTGTATTATATTGTAAGCTTATCATATTGATTACCGGTGTTGTTAAATTATGACTGTTTCATCACGGATCTGAATGAAACGAAAAGGCATGCATCTTAATGACTTAATCAGTTGACACGATTTTTCAAAGTGAGATGAGATGAGCTGAGATTAGATTCTATTGTATCCACCCTTTTTTCTTGCAACGAATACATTTAGGCCATTTACATTCATGAATAGAAAAACGATCTGAATGTTGACACTGTTTTTGATTGAAAGTATTGAAGGTCAATCAAGGGCACAGCGTTATAATGGGGAAAAAATTGTTGCAAGTTGCACATACCGTGCATTAAACATTACAATTCACATGCAACTTGTCTTGCCAAAAAAAATTAAGGCATACATCACATGCATGCTGGGCTGTGATTGGTTGACTTAAAGAGTGTGGTGAAACAAGTTGCAAGAGCCATGTCGGTTTCAGTCCATGTTACACATATTTTTGTTGTGCAACTTGTAAAAATTTGTTGCAGAAAGTAGAAAACATTTCATGCAACTTAAAGAAAAAAAAGAAAAGTTAGTTGCATGAGGGTATGTTACACATAAAATCGTGTATGCAACTTGCAGCAATATTTTTTTGTGAGGCAATTTGCACAAAACAATGTTACCTGTAACAGCAGCACCTTTCGGTGTACTCAGTTGACAGATATAGGGTACACTGTTTTGGTGCACCCATGCACTGTACATTTGTGCTTCTGATATTTTATTTTGTGGGTGACTTAATTTTGTGGAGGTGCGGTGGTCTTGTGGTTAGTGCATCAAACTTTCAAACAGAAGGTTGGTGGTTTGAGCCTGGTCTCCGCAGTCATGTTATTTCCTTAGACAAGAAACTTTGTTCCACATTGTCTCTCTCCACCCAGGTGTATGAATGGGTACTGGCGACATAATGCTGGGGGGTAACCTTGTGATGGACTAGCATCCCATCCATGGGGGGGGGGGATAGTAATACTCTCAGTCACTTTATGCTACAGAAACCAGGCTAGCTCCAGCTGTTGCGGTGAGCCATTACTCTTGTGAAGACTTATAATTTAATTAATTTCAATATATATTATGTCTTTCAAGGTATCTGTTCAAGATTTTTTGTTTTTCACACCACATTCTTGTATGTCAGTCTATACATTCCTGTTTCTCCATCTCACTAAATCTGGCTACAGTACTGTGAATGTAAAAATTCTGTGTTGTGTGATCACTTTGGGGTAGAGGTGCCTGCTTTTGGAAGGTTGGAATAATTATTGTTAGTAGTGTTTTGTGTGTAGCTGGGATAAAATTTATTTTAGCAAAAGTTTGACTGCAGTACTTTAATACAGTGGATTAAGTTGTTCTTTGTTTGCTGTAAATTTCAAACCTACAGTAAAACAACACTCAGATTTTTAATTCTCTATTGATTGTTTCCACATTCATGTTCCAGCCATTGCTTGGTAATGTCACATTTGTACAAGGATCACGCCGATTACTGTATGCTGTGACTCCAAAGGAAACATCTTTTGCAAAGCTTGGGGATGTGCCAGACTATCTAAATGAAGTAAGAACTTAAATAATTATAATTTTCATCATAAATTATGTAATTATAAGGTGTTTTCTGTTTTAAGTGGGGTACATATTCAAGCCTTCAGAAGGGGATTACAGTACATATACATTCACTTTTTCCTTAAACCACCCTTGCCATCCGTTCCAAAACCTATTCTAAAATTTCTGCTTTTTCACATCCCTTTTTGATTTTAAGCTCATTCCACATCCCATCTTATCTATATGTTGGACACTTTTTCAAGGGAAATCATACGATTTTGACTGTTTATTCTTTTCCTGTTTTCTTTTTTTTATTTCTCTTAAGGCTGTTCCATTTTTCTTGGGTGCCATAGCGCTGGAGTACATATTAACTTTCCTCACCAATCTGCCAAGATTGAGGTTAAATGACGCATTCAGCTCAATTTCTGCAGGAGTTTTCTCACAGTTGTCAAAGTAATACAAATAATGAATGATTTTTACTGTCTGCTTGTGCAAAACCATATGCATCTGATTTAAGATAGTTTGTGTAATGTTTACTTTTGATTTGAAGAGTAAATAGTTATTATAATAATAATTACTTAAACTACTTAAGCAAATGCCCTATTCACATTTCTGTGCTTTCTAAATTTTGAATGGCTTGTGCAGTACTGAAAATGTCTGCAGAAGATATGAATTTATTAAAGGGATAGTTTCACGGTTCAGTGCGTGTGCATGCACAGATTAAAATATTATATTTGGTGTCTTACCAATTTTATGGTGTCTTACCACTCACGTGTATGTCAATAATCACATACTATAATTAATACAAACAAAGGGAAGGGTGACCAAAATTCACAGAAAATTTCAACAGATTACACTGACAAATTAAGGCAACACTAAATAAAATCTTCGATGGCAAAGGATTTATTCTGTGCTCATCCATTCAATCAGCTGATTGACCACAACATTTTCACGGGCAAATTTCCCGCCAGAGTTGTTATCTACTTGTTTATGATTGGTCTAGTAAACAATGAAATTAAATGGGTTACATCATAGCTTGCACATGCGCCAAACTTTGAAACCCTCCCTTTATTTATAAAGCACTGTGACTATGTTGTAGGTTAAAATTATTTTAGATTAAAATTATTTCAAACTAGGTTAATTTTTATTTTCCTTTGTCTGAGATTATGTTAATGAATCTGGGACAAAGGAAAATAAAAATTAACCTAGTTTGAAATAATTTTAACCTAAAATAATTTTAACCTACAATAACTATAACCAGGCTCCAAAACCTTAATGCATTTTAATATATTAAAGAAAGCTATGTGTATCATTAATTGTTTTGTTCCTAAATTCTTGAGTTCTTGCTGTTATTAATTTGCTTTTTATTTCATTTTTAATACAGGATAATTGTTTTGAGTGCAGACATTGCTCTTTATCTCTTTGTTTATAATAATTTTCACCTGATTACACTGCCATGGGATTCCCCAGGGACATGGTACCTCTGTTTTATTGGAGTGGATTTTCTCTATTACTGGTTCCATAGGGCTGCGCATGGTAAGCAGTGGCATCCAACACAAATAACCTTACTCGTATCTCTATATTTCTTTTACAATAGTTGGAAGAATTTTTATATTTCATTAAGTGTTTTGGTAGTTAGTTGCTGAATAGACTGTTTTGCTAATGTTGTGTTCCCAGTGCATCTTGGGTAGTTCTTGTCCTTTGTGGGGGCAAACGGCCAAAATTAAAATTTCAAATTACCTGCCAAACTGGTCGTTTGCCCCCTCAAAGGACTGGAACTACCCAAGATGCACTGGGAACACAGCATTAGCAAAATAGTCTATTCTCCAGACCTATGTATCTACTGAATTTGGACTGAATTGTTTCATCTGAAATAAATTTCACTGGAAGTTTATTGTAAAATTCATGGGGAGGTCAGTGGAAATCCTAGATGTAATGATTTAGTCGTATTGACTGTTTCCATTTTAAACTGAAATTTAGAAAAGCTGGCTTTTGTTGAGGAAAGAAATCTGAAGTACCCACTCAGATAAAAACCCTAGAAGAGGCAGGGTTGAAAAGGTCTATTATGGACCAGTAGATGTTGTAAATAATTTTGCCTGGATTTCGGATTGAGAGAAAAATGTTAACAGCTGTGGATGCAACCAATGCAGCAGATTAATATGGATTATACATTGGTGTCACTAGCTCGATTTTGATTGGCTATATAAGCACGCAGCTAATTATTGCTTGCTGTTTCTGTTACGTCATACCTACAGACAATAGTTTTATGCATGCAGAAGTGACGTAAGTTGTTTACTTACAAGTTGACTGCTGTGCATTGATCACTTTTTTGTGAGCGCTCTTGTCTTTACAAGTGCAGCTCAGGAATATCGGTATAATAAAACAATTATTGGATTCGGTTTTCGCATGATAGCGATAATTATCAAGGCCTCAGTTTGTGTTATCCGCCTCAGCCTTCGGCTTCTGCAGATAACACAAACTTTGGCCTTGATAATTATCGCTATCATGCTCAACCTCATCCAATAATTGTTAATTATCCCATCTTGGACCAGAATTTTGGCTTTTTGCTATTAAATTTGTATGTAGTTGACCAGATCTTGGATGTCAACCCTTTACAGATCTGTAATTTGTAGATTTGTAGGGATATATAATATAAAGTAAAATTTGGAAGTTTATAAAATTAGTTCAATCTATCATAGAAATCAACATTATGTGGGCAGCCCATCAAGTCCATCACAGTTCAGAGGATTATAACCTTACAACAGCTTTGAGACAATCTGTGATACAGAACTATACATCTGCGGTAAGTTTGTAGGGGCAGTAGGGTAGGAACAAGAAAATCAAAGGCTCCTGTGACTCAACTTGTGAATGTGAAACATTTGGACCCTCTCCTCCCTTCCCCTCTCCTAGATGTTTTTTCCTCACTGATCCCCCCCCCCCCCATTCCCTGCATCCAACTCCTCACACCCCCCCCCCCCCCCCATCCTCCAATGCTGTCCCCAAAGCAGGTTACCATTACATATTGCGGGCTTAAACACGAAGTTCCGGTATAAAAGGCTTAGCTCCTCCCCTGGGTGTGAAATGCAAATTAAGGTGTCTTTCAGTCATAAAACGTAGTTAACTTGCAGGTCCTTTAAATATAATTTGTTTCAAAAATCTAAATAAACCAAGATTTTACCTTAAAAAAAAGAATAAGAAGTTGATTAAGACTTCTGATATAATTAATTTTCATCGAGTTTTTCCAAATTGTGTAAGCAATGGTCTTAGTAATGACGTCTGTTTTTTGTCAATTGTTAATGCTTCAGTGGTTGATTGATGACAGGAGGTGAGAATGGCAAGGCCAGGCTTCTTTTATACTGTACTTTGTGTTTAATGTTAACAGCCGTTTGAGTTATCGAGTGAAATTGTGTCCCACTGCTTTTACATAATTATTCACAAGTTGAAAAGGGCAAAAACTTGGAGAGTAAAATGGGTGGGGGGGGGGGGGGGTATGAGCTGGCCAGGACAAAATGGAATTTATGAGATAGTGGTAAGTGGTAAAAAAAAGGAATAAAATGCAATATTTTTTTAAGCATGTTTTATAACAGCAAAAGTGCGGAGAAGTGGGTCGAGTCACCATGAAGAAAGGGGTAGGAACTGGGAGTTAAAGACACAGAAAGAGGGAAGCTTTAACATCCCCCTCTCACCCTAAGTAGCAGTCTGTCAGTAGTTAGATTGTCCAACTTACATTTACGAGGTAAAAATGATAAGTAATAAAAATTGAACAATTTTTTAATTAGTAACTTTTTTAAAAGGCAGAACATGCAATTCTATTTTTTCCATTCTTCAGTGGTAAATATATTCACATAAATATAGTTATTGTTTCAATTGAAACATAAACTGTAGTAACCTTGTTTGACAAAACTTTTTATTGACATAGGAATTATATCTTTTTCCCTTCTTTTACAGATTTTTTACGTACCTTTGGCTTTGGTAGTGCCACCTTCTATTTTCTGTGTTCATTTTCAATTTAACACGCTTTACCAGTTCTGGATTCATACAGAGATTGTGCGTTCTATTGGACCTCTTGAATACATTCTCAACACTCCAAGTCATCATCGTGTGCACCATGGTAAATTGTGCTTTTTAATATGACCGTGTGCAGTCTCTTATTTTATTTTTCTTTTACTTAGTCGCAGGCACATGTGGAATCCTACAAGCAGTTGTGTACATTCGACTAATTAAAAGAAAAATAAATAAGAGAGTGGCTGGGGCAGGAGGGGGGGTGGGGGGGGGGGCACTCAGGTACAATTAAGTGACAGTGAGGGAGTTTGAAATTTGCGATCTAAGGACCTTTTTTTGGGGGGGGGGGTAGAAATTTTGTGATGACTTTTTTGAGTTGAAAGATTTTAGTGAGGACTAGTGAGGGTGGGTAAAAAGCATAACCTTTTTATGCATAATGATAAAAGGGACATTTTTGGGGTTATGTCCTGGGCCATTGAATTTTTTTGGGTCTGGTTTTAACCCAATAGGGCTTTTTGAGGTCTAACAATCTGGCCTCATTTGCACCTCCCCATCATGATTACAGCTAAGTTCTCCCCCCAAGGGCTTGCAGTCTCAGTATACTCTTTTTTCTTTGATAAACATCTACATCTATAATAGTAATTCACAAAGGTTTCCCATATGAATTGCTCAGCTTCAATAGTTTAGCTTATTAAATAAATGAACTTTTACAATGAATATAAATAATCCTGTTAAATATGTGAGAGAAATAAAATTAGCTCATTAAGTAAGTTCTAGTTCAATATCAATCTCTGAAATATCAATCAATATCAATCTCTGACTGTTGCTCCATACTGTCGTCCTCTACACAGGTGTATAAATGTATACTAACAAACTGTTAAGGAATCCTAAATGCAAAATGCTAAGGGTAACCCTGTGACAGACTAACATGACATACCATCCAGGGCTGGGGTTAGCTGTGAGTGCATGGGTGTCCTATAGCTGAGTGCTACTATTACATTAACTGACACAACAACCCATACCCCACATTTTACTTACCATGGCTTTTCACAGAGGGAATTTGTTTTCAGGCTGGAATACTTTTGAAAATATGTAAATATGAATTTCATATCCAGTAACGCTGAAAAATATTTTTTGACAAGCATATGTTGTGGGGACTGGGGGTTAATTTGCATATTTATGTTATTTTTATTTTTCATATAATTCCATTTTTTCTTACTGGAAATCTGTTTTTTTGCAGGAAGAAATCCATACTGTATTGATAAAAACTACGGTAAGTGCTAAGGTACTGCTGGTAAAAACACAGACATTGATCTGAAACGTTTCTCCGAATACATCCAATATAGAAATATGTTGACCCTAGCTTATGGTGCTAGTTTCAAATATATGATGTAAAACATTACAGACAGGTGCTCATTTCATTATTCTTTTTGCATTAATAACAGAGTATTTTTTCATATAATTTCCAGGTGGAACCTTGATTATCTGGGACAGACTTTTTGGTAAGTTATAATGAAGTGGCCCAATTTATGATAATCTGTCTACAGGCAGATGAATCATCTGTCTTGGTTCTATAATATTTATACTATGCAATCCATATGGATCAACTTGTCTGGACAAATTATCCACTTTATTTCATAGCCATGACAAACTAAGCAGATACGGCCTCGTCGGCTAAGAATTAGGCGATATCACGTGCACTTTCGCGCTATAATAGTTTTATAATTCAACACATTGATAATACAAAAGCACAGTTTGAAGAAAAAATATCGAGGTCGCTCCGTCATTTTTAAATTCTCTTGTCAAAATGCGAAATTTACATCCATCGCTGGAAATACGTCATGTAGACATAGCGTATATCGATAACTTTTTAACCATATTTGGGCAATGTATCAATGTGTTAAATCATAAATATATATATAGTTCGTCTGGATGGATAATCCATCTGTTTGCCCGTATTTATACACAGACAGATTAATACTACAGCTTTGTCACTGTTTACGAGCAACATCACCCAGACACAAGTGACAGAGAAAGTGATTTAGTCAAAGTAGTTTTTCTGTGAGACTTAAATCTAACTGCATCATGTATTAGCATTATTTAATAACAAAAGAAGGATGCGGTGTATGCTTGTATCCACACATGTAATTTCTTGTGTTACAGGAACATTTCAGGCTGAAACTGATGAAAAATAGCATATGGTCTGGTTCATCCACTAGCGAGTTGGGATCCTATTTGGATACAGGTTAGAGTAAACCCAAACAAAGCAAAAATCGCCCCTGCAATATAGCTTTACAATTCTAATGACTTGCTATGTATTCCTTCCAATTTGAACTAATTGCCAGTCAACTCCTTCTTCCTTCCTTCCTTCCTTCCTTCCTTCCTTCCTTCCTTCCTTCCTTCCTTCCTTCCTTCCTTCTTCTTCCCTTCCTTCCTTCCTTTCCTTCCTCCTTCCTTCCTTCCTTCTTCTTCCTCCTTCCTTCCTTCCTCCTTCCTTCCTTCCTTCCTTCCTTCTTTCCTTCCTTCCTTCCTTCCTTCCTTCCTTCCTTCCTTCCTTCCTTCCTTCCTTCCTTCCTTCCTTCCCTCCTTCCTTCCTCCTTCTCTTCCTTCCTTCCTTCCTTCCTTCCTTCTTCCTTCCTTCCTTCCTTCCTTCCTTCCTTCCTCCTTCTTCCTTCCTTCCTATCCTTCCTTCCTTCCTTCCTTCCTTCCTTCCTTCCTCCTTCCTTCCTTCCTTCCTTCCTTCCTTCCTTCCTTCCTTCCTTCCTTCCTTCCTTCCTTCCTTCCTTCCTTCCTTCCTTCCTTCCTTCCTTCCTTCCTTCCTTTTCCTTCCTTCCTTCCTTCCTTCCTTCCTTCCTTCCTTCCTTCCTTCCTTTCCTTCCTTCCTTCCTTCCTTCCTTCCTTCCTTCCTTCCTTCCTTCCTTCCTTCCTTCCTTCCTTCCTTCCTTCCTTCCTTCCATCTATCAGCTGTAAACTTCCTTGGTAATTGAACACTGACCAGTGCATAAGGCTTGCGCATTTACCGTAAAATCTCTAATCGTATCAATAACAAAATTCTCGATTGTGATTGGTTATCCGCGCGCCTATTTCTTACGTAATAGAGCGTTTTCACTCACGTGACCAACGGCCATATTGATTTACTGAAACAAAAGAAAATGTTTGCATAAAAATAGAGTTCAATTCCCGGAGGATTGGTTTGGTACACCAATATGGCCGCCGTGACGTCAGATGAAAACGCTCTATAGGCGCGCGGTCACATGGGTGTCCAATTATAGCTGTCCAATTACAATTTTTTGTAATTGGATAGCTGTAATTGGACACCTACTTTGCGCGCGCGTCAATAAGGTGCACTTAAATGGATTCCTTTTTTCGCTGTTTTCCTCCTGCTTTCATACTGACAAAATATCCTTGACGTTTTGAGTGCAAGAAACTCCACATAGACTTATTAATCTCGAATTTTGTTATTGATGCGATTAATTAGTAATTGAACTTCGTGTCGTACAATTCAGGGAGTAATCGTGCTCGTAATTTCAAATCGTTCTTGGGTGGGGGATTATTAGAGGGGGCTTATAAGAGGGGTGGGGGCGTATTAGAGGGGGCTTATTAGAGGGGTGGGGGCTTATTAGAGAGGGGCTTATTAGAGCGGGGTGGGCTTATTTGAGAGGGGTGGCTTAAAGAGATTTTACGGTAGGTAATGGTCACTGCCGTACCCGTGGGTGACGGAGTTGGAGGGGGGAGGGTGGGGAGTTGGTTTTGTTCGATAGAACAAAACGCTTAGGAGAGGGGAGAGTCCGAAGATTGTTCCATATTCACGAGTTGGCTCAAAGGAGCCTTTGATTTCTCAAGTGGATTACAGGGCCCATGTATTATTTTCAATAACTTTAACACTCATTAGTTTTTATTGCAATTGTCGTTCACAGCTTTGCCATTATTCCCATATTTGGAAAACGTTTTGGGAAATCCCAGGACTTAAAAACAAGGTAAGTTTTGATTCATCTGACCGAATTCTCTGTACTGAACCCTATTCGTAGTCGCTGGTCTATACGGTAACCATACTGTAAACCTTATTTGGTGTGTGTAACTCTCTCCTCTGTAGAGACTTCTTTGAATGGTGTAATATTTTTCAACAACCGAGTGGAGGCGAGGGAGAGGGAAAAAAATAAGTACTTGTAGGTGGAAAGGGAGAAGCCCCATTTTAAAATTGTTTTACTTTGTTCTCTCAGTTTTTAACACATGATGTTAAGTAAATGTAAAAACGTTCTCTGGCTAAAAACTAATTAAAAATCCGTGCTATCGGCTGCTTGTACTGCAGTCTTCGAAGGGTAAAAGAGAATGATGAAAAAATGCGCAAGAAATAAAAGATGTAGGAAATAAAAATGCATAAAATTGTAAAAACAAATTAAGAATGTTTGTTCATAAGAATGCAGTATTGTCTTGGTAACGGGCAAGAGTTATTGTCCGCCGGCTCATAAGTGACTGCCGTGTGCCAGGATTCCAAAGTTTTTCAGACACATAACAGTAGTTACCTGTGTGTCAATGATACAACTCTCACAAGCGTTGTCAAAGTCAATGTGATGCTCATGAGACCACGCGTAGTTCGGCAATGTAGAACCTTTGGCGCACGATTTTCACGTTTCTGATGTGTTCTTTTTTTTTTCTAGTAACAAAAGATCTACCGGTTCATGAACAGGTGGCACAAGGAATTTTGTACACAACATAACATTGTTTTTTTTTTTCCTTTCTTTTTCATCATTCTCTTTTACCCTTCAAAGACTGCAATAAAGACAGCGAAAGCTCTGTTTTTTAAAATATATATACACCAAATTGAAGAAACGTTGTCGGGTGAAAAGCATAAACCATGAACGATGCGACCCAAAGGTTTACTGGGAAATTGGGTAAGTTAACCTTCGTCTCTAACAGAATACACCTTATATCAACACAAGATGCATGAATCATGCTCTAAAATGTCTCAAGCAAAGAAAACGTCTTGATTATCGAGAAATAGACAAATTCGGCTGACGCATTGTTGTACCCAATTCAAACCTTTTGGGATTAAAACTCTTTGTTTGTCATATTTCCATATCAATGAAGCATTGACATGGAAATTATATGGAAATATTGTGAACAAAGAATCTTATTCCCAGAAGGTTTGAATTGGGTACAACAATGCGTTAGCCGAATTTGTCTATGGAATATTACTCAGCTTGCCAATGCTGCCTACCCATAATCCCATTCGGTCTCATCGTTCATGGTTAATGCTTTTCACGGGTCAACGTTTCTTCAATTTGGTGTATATATTTAGCCAGAGAACGTTTTTATATTTATGATTTACCCTGGCTACGGTTCTTCAATTTTCTTACATGTGATGTTATTGTTTTGTTTCAAGTTTGCCGTGATATTCAAAGGTCCCTCATGGATGCCTGGAAAGCCTCGTCTTGGTGATCGCACAGAGCTTCCAGAGGTAACAAGACAATGTGCTTCGGATGTTATCTTTACAGCAAAATGATAGTTTTGTCACTACTTTCTTCCATAGATTGAGTATCCCATTCAAAAATACGACAGTTCTTTGTCCTACGGTGTCAGTCTGTATGTTCTTGTACATTTTGCTGTCGCCATTGTTGCCTATCAGCTGCTGATTGCGAGAAGAATGGTGAGTTTTGTTTTGTTTTGATTTATTTGTTTTACAGTGGAACCCCGCTACACCACCACCCCGTTAATCCAGATCCAGGGGAGGGGCCTACAGACCTCCTCTAACATTTGCATTCCCCACCCCACCCCCAAATTCACTCCGCCCATTTGCTCACTCCGCTCATTGCTCGCATTTTTTCTCGGCACTCCAGGGCTCGAAAAAAAATACTAGAACTCGTTAAAAATCTGCGTGTGTTATTTGTTAAACCATCAAATAAGGTGTATATATTATTTAACCTCACCTCGTTATATATATCGAACGGTAACGTTGTTACACTGTTTGTTAAGTAAAGAGTACATCGACGTCTAACTACATAAAATTCAAGTAGAATTTACAGTTTGAAGAGGTCCTTGCTTACAGGCCAGTTGCCTTTAAAATTAAGGTGGCCTCCTAAAAATTGCATAAAACGTAATGTAAGTAAAATGTAAGTAAAAACGTATATTTTGTTTAAGCATATTTAGAGCGTTTTTCATTGAGTGTCACAAGTGATTTCGCAATTGCTTTGGTTTTCAATCTGACGCCACTTTCTCAACCAATCAAAATAAAACCAAAACGTTTCCCGCGTTTGGCGCCGGCTGCGTGTATTTGCTTCGAGTTCTGATTTGTTCGTTGGATTGTCTGCGTCTGTTGTGATTGGCCAGAGTGATTATTTGGTTTTGGTTTTATGACACTCAAATGAAAACCTCTCTAAGAATCCAGAAACATCTCTGCATAATTCACTGCATTCATTTCTTGAATTCTGTAAAAAAAATCTTTTCTGTGACACAATATTTGACTTGGTTCTTCTTCAGGTGATGAACCAACTTCATGTTGTTGGAGTAATCTTGTATTTCCTTATCACCATTTCAAGTGTTGGAGCTCTTTTTGATAACAAGTTAGTATTATAAAAGTAATAATTGAAACTCGAATAAAGCGCCGTCTAGCCTAAAACCAAAGTCTGAATCCGGCTTTTGATCAATCAGAAAAGGAAGGCAATCATACAGTAGCTAATTACAGAATACATTCCAAGCAGCGAAAAAGCTAATTGTCGTCCTCTAGGTCCAGTTGTTCCAAAACAAACCCTGCATAATTGCAGGTTAAAGGGGAGAAAATTGTCCCTTTTTTTGGTCAAAACCATGCCACAATACCTTTACTTATATACAAAATAATACTAAAATTCCAAGAGAAAAAAATCAACCAGTTCTTGAAAGAGGAACAATCATGGTCTGTTCTAACCCATTTTGAAAACGAAAATGTGAGAACTTGAAAACGTTAGGCGAACTCTTTTTTCAAGTTGCAATTTATTTAGACCTAGTCCGTCAATTACTAGAGACACTCATCGACAGTTTTAATACACTAGGGTGGTAATTTATCACAAAATCCGACCATTATTTTAAGATATTTGTTTTTGAAAAAAAAAACACCAAATCCCCGTCACACTGCCCCTTTAATACAACTGGTTTAAGAGGAAGAATCTGTAAAAATCACCTTTGGCTTACCGAAAATGGAAAATCGAATTTCCTCAAACTCCCTGATATGGAAGGCCTGTTTGAACTTATCATAAAAATATAAGTTTTAATTCGCTGCGGTTAATATATTTGTCGAACCGCGGCTTAACCTCACATACGGCCTCACTGCGGTCATTTTGCGGTCGTTTACTGCCCCTCAAAAAACTATTTTGTTTGTCGATTTGAACCAGGACAAGAGAAAGATATTCAAATGCAGATTTTGTATACTGAATTATTTGCGATGTGAACTGATTCTCATTACTTTACGTTAAACAATGAATATTTGAGAGATTTTTGAATCTTTATGAATGAAACACCGTTATTTGATAGCGAAATTTTACTAAAATTCAGGTCATGTTTTCGCACTCTGTTACGTTGCTTTGATCCCGGAGGTCACTTCTCAGTAAAAGAACAATGCTTCCTCTCTACAAATATGCAATAAAAATCTTGGGCAAATAAAACCACGAATTTTGCGAAGCTTAAATTCCGAGGGTGGTTTTATGAATTTGCGCTATTTTGAATTGAGTTTGAGTCCACGCAAATCTCACTCTTACAAGTCTTTAGTAAAGTTTATCCCTCTTACCTGTTTACATTTGAATCGAAAAACCTTTCCAAACATTCCGGCTGTTAAATCCTGTGGTTTTGACGGCCACAGTTGATTTTAAACGATGTGAACCGCTTAAAATACAACATGGCGAGCGGACATTTCAAACTCTTGGAGACATAATTCAACGGTTCTGCCTTCTAAACGTCTTGAAATCAAACTGTAATCAGGGTCACACGCTTCGCTGATCCTTGTAAGAACGGAAACTGTATTGCTGACAATTTTAGTCTTGATACTTGACCTTTGGAAGGGTTTGATTTTCATCCAGCTTCGAGTTGCTTAGGATTGCGTGACAAAACACGAACCCGAAAAAGGAGAGATCCTGGGAACGAGTATGACATAACGCACTAAGGGACGGACCATTATTTTTTTTCTGGAGGGGGGGGGGGGAGGGGTGGGGATGAGAAATTTTCCTCTGCAAACAAGTGTTTTTAATTTATGCGCCTCTACAATCATTTTTTTCCAAGAGCACCTTCCTACAAACATTTTTTTTTATTTTTTTTACAGTGCTATCTTCTATGGTGCTAAAAATATTTGGGCTAACAAGCTTTTTTCGAAAAAAAAAATCAATAGTGCTATAACCAATTGTTTTGGCCACATACGCGCCTTTTAATGTATAGTTTGTTGTTCCTTTATACATCACTCGCCGTTTTAATTCTTACGCAGCGTGACAAAACACAGGAAACACAGGAAATATGCAAAGGGAGTAGCCGGCTTTTTCGCGGTTCCACAGTACCGAAGTCATGATTCTCTTTGACGTTGTTCCCACCGAGCCATCATGGTGCCTGTGGTACCAGTGGTGAAGGCAGGCACATTGCTCATTTAAAATGATTCCCATCGCCGTAGGTTATTCCACTTGTAACTTGTCTCTGTAACTTGTAAACAGTTAGTGACCCATTAGCTTTGATGGTGATATCGTCAGGAAGATGACAGACTTACTGAAACTCGCGGCATTCCTTGAATGAAAACCCGTTGAGATTCTGACCTTAAGCCCTGGCACAACGAAAAGCTTTTTGGCTGCTTTTTGCGAAGGCAAGGTGAAGGAGTTGTCTTGTGCAGCATAAAAAGAGACATCTTGAAACTATTTTCAGCTGTATTTGTTGTCGCAAAACTGAGCAATATTTCAGTTTTTGAACTAATATTTTTTAATAGTTTATCTGACTTCTCTGCAAACATTTTTTTTACTCATATCGTGTTTGCAAACAATTTATTTTGTCTTTTCAGGCCCTGCAAACATTTTTTTTTCAATATGTCTCATCCCCCCCCCCTCCAGAAAAATAATGGTCTGTCCCTAATGTCGATTCGCGCTTAGCCATGAACCTGGGAAAGAAGCACAAATGGTAAAAGAACAAAGAAAGATCTTAAGATTAATTAATTATGTTAAAACTATGATAAATAATGACCACCTTTATTATTGTGTCGTATACTCGCGACTGCAAAAACTAAGGTGAAACGACGAGGCCGTTTACTGATGAGACTAAATATGGAGTAAATTTACGTACTACAATGATATTATGTTTACACAACACAGGGCTGTAGCAAGGGGAGGTGCCCCCCCCCCCCCCCCTTCCGTTAGAATTTTGAAAAGGGTGTTTAGTTAACTTATTTCGTGTTTCATTGAGATGAAATTTAAGTTTCAAGGAAAAAATCGCATCGAAACAGTTGCAAACTGGAACACTTAGAGATTTTGAAATCGCAGAAATCGCATGCTGCAAGTCCTCGTGTAGCTTCTATTTTACTCCTATTTGTTAATCTTTGTAAAATTACTCTTTGTTAATAAATCTGTTTGAGCGTCCCGTGGGAATGTCGATCGACAGCCCATGTCTCCGTTTGAAAGTTACTGCTTTACTAGTTTTATACAGTGGAACCCGGATAAAATGGACATCAAGTGGGTCAATTTTACAGAACATGTATGAGCGAGCTTTTTGTCGGAACAAAAGAAACTTTCCGTTTTCACGGGTGAGAGTTTTTAGGGCTATTTCAGAAAACATTTTGTAGGGCCCGGCAATGATATAGACCGTGCTACGGCCCTGTAACAAGTTGCAACAGGACGAGTCTATAGTGCGAACATGGCAATTATTCCTGGCCGTCGGCACAGCTGCAAGAGCTGACTAGGGTGCTCAGTAATGAGATAAAGGGCGCCTTCTTGCGTGAGGTCTTTATCTCTGCCGTGTCAAGGTCAAAGTACTCACAGATGCTCTTCAGCATTCCTACTGTAAGCTTTTTCAAACTGTTCGAAGCAACCATCTCACAAATGTTATAAGAGTCGAATACAATAGGGTGACGAAGCTGAATTTCTTGAAGAGCTTGTGTTCGCACTGTAGAGTATGCCGATTCTTCTTGCGCTGCAACAATATCGTCATGGGATGGCAATTCAGCGACGTTTTTGAGCTTCGCAGCACAGCGAGAGAAGTATGACTGTATTTGCTTTGTGGTCAGGAATTCGGTCACAGTAAACCTTCTTTCGCCAGCTGGATCTTTTGCATAGCGCATGTCTTGTGCAACACTAGCAGGATCCAGCTTGTGTCCTGTCTGTTGCCCAATCATGAACTTTTCCTCCAAGTACTTTTTTTGGTTTTCACTAAAGCGTGAACTCTTTCTACCACCTTTGAGCGCCCATCCTTGCATTAGACCCTTGGAGGCACGAGTTGACGTCGGGATGGTGTGGCTCTGGAAAGACGGTACGCTTGGTTGAAAGTCAGCGCCCTTGGTTAGCTTATAGCTATAAAGCCTTTTCGCTTTATCCAGCAAGGTCTCGCGCTCGACAGCAATTTCACATTTGCCGTACAGCAAATGACTTTCCAACGAACTGTGCTGCTGATACAGCTTTTGGCATCCTTCATTGGGGCAAGGGAATAGATTACTGGGCGTTGCCTCGGGTGTGTCCACAGAGGAGGGTACTGGTGCAGCAGTTGCACGTACGGGGCGGCCTGCTATCTCCACAAAGTCGCCTTCGGAGAATGACACCTCTTTAAACGTTTTTACGTCGATGTCCTTGGGTACTAAAAAGTGTAAAAACAGAATATATGCTCGTTCTTGGCCGGTTCAGCAGCTGGTAGGAGTTTTGATTAGGGCTCCTCTAACTGGGCAAATGAAGCAATGTAAAATCTAACTATGGCACTTATTATTGGGAGGGTACGCCCTTATCGATTGTGCTAGAATAACGTTTGGCCTTATTTGCAAAAACGAGCGTATTTTTTATTACAAAAAAGTGGCTTCCATAATCGGCATTTTTTTAGTTTGCGTTGTTGACTTGCTTGTTCTATTGGATTTATTGCATTTAGGAGGGATAAGGCTAGAGGAGTGGGTACACGCGAGGAAGAGATTGCGTCAGCCACAGCCTGAGGTCCTGCGCTCACAAAACTGTGTAGAACAACTAAGATAAAAGGGAAGTAGCCCGATCGGTCAGAAACCACTCAAATTGTTAGAGATCGTAACCTGAAGCAAATAAATGGCCAGGTGAAGAGAAGTCCCATTTATGATCGCAATAATTAGTTTGTAGGCAATACATTTTAAGCATAGCATAGGGGCATGGGAACATACCTTGGAATTTATTCCAGGGAATTGCCTGGCCCTCTCCAATGTCGTATGCCCGCCACACCCTTACGTCGTTATCTGTGTACACGAAGTTGTTGTAGTTGCTGATGCCTTCCCATTTGATTGTTGGAAAAGGGGCTACAGTGACGCCATCTACAAGCGTGACCCGAACGCCTCTGACACCTCCATCAGACAAAATCGCATCTCGAAGATCCTCAGCTGTGGTGACATCATGACCTTCATTCACGTTCTGGCAAACGTGTGCCTTAATGGTGGCGGCTTTACGGTCACTGGCACCTTTTCCGCCCTGGGGGTCACTAAAGTGGACACTCTTGACAACGACTCCAGAGGCTTTCTTCATCAGATGGCAAGCAATAAGCATAGTTGCACAATGATAGCAACCTGAAAAAAAAAAAAAACAACAACAACAACATGAAAATGAAGTAGTTTGCTGTTAATAATATTGTTTAAATTGCATTTGTGTAACATGAATAAAAAAAATAAAGAAATGATCATCGCGGTGAAATTGCAAAGAAGCTTAAAAATTCAGAGCTTCAACCGGTGCGATGCTCTACCATCTGAACTACTGAAGCCATAGATCGGGAGCAAGGTCAATTGTCTATCGTCCTGTGAGATGATAAAATGATTGGAGAAATATGATATAACTCATATTTGAATTGCGGATACATATAAAATAATATGATCATCACAGTGGATTTGCAATTAAAGAATTTTCAACGAAAGTAGCCTTTAAAATACAGAGCTTCAGCGGGATTCAAACCCGTGACCTCCGCGTTACCGGTGCGATGCTCTACTACTCAGTTATTGAAGCCACAGTTTGGAAGCAAGGTCAGTTGTGAGAATCATTTCTTTACTTTTCATCTATCTGCAGTTCAAATATGAATTCTTTCATACACTTTATGTCAATAAAATGTATATTATGTATACCTGCATTGTCTTGTCTATATGATGCCGATGTTATTTCAGGATGCTCCTGCTTTAGTGTTTCTAAGATGTGAGCCATCATCGCAACCACAATGTTGCCATCTTGCGAGCAATTCTTTGCTATGTGCACAAAGGTTTGATGCACAAGCTCACCGCTAGCAGATATCGTGACAACCACGCTGATATGCCACGATATCCCCCTCTTTCCGAACCAGTCAACTTGTGTTTCTCTGTATTTTCGAGGCAAGAACTTCATTGCCCAGTCTTGTGTAATCATCACATCACTCGGGCCGAGGTTGCGGATGATGTCGATGCGGCTCTTATCCTGCTGTATGGATCTGAGTTGGTGAGACTTCCACGCATGTATGGCTTGAATCGCCTGCTGGCACATATAAGTTAAGTCGTCCCGCTCATCGGCTGATATGTTGCAGGCCTCCTCCGCAGCTGTCTCTATACAAAATAAGACTGACTGTAGTTGGTCACAGGATACGCATTTATCATTGTGGTCGTGGTCGCAGCTTTTCGAGAAGCCGGATTCCTTCAGGTCACTCAGTGCGTAGAGGTAGCAGTGGTCTGCAACAGACGACTCTGTGACGTGTACCTGAAAAACATAATTTCTTTCATGTAAATTGCAATGTTGATTTAAATATTCACAAGCTGCTGCTATAATTGTTGCAATAGTCCTTTAATTTTGAATTTTTATTAACTCACTTTATCGTACAATATTCGTATGTAAGCTTATTTTATATGTAATGCTAGAGCATCTAGACTAGTAACCAGTGACCAATTTAATTGTATTGCTCCATATAATATTTATTGTTATTATCTACCCGCCTCGACCAGCCTTGCTATTTGCGGGTAGCCACAACTCCTTCTTGTTATTAGCAAAATAAAATTTGTTATTGTTATTGTTGTTGTTGTTGTTGTTGTTCCCTGACGGATACGCTTACCTTGTAATCAGTTTTGATGTATTGTTTTCCCACCTTCAATGCAGATTGGCAGCTGCGACTCCATTCTCTGTCTTTTTCATGGGCTTCCAACCTCTCCACTATGGACGTAAGGTCGTCAAAAGCCTTGGCTCCATCAGCAGCCGTATAATCCAAGCCTTGCAGGGATTTTCGTACTGTCGCAGAGCATTCCGATAGTATACGTAACATAGTGGACGGGCTCAGTGGTGTTATGCCTTCTTCCTGACAGTATGCATTGTACTGCTGGATGATTCGTGTCGGGATCATCGTCCGGATCACATTCGGAGTCTCCAATACACCACCACTCGACAAACGCAGATAACGCTGACCGAATGGCAGGTCTTGTACTACATGAGAGCTTGTAATAAATGCCAGAAAGTTATCCAGCTGCAACTCGCTCACTCTCAGTCGCGGACTCTTCTTACTGGGAAGGGGTGCACCACGCCCATGCTGCAGGATGTGTTTCCTTGCTGCCTTATATTTGTGCTCGCTGATACCGGGAATGAAACTCTGCAGATCACGGAAAGCAACGAGATCGGCCATAATGGCGAGCACCTGTCTGCGGGTATCACAACCTGATGCATGCTGATAGGTCTCTGCTAGGGCCTCCAGGTATCTACGGTCTATGGAGTGTTGTTGTACAGGTATTGCGAGCTTCCTTTCCACCTGTTTGGATGCCACAACTGCATTCCACAAGCTTCCAGCGTCCCCGGGAGTAATGACATCCAGACAGGAGACAATGGCGGCAGCTGCTCTATCTATGTATACATTTTGACGTCGTTGGGCGAGGTCGTCAAATTGCTCATGTGGTTTACCAGAAACTATGATATCCTCTCCACAGCACGCCAAAAGCTCGTTTAGTTTCCTTCTCTTAGATGCCAATGTGTTGACAGTAACAGATTCACTGCTTGTGCCGCTTGACGTTTCAGGACTGAATACCGCGCTTGTTTCTTTATCTTCTATATCCAGCCTACTAAAGACTTCGGTCAAGTCATCTCCCTGTGAAGAAAGTGTAATTTTATTTCGATTCAATAAATTGATAAAACGTCCTCTAAATCCTGTCCTGCTATCAGCTTTAGGCGGGCTATCTGGTGAAGTAACCTCTCTTATGAAGACAAATTCCCGTTACAATGTCCCCCCCCCCCCAATCTCCACAGAAGACAGCGTGAACCTGTATGAACCAATAACCTTATCTTGTTTCCAGATTTTGTATTCGTCAGCTCAACTGGATCAGGTTGGTCGAGAGAAATCTGGGGCATCATCATAGCTGAAACCGTCCATTAATTTCCAAAATTCTAAGCAATTTTCTTTACTTAGTGCTGTGAGCCAGCGTTCGAAATCTCAGCGTGTGCTTTATTTGATGGCTTACCAAAGCACAGCGAATTGTATACTGGTCACTCAGTGGGACGTACCCAAAGAGGAATGGTAGGCATCATTATAGCTGAAACCGTCCATTAATTTTCCAAAATTCTAAGCAATTTTCTTTGCAGATAACATAAAATGTAGTTGCTTTCTGTCTTTCTGCTCTAACCTACCCCATGCGTAAAAAATACAAAGAAAATTTAAACATCGTTCATTTTCAAACTAAGGTAATGGCTCCGTCAATTCCAAGCCCGCTCATCCCCCCCCCCCCCCCCCCCCCCCCCCCCCCCAGGGCATTTGTCGGGCATTTTATAACTTTGCCTTCTCAAGGGTGGGGCATTTGCTAAAACAGGTCAGCCCGGGGGTGGGGCATTGTCAAAACAACGTTATCTTATGGATATTAAAATTCGTACATGCTTCGTTGTTTATTTTAAATTTTCTGATTGTCCCCAATATAAAAATATAAAAACTGAGTTGATAAACGTCGTTTGAGTCCCGCACTTTTCAAGTGAAAATATTCAAGTTCCACCCAATTTTCAAAACAGGCCGCCTATTGCCTTACCTTTCAAGTGCCACAGAGGATAATATCTATATCACGGCAAATTTTCAATTTTTGTTGACGTCTTATTTGCCAACATTCGTGGCCTTGGTGTCTTTCCATCATGATATGTCGCAACAGAAGAATCTGGCTATTTAAAAATTCAATAGCAACTTTAACTTGAAAACGCGTGTCAATCAACGGCGACCTTACATGTAAATGGATTGAACGTAAGCATAATTTTAATCAAAATTAATAACATTAACAACGAGAATCGACAGGAAATTATTGGAGTCAAACGTTTTGCGGAAACATAACACAAATATTTAGAACGAATGAGGGAACGGATATAAGTAATACTGAAGTAGAACGAAAAAATTCCTAGCATGAATAAAGATCCATTTATTTGTGGGCAATTATTGCTTCCATCAAAAATCATTGAAATAAAACAATTGATCTTGTCCCATGGGTCGGGCATTTGCACTCTTTCAGATGCCCCACCGTGGGGATTTGTACATATAAGCTGACCCCAAAAAGACAAATGCCCGACAGATGCCCGGGGAGGGGGGGGGGGATGAGCGACCTTGGAATTGACCGAGCCATAAAAGTTACTAACCGACAACTGATCTGACGTGACTTGTTGCAAAGGAGGGCTTTCGGGAGGAAGTGTACTAGAAGTGGGCGATGGCGTGACTGTTTTCAGAGTATCAGGTGTACTTGTTGCACCAGTCGCAGAGCTTTCAGACCCTCCATGGCTTCCCGAGGTGCTGTGTGAGTGGGGCGCTCGTTGAGTCAGCCTCTCGCGGCATTTTCTGCACACGGCTGATGGATAAAGGAAAGGTATATTAAACTAATGCAAATAAAGGACAATTAGAGATATGTACAGAGAATTTATACTTACACATTCCAACAGGGACAAGTTGTCGGGTTAGCTCAAGTTGCAAATTAGGGCTTTCGGGAGGAAGTGCACTAGAAATGGACGATGGCGTGACTGTTTCCAGAGTATCAGGTGTACTTGTTGCACCAGTCGCACAGATTTCAGACCCTCCATGGCTTCCCGAGGTGCTGTGTGAGTGGGGCGCTCTTTGAGTCAGCCTCTCGCAGCATTTTCTGCACACGGCTGATGGATAAAGGAAAGGTATATTAAACTAATGCAAATGAAAGACAATTAGAGATATGTACAGATAATTTATACTTACACATTCCAACAGGGACAAGTTGTCCGGTTAGCTCAAGTTGCAAATGAGGGCTTTCGGGAGGAAGTGTACTAGAAATGGGCGATGGCGTGACTGTTTCCAGAGTATCAGGTGTACTTGTTGCACCAGTCGCACAGCTTTCAGACCCTCCATGGCTTCCCGAGGTGCTGTGTGAGTGGGGCGCTCTTTGAGTCAGCCTCTCGCGGCATTTTCTGCACACGGCTGATGGATAAAGGAAAGGTATATTAAACTAATGCAAATGAAGGGCAATTAGAGATATGTACAGAGAATTTATACTTACACATTCCAACAGGGACAAGTTGTCCGGTTAGCTCAAACAGACATTTTGATTATATTGTGCTAGTGTCAAGCCACGGTCACCTTTCGGGCATTTTGCAAGGCTATGGCCTGCCCATTCCAATGGTGTGGCACAACTGCATTTGTGCGTGTTCCATCGCATTCCATATTTAGCTCTGTGACGCGGACAAATGGTGATAGTTTTGTACGCGTCGATCTTTTCGAATATGCCTGAAAGACATGTAATTGCAGGAATTACCATCATGTTGGGTCATGACAAAAAGGTTATCAACCATCAAAAAATAACGATAAAGTTCATATCTACTCAAAACCGGTAGTGACGTGGGGTTAGCAGAACTGCTGGAAACATCTCATGACGTCAATGAAGGATATGATGAGCAGGAGATATATCAGCAATAGCATGAAAGCCGGGAGGACAATTTCCTGGAATGACTGTCCCTTGAAGTGGATCGGCCTCATTATGTGTTATATGTATTCTTTTGAAATATCAGTAAATATTTGAATACGTGATATATTAATATAACACGGGCGGACCACCCGAACTGTTCGAAGCAGCATATTGCATGACATCACGCACACTATTTTATCCCACATGTTTGTTTTGCAACAATCACTTTTTAACTTTAACTTTAACTTTAATTAACATAATTGCCTTTAGCAAGCTAATCCGGCAATGGGCGGTCAGAACACGGAAGCTCATGACATTGACAGCGAAGGAAGCACTCTTGTTGTTGTTATAATAAATTTTGAATGTAACTTATAAATTTAATCAAAGTTAACGACAGAAGTGATAATGTAGGAGGAGATAAACAAATTTAGCCCCTTCTATATTTTTTCAGTTGAGGTAAAAATGTTGCAATTTGCGTAATGTGAAAAGTAATTTGAAACCTTTCGAGTAACGCATAACGCATCTTGCAATCACACACACGAAAATATATCCAATTTTTATTCCTCTGCATCCGAAACAAAGAAAAGAAAATTAAATAAAAAAAGTGATCGCTTTAAGGTTATTATCGCTCGAGAAACATTCACTAGCGCAAGCGAAATTCGCAAGACACGTTCATTGTTTACATCTTCATCGGCGGTGAATTTTTGCACCCGAGGCTGTTTTGTTCCTCCAACTTCATGAAATAAAAATTGATAAAAGGCAAACAACCGAAAGAAGTGAAATTAATCGGGATTCCTACCACTCATATTTCTTCCTTCGCTGTCCAGTGTTCACTTTTTATTAAACAAACGCTATACAATGTAAATTCGTCTATAAAATCTGAGGCGTATGATTCGAGAATCTAAGACCTCTCGGAATGCACAGAACTGAAGGATTTTGCCCAATTCCACGGCGATGGCGAAAATTTGATTTATGTCGAGGAGCCCGACGTTTTCAAGATTCTTTACCAGCATCTCGCAATGAGGCAGCACTTCACTTCCAATATGGAACTACTAGTTATAATAATAAATTGGGTAGATTATGTTCATACAAACCTGCTCTGGCAAGAAGCAACTGACCCTCTGTTTTAAGGCTTGAATCAAATACTTTGAAGAAGCTAAGATGCCTCTTGATATCTTTTTGGCAAGCCCCCAATGCAACACATTCCAGATTTTTTGGCCTTTCAGTGCTGGCACCACACTCGCCGCCCACAAACGTGGAGTAAGCGCACGAAGCCATTCCAGTATCACGGTAGGACCTAAGACCTCACATCCGAGAAACGTGGGTGAAATTTCAGGAAATAACCTTTAACCACAATCTACTAAAGCTACGATGTACTTTTGCCACGATTAGCGAGGTTCGAGTTCGTGATATCTGAAAGGATCTTCAAAAGAGCGCGAATCATATGAAGAATGAGGGAGGATCCCCTCCAAGACAAAGAAGATGGGGAACGGAAGTCACGAGTATACGACACAATAATTAATGTTGTCATTACTGATTTAGCATAGTTTTAATATAATTTTTTGTTTCATTCTTTATTTAAAATTTCCTGATCCATCCTTTTCACAAAGGTATATGTCATCCTCGTTCCCAGGATCTCTCCTTTTTCGGGTTCACCGTGCTTTGTCACGCAATCCTAAGCAACTCGAAGCTGGATGAAAATCAAACCCTTCCAAAGGTCAAGTATCAAGCCAAAAATTGTCAACAATACAGTTTCCGTTCTTACAAGGATCAGCGAAGCGTGTGACCCTGATTACAGTTTGATTTCAAGACGTTTAGAAGGCAGAACCGTCGAATTATGTCTCCAAGAGTTTGAAATGTCCGCTCGCCATGTTGTATTTTAAGCGGTTCACATCGTTTAAAATCAACTGTGGCCGTCAAAACCACAGGATTTAACAGCCGGAATGTTTGGAAAGGTTTTTCGATTCAAATGTAAACAGGTAAGAGGGATAAACTTTACTAAAGACTTGTAAGAGTGAGATTTGCGTGGACTCAAACTCAATTCAAAATGGCGCAAATTCATAAAACCACCCTCGGAATTTAAGCTTCGCAAAATTCGTGGTTTTATTTGCCCAAGATTTTTATTGCATATTTGTAGAGAGGAAACATTGTTCTTTTACTGAGTATTGACCTCCGGGATCAAAGCAACGTAACAGAGTGCGAAAACATAACCTGAATTTTAGTAAAATTTCGCTTTCAAATAACGGTGTTTCATTCATAAAGATTCAAAAATCTCTCAAATATTCATTGTTTAACGTAAAGTAATGAGAATCAGTTCACATCGCAAAGAATTCAGTATACAAAATCTGCATTTGAATATCTTTCTCTTGTCCTGGTTCAAATCGACAAACAAAATAGTTTTTTGAGGGGCAGTAAACGACCGCAAAATGACCGCAGTGAGGCCGTATGTGAGGTTAAGCCGCGGTTCGACAAATATATTAACCGCAGCGAACTAAAACTTATATTTTTATGATAAGTTCAAACAGGCCTTTCATATCATGGAGTTTGAGGAAATTCGATTTTCCATTTTCGGTAAGCCAAAGGTGATTTTTACAGATTCTTCCTCTTAATTAAGTTTTTGTCTTGTACAAGAAAACGCAAATGCAAAAGTGAGATGTGATGTCGTTACTTTTGATGCTACTTCCATGGTGCAACTACCACTAAATCGATCTCATGTTTTTCAATGTTTTACAATGAAGTTTGGGATTTTATATGAACTTTTGTGTTAAAAAGGTATAGTTTTTTTCTAGGCTGTATTAAATTTCTGGTTGCACTCCTAAACGTTTCATTACTTTTGATGCTACTTCCATGGTACAACTACCACTAAATGGATCTTCTTGCGTCCGTTCATGGCGCGGCGAGCAGTAGAGAAGTTTCTAATATATATAGATAGGCTTAGCCTAACAGCGGAGCTCTCTGAACAGAAACGATGTTGATAAGCTTAACTTTGTAGGTGAAAGGTCGAAAGCACAAGAAAAAATTACGATTGACGACCAGGCTATTTTTCAATTTTAGCAATTCTCAAAAACAGTAAGCTTATTACGCGACCGTCTGCACATTACATTTAGACTGCACAAATTCCACAAAAGCACACTGTTTGAGAAATGTGAAACCTCTCTTGAGTAGCAAACTGCGAAAAAAAGCAGGGAAAAATGATTTTGCAAACCGTTTTCTCCGCTAAACACAACAAAAGTTTTTTT
This sequence comes from Cladopsammia gracilis, assembly GCA_022457155.1. NCBI lineage: Eukaryota > Metazoa > Cnidaria > Anthozoa > Scleractinia > Dendrophylliidae > Cladopsammia > Cladopsammia gracilis. The sequence goes on from JAJGOT010000034.1 coordinate 46,474, forward strand.
TTTTCTTTTAAAATGTTTTATTTATCAATAACAAATCCCTAAAGTTTACAATATTATCCTGAGAGGCTAGTCATTTCCGGTTACAAGGCATCCTAAGTTAAAGCTAGTCATTTCCGGTTACAATAATACAAGGTCAGTTCCGGTTTACAGTCACTTGAAAGTCTAGTCCATAAGGGATTATTTATAAAATTCATTTCCGGTCGTTTGGTCCACTTGAAATCCTTTCTGGTTTGCACATGATTACTTTAGTCATTTCTGGTAATGAATGATGAGTTGCCAGTACCTAAATTATCACTCACAAGCTTTGACTGTTGTATTCCACAAATATTCCGATGACACCACAAAGCAGAAAATTTCTGTTCACGGTGGGGGGGGGGGGGGGGGGGGGTACTCCCATATATGAGCTATATAGGTATGTGCCGCTGTGAAGGGTATGGTTTTCAGGCAGTTTAGTCTGAGATAGGGTATAGTAATCAGAGATTTTTGGTCTAGAATAGAGTATCATTTTCCGCAAAACTGATCAGTTGCATGAAGAATTTAGACTAGAGACACTAGACGAGGTTTACTGGCAAATGGCATTTAATAATCGGTAAGGTGTGCTGTACGACATTTTTACTGACCCCTGGTATCTTAGACTGTGATAGTGAATGAGTTTCTGCAAAATAGCGAGTCTAGAAAAGGTCTAGGATAGGGTAGGATTTTTCGGTGTTTAGTCTAAAATAAGGTTGCAAAATGCAGCTAAAATGGTATAGTATAGGTTAAGGGTCTCAAGAGTCCCAGCGGCATACCCCCACCCAAAAATGTGCAAAGTAGCCCCCCCCCCCCCCCTCCCCGGTCAATTTGCAACTGTGTTGTGATGTCATTCCTTATGTCCCTTACAGTGGCCCGAGAGTTCTCGGTGCCATTGTGAAAAGTTACTTTGTTTCGAAAAACCCATATACCATAAAGTATGGTCTTAATGAAAAAGCGTGCTCGCATGTCATTCTCGTCATCAGCAGAAGTCCATTAGGTAAAAGAAAATAGTCTTAACATTGACTAAAAACCTAGTATTGAGTAGTGCCGATAGGGTGGGAGTGAAAACACCCCACACCCTTCCACAGGTTCAAATTTTAATCTAGCTTGGAAAGGCGTGGTAACCAGTTATCTGGTTCCACATTTGCAGTACCATTGCTAAACCAGACACCCAAGATTCGCATTCTTGACACCCACGTCAGGCCATAAGGAGTGTCCGGAAGTGAGCACCAAGCTCCTAACTTCATGGCTTCTGTACTCTTTGCCACATTTAATTTAGTCCCTGTACCTGTCTGGTATTTGTGAAGTAAGGTAAACAATTTGTCTAGAGAAAAAATATCGTTTATAAAACATGTGGAGTCATCCGCATTCATTGGTGAATTTTAAAACGCTTTCCTCAGGCTTCTGGAAGGAGAAAACCTTCAATAGTATCATCCTTTCTTATACTGGTAGCCAAAACGTCTGCGCATAAAACGTACAAAAGTGGAGACCGGGGATCTCCCTGCCTCACCCCCCACTCGAGTGGAATTTCTTTAGTCAAAAAACCATTAACTATAATTTTCATATTTGCTTGACAGTATAATGTAGAAATCAACGCTGGAAATTAGGGCAAAATCCAAAACGACTTAAAACATTGGTAAAAAGTTTACCAATGTTTTTCTACCCTGTCAAAGGCTTTCTCTTGCAATTGATCAATATTCAGCAAGATACTTGGTAATATTTATATAATCTAGAGTGTCACACAAGAGAAATAAATTCTCAAAAATCGTCCTACCTGGGACGGAACAAGTTTGATCTTCTTGAAATAATCGAGGGTAACACTTTTGAAAGTCTGTTAGAGCTTTTGAACAAATTTTGTAATCAACATTGAGTAGCGAAATGGCCGGGCCACCAATTTTTGAGGTTTTTCTTATCATCTTTCTTGTAAAGTAATCTAGTTACGCTTCCTTCCATTGAATCACTGAGAGAATTATTTTCCAAACTAAATTTATAATTTCGAACAGAATAGAGCTTAAAAGATCCCAGAATTTAGCGTAAAATTGTTGAGGTAATCCGTCTGAACCGGGGGTTTTCCCTGAAGAAAGTCCACGCATTGCGTGGGTATTATTTCAGCCAAAGATAAAAATCCTTCGCAGGATAAAATTTCGCTCTCACTTAATCTGTTTTCAAGTTTGTTCGAAAATTCGGTTTGGAATGTTAAATTAACAGGTTCTTGCAAGTACAAATTACGGTAAAAATCGAAATGAGCTGGAGAAAAGGAACAAGCTTAACTAAGGTGAAACTTAACTAAGGTGAAAGGATTAAGATTGATGACCGGGCTATTTTTCAATTTTAGCAATTCTCAATAAACAGTATTACCCGACAGTCTGCACAGTACAAAGTTCACAAAAACAACTTTTCTCTGTCTAGAATAACTAGTACGACTACTTTCCGAATAAAATACAGTTTTTGTTTGTCAAAAATTGCCCGAGAAACTGATTTGGAAATCAAAATTGCAAAAATACACAAATATTTGCATAAGGCGACGCGAGTGAAGCCTGACAGAAAATCTAAGTCTTGTTTTGTTTACATAAAATCGCTTTTCAATCTATGAAATAAATGAACAAACACATAAAAATGGACAACCCAATCTTCATTCGAAAAATGTTATTCAAATCTCCATTAGTTTATGTTTAAAAACACGTATACCATTAATAGCGCATCAGGGCAGAGCTGTCCTCGATGAAATTCAAGATAACAAACACGACTTAATTTGAGCACGTTTCATAAACATGTCTCCAAAATTTAAGAGAACACAAAGGAAAAGTCAATCAAAAATTGATATCAACATAAATTCCCATCAAAAAAGGTGATTTATTTTACCTTTAAGTCACTGGACCGCTTGGAAATTCGTTAAAACTCCGCTTCTTCGGTTCTGAAATCTGTAATCCGTAATAAAAACAAGACATCTTCCCGCATTGCTCCTGCATTGATAAAAACGTATGAGGGTTCCTCGAAGCAAGATTTTACCCCTGAAAGTTCTTCTTTTTCCACTGAAGCGGCTTCTGAGTATCCCTTAATTAATTAATTATCCCTGTCTTGAGTAGCAATCCACGAAAAAATGCAGGGAAATAACGACTTTACTGCTCCGCTAAACACTGCGAAAGATCCAACTTTTAAAGTGTTTACCGAGCTGACGGCTGTGTAGCCAACATATAACCTAAAAAATTGCACAATATAGAACAGTAAACTAATGATATTAAGCTTTTAAACTAAGGCGAAAAGGTCGGAAGCACAATAATTAAACTCAAAAGAGTTTAGTTGTAAACAAATGCTTCGACGAGCTACTAGCTTCAATTTAAAACGAAATCAGGTTTAAAAATAAGCACTTAGCTCTATATTCCTCCAAAAACGCTTGATTTGCAGAGTTACGCAGCCTCAAATGCGGTCTTGACCACTGTTTGAAAAATGTGAAACCTGTCTTGAGTAGCAAACCGCGAAAAAATGCAGGGAAATACTTTAAAACGGTTTTCTCCGCTAAACACAGCTCCAACTGACGTGTTTACCGAGCTCACGTCACATTGGCCATGTAGCCTCGCGAAAAACACAGCCTCGCTTTGGTTTCAAAATTGCCCAACACGGGCGCGTGCACACACACGCGCCCGCGAAACATTCCGCTAGCCATGACCATGAAAAATGCGGGCATCGGTTCTATGAGTATGGTGCTGCGCAGCCAGGCCTTCGGCCCGGCGAGAGCTCCGCTAAGAGGAATTTCTTGACAACGGATGTTAGGATGTTAACCCTTATTCACTCCCAGAGTCAATTATTGAGACATCTAGTATAGTTAAATTTTGAGTCTGTTGGCGACATTTCACCATATGATGTGGCCATTCAAATGAAGCCTCTTCGCCAGTACTTTTATATGGTTCCACTTGTTTTTCAATGTTTTACAATGAAATTTGGGATTTTATATGAACTTTTGTGTTAAAAAGGTATAGTTTTTTCTAGGCTGTATTAAATTTCTGATTGCACTTCTAAACGTTTTACTGTTCAATCTTCTTTCCAGATGGTATGCCCCGTTTATGGAGTTATTCCGCTGCCTTCTGTTCCTTATTGTTGATCTCATTCTTTCATCTCAAAATCTCGACACTGGAGGTACGTTCTAACGTACATACTTTATGTTGTTATCTTCACTACAAAAGTGATTTGCCTTGCTCCATTTATTGAGTCGTGCCTTGGCTGACGACTATATAAATTGGACAGAAAAAAAGTTGGGATTTTCAATTGGTTTATAGCCTGAGGCGAAGTGTTAGTGACGTCATATCAGTTGATATAGCAACTTCAAGCTCGTGGATGATTGGATTTATTTACAACATAAGAAAAAGGAAAATGACGAAACGAAACATATTAAGTAAAAGGAACTTACATTATTGCCGGGTTTGGCGAGAGTTCCATTCGATAACGATTTCGTTTTCTTTCTTTTTGAGGAACAGATAAATGGAAGTATTAAGTTTACCTTTCATGCACGAGTGATTGCGAAAGACTGATTAAAGGTTTGAAATGACGTACAGTGTAGTAACGTTTGTGATGGATCACCTAGTGTGATCGGAAAAGCGACTGTACATGTAAAACAAATCATAACAATATATTGAATTAATTCTCGTACCTTAGGGGGACTTACAAGACCCTTAAAGCTTCTTAAAGCACGACTTCACTACTCGAAGAGTTGTTGTTCTTGTTGCTATTTGAGATCCCTGAGAACCTCCGGTTTATAGGCTTATCTGCTCTCTAACTATGGATGTAAGCCTTCCCGTTCCCCCAACTTTACCTTATCTTCTTACTTAACCCTTTCACTCCCAGAGTCAATTATGGTGACTTGTAGTGTAGTTCTAACCTTTGAGTCTGTCGACGAAATCTTATATGGTGTGACCATTCAAATGAAACCTCTTCGGCAGTACTTTTGCATAGTACCATTTGTTTTTTCAATATTTTATAAAATGAAATTTGGGATTTGTGCTGAATTTTGATTATTGGCACTCTTGGCAGTTAAAGGGTTAAATTAGATACTTGAAAATTATATTCCAAGTAGAGTGCTGAACAAGACGTTTCATCGGAACAGCTACTTACAATCTCATCATCATTCTCAATCTTATAAGCTCCTCTGGATACAAGTCTCCTTGTTTATAAGCCCACCCGAAACATCTTACATCTTACGAAGTTGCACAGGGCTCGTATCCAGGATTTAACGGCATTCCAAAGTGCAAACTGGTGTCTGGCATTAACCGCCAGACACCAGAGCAAGAAATTAAGGAGGAAAAATCTTAGCGATGTTTTCTTTTGATGTTTTCAGTACTTCCGGCAAACTACATTGGTTTAATCAGAGGGATTTTCATTGCATCTGCTCTTTTCTGGATAACTGGCTCATTTGTATCTACGAAAAAATCCAAGACTGAGTAAATATGGCGTCAAGTGTTGCAAGCTCTTGACTAGTCGCTACGATACGAGTAAAGCGTCAACCCTTCCCATTACGCGCCCCGCACATCGCATCACTGCTATCCAATCTCCTCTCTCGAGTTCACAATTCGCCACTCCAGAAACTTCAGGGAGACTGAGCACCAGCTTTCAGCACTAGGCGTTCTGGGATCGTTTGTGCAACCAGCGTTAGTTACGATAGATTGATGGTTTTCAAAGGCAACAATTTACCAATCATAGCTTATATTGGTAACCCAAACGATCTCATAAATCTCATTGGCAAAAGCTGGTGCTCAGTTTCCTCACACTTCCTGGAGTGGCGAATTGTTGAAGTTTTTTGATAGTATAAATAAAAAAAGTAAGCCCAAGTTAATCATATATTCAGCAAACTGCCCTAAGAAAGGATTTCCTTGTGGGATGATTAGCTAAATGACAGAATACGATTGTTGGTTTTTCAATTAAAAGTTTTAATTGAATTCCCAAAGAATCCAAACATGAAAACGTACGACTTTCTTAATTAATGCCACTCTTGTAGGACGGCTTTTGTTTTCTACCGGACTCATATTCCTTGATAGTGGTTACAAATAACAAAATTTCGCTTACCTTATTTCAATGTTATATCGCCAAATACCACCAAATATACAACTTAATTGGATAAAAAGATTCTATAGAGCAAAACAGAAGCAGTAGTTTGGAGATAAAGTGCAGGATTACAAGGATGGAAGTGGATTACAGTTCATCAAATTTGATTTCGTGACAGGCGGTCAAGAAATCAAACTTGCCATTCATGTGGAATTTTGCGTTTTTTATCCTTTATTTTGTCTGTTTCGTTAATATTCCTTCCTTTCTCCACTGTTGGTGATTTTTTCTAACCATGTAAGATAATAAAGCAAGCTCCTGCCCATAATCATACCTTTATCCTCCACATTGTTAACCACCCTGACTTAGTGATTCAGTTAATGACTGGTACTGTTCTAGAAAGCTAAATGTTTATTAGTCAGATTAGTCAATCAACATTTTAGAGGTAGGCATAGAGAACTTGAGTTCGTTTATTTTTAAAACTGTACATACAAGTAGTCTTTCGTCAATATAATTCCATTGAAATAAAAACAAATAAATATATATCAATACAGCAGTTTTCAATTGAGTATCGAATGTAATTACACAATTGCTTTGGTTTTGCATTGCTACGCTTTCTGATTGGCTAAAAAATCTCGCGCCACTTTCTCGACCAATCAGAAGTAAAACCAAAACCAATCGTGACTTGCTCGCACGCGTTTTCCCGCGCTTGGCGCCGCCGACATGTAATTGCTTCGAGCTCTGATTGGTTCATTTCATTGTTTACGACTGCTGTGATTGGCCAGAGTAATTACTTTGGTTTTGGTTTTACGACACTCAATTGAAAACTGCTCTATTTCCATAAGTAATTGTATTGTGAGTAGTTTTTCGTTTGATGGGGGGAGGGGTGTAAAAAGTAGTCGTAGTAGGCGCGATTGCCAGAGGATTAAAACCGGATTCGCGGGTGGAAATCGAACTTGGAGAAAAGAAGAACAAAGCAACACCGAAGTTTTAAGTTTAAAGGGGTAAATTATGCACAAACACAAGCGAAAACGGGCCCGACACAAGCATGAGCATAAGGATCAATCTTGTGCTTTTGTCGATGTTTGTTTTCACATTACGGAAATTATTATACTTCCGCTTATGTTTATGCTTGTGCTGATGTCGCTTAAAGCTTTGTTTTATTTTAATAAAAGAAAAAGAACTGGTTTTACGCGTTGAACGATTTTCGCTCCTTATATCCATTATTTACAAGAGTAAGACTCACCTTCTTTTGACCTATGTTAAACCTAATAATAAAGGTCTCTTAAAATGAGCTTGGTTGACCAGGCTGGTCCAGTTACCGAGATCTCGCCTCACTCTTACTTACTTTGTAAATAAAAAATTGATGTGTTTATATATGAGAAGGTAAACTTCCCGGTTCGTGAAGACGGGTTCGACATAAACATAATCGTAAGTGCAAGCATAAGCCTAAAGATCAATCTGATGCTTATGTCAATGTTGGTTTTCGCTTGACGTAAATTCTGATGCTTCCTCTTGAAAACCAGGCTTTAGTTTCCAAAGAAACAGTGGTGCTGTGTCGGTGATGAAGAGGAACACTTTACTTAAATCTCTTTACGCTGGCAAACCTCGCGAACATATTTTACGAGAAATGTGTACATAAATCTCTTTGCCTGTAGTGTAATCTTTCGGATCAATAAATTGCACATAAGGCGGAACCATTGTTGATGTATTTTGTTTATATCTTTCCAAAGCTTTCCCCAGCACAATTGCAGGCAAAGGAAAAATAACGAAAAAATGCTTGAAGGGTTGTACGTCTAGGGTGCAAGTCGTGGTCCTCAAAATGTGTGGTTTGACTCTCTAAAACGTTTTTCTCTGCCCAGATGAGCTGAAAATGGGCTTTGCAAAACATCTTTTGAAGCTTTATTTAAAATTCCTTCGTATTTTTGCCGCCATCTTGGATTTACGAAGCGTAGGTCAGTTGGCTCGGTAAGTTGGCCGCATAGTTTTCTACTCTCCCGAATCTCCCTCTCATTGCATATTCCAAGATTGCGCCCAACCATTTCGCGAAGAAAATATTCAATGCTCGCTCGCCACAGTCTAAAAGAACTGCAGCGAGGTCATTAATACTTGCAAACACCAAAAATGACAGGGACAGAACGGAACGTGCCCTTCCCTGTCAGAGTTAAATTTGAACCTGGTGCCCAGTGCTGACCGCTCACCGGATTCACAGATTAATGGCGGCTATTTTGATGCGGAGCGGCTTATTCCTCATAATAACAAGGTATGTTCGATTTGTTCGGAGAAAGGCAATCTAACGTTATTCTACCGCGAGGACGACAAGTTAGAATGGGAGCAGCATCTATTTTTGTATGAAAATTGAGCCACTTTTCGACACGTGTCGAACCCCAGAAGCTACCGAACTCACCTTCCTTTCAGTTTTATATTTCAAGGTAAGATAGATGGAAAAACACAGTATAAAGACAGAAAACAACACCAATAAGTGTTTCATCGACTTTATTCAGCGATTTTGATTTTATTTATTCGCTTAAACAGTTCACTTCGCAATTCCATACAATGTCTTTCATATATTTTCAAATATCATCAAAATGCAAACATTAATGATTATCCTTGGGTGTCCTGTGGTTGTATTTCATCTGTCAGTAAAGTCCAGAAAACAGGCGGCGGGGGGTTTCATGGAAAGGAGGCAAAAATCGATCTCCCTCCTTCACTGTATCCGCCCACAACTCCACGCGCATCACGCTCACGCTTGAACAAGAGCGATGGCTGAAACGGGCTCTTTTCTCTTCGGAGGCCCTTGGGAGAAGAGAGGAAGGGAAGAACTGAATAGGCCATTTCCGAGTTGCCTTTTGTCTCGTTATCAAAGCGAGGCTTGGTGCACAACCTTCCATATGAAAATTAGTTTTCATTCACATGTAAATAAAACTAATTTTCACATGAAAGGTTGTGCACCAATCGTCACTCTGATAACGAGACAAAAAGCAACTCGTCGGAAATGGCCTATTTGAAAGGGGAGAAATTAAGAGTGCTAAATCTCACTCCAGCCTCAGCGCGCTTTATATTTTCCTTTATTGTATACAGAGCAGTTTACAATTGAGTGTCGAAAGTAATTACACAATTCCTTTGGGTTTGCATTGCTATGCTTTGTGATTGGCTAAAAAATCTCGCGCCACTTTCTCGACCAATCAGAAGTAATATCAAAACCAATCGTAACTTGATCGCACGCGTTTTCCCCCGCTTGGCGCCGGCGACATGTATATGCTTCGGGCTCTGATTGGTTCATTGGATTGTTTACGACTGCTGTGATTGGTCAGAGTAATTACTTTGGTTTTGGTTTTACGACACTCAAATGAAAACTGCTCTAAACATCAATGAAATACAACGATTTCTCCCACTGTGCATTATTGATCATCTTTTTTTTAACTCGTGAATACAGGGAGCGTCGAACGGGTTATAGCAGTGCTACAAAATTCCTCGATCGCTCGGTCGGCTGCTAACATTGGGCCCGCGATATATAATGTTCACCTGCCTTACCCATGGGGTCGGCGTTGGAGAGAGGGGTGGGTAATAAGTTAGACGCAGGGGGTGGGAGGTCGGTAGAGAAAACGCCTTGGAGAGAGGAGGGTCCGTAAACATTGAGCCCGCGATATGTAATGGTCATCTGCCTTACACATGGGGTCGGCGTTGGAGAGAGGGGGAGGGTGAGGAGTTGGACGTAGGAGGCTTGGGGTCGGTGAAGCAAGACCCCTAGGAGAGGGGGTCCGAACAAGTTTTTGTTAGCCTTTATTTAGTATCCGGCTTTTAGACAAATATGTTCATCACACACCTGTTACATGTAACATCAAGAGAAAATAATTGTCCAATTATAATCTCTTGGTAACGTTTATTTCAATTACACAATTACAAACAATAGCCCTTATGCATGTTTACGTCAGACTAGCTAATTACACCCCCAAGCCTCGCTTTCGAAGTGTAAACCTGTGACAATCTCATCAATGTATTCTCCAAGGAGCAAAGTTGAAAAGAATACCCACTCAAAAACAACGCGAACTTGTCAAAGGTTTGCAAGGGATTTCGTACAAACGAGGCTTGATGGTGAATTTTGAGCTGGTTATTATATCTTAAATTCGTTTTCCTGTTTGCAGCTTGAAAAACAATCTTAAAAAAAACAGACTAACAAGACAAGCAGACGTTTAACATCAGTAACAAACTCGTATCTATAAGCAAATAAACGTTTTTAAGCTTGAAAGATATCAGATTGGAACTTGTTTATAACAGCCAGCGTTATTGATTATCTCTCTTTTTTCTTAATTCTGATTACTTTTTAGCTAATCGAATTCATACGACTCATGTGAATTCAGACTTAACATTTAGATGAGGTCAATACCTTAAACTATCTTCTGTATATTACAGTATTCATTTTCGATATTTTTTAATTATTTGGAATAAACAGTTCATCATACGATTCTTTCAAAGGTTTGTAGCCATTTCTGATACATTATCTAAGCACTTCGCATTGACCACATCATCACAGCTTAGCTTCTGAGCCTCCCAAATCAACTCCTCTTCATCAAAATCCTGAATAGGAAACAGCGGTGGCTGAGGCACCGCCTTGTGCATGTCATTCTGTGAGCGCATTTGTCGTAGATTTTCTCTCCATATTTGGACAGTTGTTCTTGGATCTGGGTCATCGTGGTACAGTTCCATACAAAAAAACGTTGCCTTCTTCTCCATGGCTTGGAGGTTTTTTTCTAGAGCCATTTTTCGGAGACCGCTTTTTCTGTGAAGAGAAACTTCGTGTTAATTTTTAACCTGCTTTAGTTTAACCGACCTTCAAACGTCCCACGCCGATTTTAGGATCGGTCAACGTGAAGTGGCACATTTACAAATATACATGAACACCTCATTTTTCGAATCGATGGAAGCAACTGTTGCCTGGAGAGAAATGTCCAGTATTTTTATTTTTTTTTTTCCTTCCACCAATGTACTCCGCATGGTATATCAGAGTTTATGATATATGCTGCTATAAACTCATAGAGGTCAAATCTGGCCATACGAAAAGAACATGTAGCATTATTGGGCTTATTATCTTTATTGAGATTATTCTATCACGACAACCCAAACGTTTTCTTAGAAAAAGACGTTGACTGTCAGAGAGTCGGTTTTTCCCTCCGAAGCCCGCAGGCGAAGTGCGAAGCACCGATACACTATACTCGCTCCAGACCTTTTCGGCCGCTTTAGCGTTCGTCGCTTGAATTTCGGTGGATCCGCACAAAATTACGGACTGTTTTGTGGTCTATCAAAAGTATGAGTCATATTCAACGTGTTTAAATCATGATTTTTAAGCTTACGTGATTTCAGTTATTGTGACTTGGCGATGTTTTAATGCTTGTCCCAGTTCAATTTCGATCCGTTCTACTTTATCCATCAGCTGTCCTCTCGTGTATTTCACCATCTGTTCTCGTTCTTCTGCTAGTTGCTGTTTCTTACATTCCTCAATGATCCACCTGGAAAAACATTGCTGATGTAAGTTCTGTGTATATAGAAAAATTATACCAAGGCTAAACCTATTAGTTACAGAGTTACAACACACTCAAATAACACAGCGATAATCCAATCAGAATTCGAAGCAAAAACACCCGGCGAAAAGCGCGGGAAAATACCGGACGCGTTGCGACAAGACACGAGTCTTTTCAATTGGTTTTTGATTGTAACTGCGCTGTTACAAAGTTCTTGTGGTTTTGTTTTATTGTTCAATAAATAAAAAAGAACAAATCGATTAAAACAGGCACTGGCGTTCGTTAGCATCTTCAATAAAATCTGCAAAAAAGACAAAGCAAGAAAGCAACGGGAAAATTCGTGGTAAAATAATCAACGATCAAGTAAAGAAATGGTTTTCAGTCACACAAACTCTTACTTTGTAGTTTCAATCTTCTCCTCCATTGCACGGATTGTTGCTTGCATGCGGTAGAGTTCTCTTTCCATCTGTTTTCTGTTGAACAATAAAACGTTTAGGGTAAAAAAAAAACTCCCGACAAAGAGTCGGAAAATACTTTTTTAAAAAGCGTTATTAGAAATTCTTACTTTGACTTTTCTCTTCTTTGACCGTTACCAAAACAGTTCAAACGTCTTATGAATCTTAGAAGTCCCATAATCGCAATTCTCGGAATAAAAACACGAGGAAAACCTTTACGAAGATCTCGCACAATTTTTATCCACTGAGCTGTCTTTCCACGTTCAGTGGCTATTGTGATGTATTCAGGTGTACAAGCACGCGCGCCTCAAATGTGCGCGCGCGTTATCTTCTACACGCGCAATGCAACGAAAATCGGCAATTTTGCAACGAAATACATTTGTAAGACCTGCACCAAGAATGTCAAGATACTCTAATACGACTAATGCCAGAGCTGCTATGACAGTTAAGAATATTATTGCAGTGTTGCATGATGAAATAATTGTAGCGCACAAAAACATCTGGTATGTTTTAACGAGATAGAACCTATAAGGACCTTCCGTATACTGGTCGGATGCTCTGACCACTGAGCTACGAGTGACTCATGGCAAGCTAGGCCATATCAGATACTAGGTTCATGCATGACACGCGTCCTGCATACTGCTAGGATCTGCAATGTCCAAAGCGTCATAACTTCTAAATTGCTCTCGGTCATTGCTATCAGTCAGTCGTTTCCTTGAATGACCTTGCACTTGGTGCAAGATACTGATATTTGTATTTGTTTATTCACTGGATGCCCTTGAATAAACGCTCGCGTATAAACTCATTTGCGCTTTAGAGAACTCAATAAGAGTTTTATTTTGTTTAATTTATTATCAAAAGATGGATGCAGACAAATGGCAGGTGGCTAAAACACGCAGCTATTCTTTTCCTTTATGAAAGGGTGGCATTCTCGGAGTCCAAGGGGAAGATAGCGGGAGCAAGGAAGTAGTAGATAGCCGTTAGATTTAACCCGTTTGTGATTAGCTAAGGACCAGAAATGACTGGTCAACTAGTTAACTTATTAATGTGTAATATGTAAATCATTAATATGTATTTCGCACTAACTGAGTGTCGAGGTGACTAGTCATCTCATTATAAAAACAACCTATCCTAATTTTATGCACTGTATTCCGCGTTGCTTTTACACAATAGGTTTGCCTAAACATGCCCGCTTTATACCAACTAGCTCCAAAACAAAACACAACACACAAATATCCTTTACAAACATTATAGATCAAAACAACATGCCTTGAGCAGGACTCAAACCTGGGTTACTGCGGCCACAACGCAGTATCTTAACCACTAGACCATCAAAGGTGTGGACACTACAGCTGAACATCTTATAGGATTTTGGATTTTGATATACTCAATAAAATTGCGGAGTATCAAAAGTGCTTTTAACTTTACTATAGCTTTTAACTTTATCATAGCCTCTACATTCTAATAGCCGCTACATCGATCGCTAGACTCTATGTCGATTTTCAGTTTGCCAGCTATCACCCACTTTAAGTTTTTATAACTTTACCGGCGGCGGAAACTGAACAAACTGAATGTTCAAACGTCACACTTTTAAGCATCGTTAATAACTGAAGATTAGCACATCGGAAAAATAAACAAAGCAGCCAATTACATGCGGGTGCTAAAGCAATCAACCCACACAATATATTTATTGAATGTGAATTATATATGAAGATCATATATTTGAACTGCGGATAAACATGAGTGAAATTTGTGATCCTCGCAGCGTGCTCTCAACTAAAGCAGTTGAAAAAGCAACCGGAAAAAAATATATCAGGCTTGAACGGGATTCGAACCATTGACCTTGCGATACCGGTGCAATGCTCTATCCACTGAGCTATCAAGCCACATGGATAGATGGTTAATATAGATGATAGTGGATATAGATGATAGTGAATATAGATGAATGTGAATTTAACAAATAGATTCCATTTGGCCGTGTGTCTGTTCAGTTATAGATCACAGATGACGTTAAAATGTGGTAAGAACAAAAAAGTGGCACACGAGCCGCAGGCGAGTCCGAGTGTCACTGATGTTCTTACCACATTTTGACGTCTTCTGTAATCTATAACTGAACAGACACACAGCCAAATGGAATCTATTTGTTTTATACAATGAACAGAAAAGTAAAAAGAGTAAAATTACGAACTTGCCTCGTAGCGTTCGAAGATTTGTTCCAGTTTAGGTATTTTTCAAGTCGCCAAGAACACTTTTCGTCTTGGTTTCTTCTTTTTTCTTGCTCGTAAACAGCTTCTGCTAAACATTTTTCGAGGCTTTCACTTGCTCAATCCAGAATAATCTCGCAAACATTTTCAAAACTGTGCGCCATGTTGGACAAAACGAAGCAAACAATTTTTCTATGACGTCAGCCGTGGGTCTGTACTCTGATAGATGATAGGCAACGACCAATCACAGAGCGCGTAGTATTCAGTTCATTGTATAAATATGAATAGATGAATGTGAATATATGAATATATATATATATATATATATATATATAAATATATGAATATATGAATATATATGAATATATATATATATATATATATATATATATATATATATACCTGAATTTTTCAAAACGTGTTCAATGAAAATTTACGCAATTTCACTGCAACTAGCCCAAACAAGGGTTTTTATGAGCCCGATCAGCCCGAAAATGACAGAGAAGAGAGAGAAGAGGAAAAGGGAGCAATAGCGAGCGAAAAAAATGACTAGCAACAATCTATTATATTTTATACCTTTATATTAAAAACAAGGCCAAAAACGCTCACAAACGCTTACTTGGAGCGATATCGTTTTCAAAAATCCAGGTAGATATATATATATATGAATATATATGAATATATATGAATATATGAATATATGTGAATATATGAAGATCATATATTTAAACTGCAGAGTGCTCTCAACATAATAAGCAGTTGAAAAAGAAACCTGAAAAAAAAATTCAGGCTTGAACGGGATTCGAACCATGACCTTAGGCCCGGTGCAAACGTCGAACTTCACATGTGCCGAACCTAATGCAAATGAGCAAGAACAATAAATTTTTCTCATTTGCATTAGGTTCGGCACATGTGAAGTTCGACGTTTGAACCGGGCCTTACAGACTATTTAAAGCTTATATGAAAAGGAACAGACAGAGTTGGTTTTTTAGTCTCTTCCATCGGGTTTATACAAAGTACCCTTTGATTCCTTTTAGTTTTCTGTGTCTCACCGCACTGCAATCATCATTTCGGGTGTAATTAATCCTCTTGATTTTTAGAATACTTGTAAGGTTCGGAGAGGGCGATCTTTGCTGACGTCATTGTTTAAATTTTGTTTCATTAGCATACGAATTTACGTAGAGAAGGCACCATGCTAAATACGAATTGACTTAAAAAGATGAAAGAACTTGTTGAACTAAGTAAGCTGTGCAAATTTTAGCTTTTCTCATGCAATATTTAAGGAAATATCTGCTGTTAAAAACTCATTGTTGGGTGGCAAAAGCGCTCATGAGCCATACATTCTTTGTAAAATTTTGAGTTTTTAAAACAGCATTGCGTGGAGTGTTTCCACTATATCGTTCTCAAATTTCCAGAGAAAGCTAATTGTGCCATGCTCTTTCAATATTCAGAGTTGATTTTTTTGTAAGTAGGTTAGAAAACGAGGCGCACATGTTAATGAGGCAAAAATGGTAAACAAAGATTCCCCTATAAACACCGAGTTCACCTTTAACGTTTATCATCCAGAAAATTATTATTCGAGGCTGTTTTCGCAAATCCTTGATCATATTGAAAATGTAACCAGATAACCGTGTTTACCGTTGTGATCAAATGATAGGGGTACAGGAGGGGTACAGAAGGGGTACAGGAAGGGTAAGAAAGTTCTAGAAAATTCTTTTTGAAGTGTTTTTGAGATAAGAGAGTAGTTAAATTGATTGAAAGGTTGTTTATGTAAAGCGTATTTCTTTACAGTAACTGGAGGGAATCGTAATTTAACAATTTTGAAATTGATCAAAGGATCTTGTGAGCCAGCTCATTTGCAATTGACTTTCCTTTGCGATTTAACCTTATACATGTTTGCTCGACAAAAAAAAAAGAACCACACAATGCAATATTTTTTCTTCTACGTGATTCAATCGGTGAAAACTAACATACAAAATAAAAGTTGCAAATTTGGTTAAATAAGGTAAAACATATACTTAGGGACCGTTCATTATTTATCGGAGGGGGGGGGGGGGGAGGGGGGTGATGGGTGAGAAAATGAGGGGACCTGAAATTTTAGCCACTGCAAAAGGGGGGATCCTGGGGAAATTTTTTCGTTACGGAGGGGGGTCTTGAAATTTTAAACAGATGATGTCTTAAATAAAAAAGCGAAAACATAACTACAGTGTACCAAAAAGAGCGGGGCACCCCAGATTTCATGGCTAGGAGCCTTTGGGCTCTCTATGATTCTTAATAGGCGTCGTTCACACTTGGTGCCCGAGCACCGTGCCCGGGCACCGTTACCAATTTTGAATGCGTGTTCACATTGGACATGAGTGTTCACATTCGGTGCCCACCTTTGACCTTCCGCCATTTTGAAACTGTAGAGCAGGGATTTGTGGGTAAAATAACTGCTAGGAGCAGGGGTTTGTGGGTAAAGTTCTTGAGTACTCGCCAGAATCGTGTGCAGACTTGTGCCCGTGCCCGATTTATTCAGTGCCTGAGTACAAGGTATCGACCTTTTACCCGTGCCCAAGCACCGTGCCCAATTATTGGCACGGGCGCTTACAAAAAGCCGTGTTCACATTGGTGCCCGTCAGGCACTGTGCCAGGGCACGGTGCTCGGGCACCAAGTGTGAACGACGCCTAAAAGTACAGCCTTGCACAGTATTTTGGTGCAGTCATGGAGCATGATTTATAATTTTAATTTCTTTATTTAGTATTTCCATAATTGTACAAGACATTACTTAAAATTTCAACCCACCATTAAACATATTACTGGATTGTAACAGTATTAAACTGGAGGGTTTTATTGATTGACGTTAAAAGTATTAATTAGTATCTGTAACCCTAGCCAAAGGAATTTTCCTTATCTGCTACATGGACATTAAGTTGAAGAACTGCTAGTAGTATCTTGTAGTTATCAGTTCTTCTTTTGTCATCTTTGTAAGTGAGTCAACCCACCCACCACTCCCGGTTTCTGGGTTGCTCAGTAGCAGTAGATATTGCAATAAATCTTTATATAGCCCAGCTGAGTCTTGGTTGTGATAGCACTTGGTTGTGATAGTACAACTATTAAAGTCTTAACTCTAGTTCTTCAAATGCACAGTGGACCAAGTGGTTGAATTGCTTCGATAAAGAAAACCACATAAGAGTCAAAATGCCATAAGTTGTAATAAATATTTATTAATAAATTTACTGAAAATTATTCTAAACTTTTTTTCATTTTCTGTTACAACATGTTATGATTTTATTGCTTTTATGTCTGGTTTATACAGGTTTATGTCTGGTTTATACTAGATTATGTCTGGTTTATACAGGTTCATGTCTCCTCCATATCCCCATTCCCATCATATCCTCATTCCCATCGTACCCCAGGCCCATCATATCCCAAATTTACACCTGCATGCTTAAAAATAAATATGATATTAGAAGCACAGTTTTTAATATTAAGACAGCAATACAGTCACCCCCAAATTTTCACGTACTTTAGATCTGAAAACCAACACGAAAGCTACTACATCATTGCGCCCCACAAAAATACGGTTTAGATACATACAATACAATTTTTATTTTATAGAAATCAGATTAATAGTGGGGAGTATTGAAATTCTTCCCTAACAGAACAGGGGGTACCTGAAAAATCCAGATTCACTAAGGGGGGACATGAAAAAAAGGAAAATTTGTTAATTTCTCACCCATCCCCCCCCCCCCTCCCATAAATAATGAACGGTCCCTTATGAACATGAGATAAAAACAACAATGACAATGAATCGATCAAATCTTACATCTGATGTATCTGATGTGGTGAGTTAATCGAGACTAAAAAACTAAGGATTTTGAAGTGTACCTTATTACATGAAATTTTCGCGATACGTTAACTTCGCGAATTTCTCGATTTAAAAAAATTGCGAAATTTAAGTGACGCGAACAATAAGTGTCGTGAACATAACATGACGCGAAAATTAAGTGACTCACATTATGTCAATAATCAATTTTGCAAGAACAAGTTCGCGACGTGGTATTTGGCAGAAGTACAAAACAAGTGATAGTGGAGTCAACTTTGAAGATGTGATTGTCGACCTTACGCTATCGGTTTTGAAACCAGGGTAAGGCTCCTATCTTGAAAGGATGGAACAAAGCGGGAATAAAGGGTGTAGTAACTGGAAGAGAAGTGTTACCGTCTGTTGTTCCATTTAAAATGACTCGTGATGTGTTTGATGTGGTCTCACCTCTTGTTTACTTTTGAATAACGTATTACGAGGACTATACATCGCAATTCGCAAGTACGAAACTCTAGAGGGTACCACGTGGTAATGATTTTCCCGCCGTTTCTCGCTTTTTACAGCTATATGTAAAAGCCTCCTATTACACTACGGAATCATTGTATCTAGTGTTAAAACTAACGTTACTGTTCTACTCAGTTGTTCAACAACGTGATTTGTGATCTGTATTCTTTAAAGGGCTACTACGATCAAATTTTTGATTTTCATTTTTTTACATTTTCGTGTACTATTAGACTTCCTTACTCATCTTGCCAAATTTCAATTCATTACGAACATCAGAAGTCATTTAATTTTAACATTTATTTCCGAGAATTTACGGCCTCCATTAAAAAACCTTGTTCCAAGGCTTGGTTGCGAATGGGAGAAAGTGACGTAAAAGACTCAAACATACCTCACGGGTTGAAATTATAATAACAATAAGTGTTGAAAATCACGCGAAAAGCAACAAAAACTTTAGACTCGTTCTTCGTGCAATTTTCTATGCTGATTGTTATTATAATTTCAACCCGTGAGGTATGTTTGAGTCTTTTACGTCACTTTCTCCCATTCGCAACCAAGCCTTGGAACAAGGTTTTTTAATGGCGGCCGTAAATTCTCGGAAATAAATGTTAAAATTAAATGACTTCTGATGTGCCTAATGAATTGAAATTTGGCAAGATGAGTAAGGAAGTCTAATAGTACACGAAAATGTAAAAAAATGAAAATCAAAAATTTGATCGTAGTAGCACTTTAATTAGTCCACATACGCTAAGAAAAATAATTCAGATTGCTGTTTGTTTTCTATCTTGTTTCCAACAGTTGGTTTTTATCTCATGCTCAATGCTAGACAAAATCTTATTTTGAAAAAAAATAATAAAATAAACTCAATGTTTTCTACATTGTGAAACTTCGATTGTGGAGTAGTTACACTACTGGAGTAATTATACTTCGAATGCTTAATTTCTTATGTGTATGTTTAAAGCCGATTTCACTACTCGTAGAGTTCTTGTTAATTTGTTTTACGGACGTGAGTGACAGTCTCAACCGCGGTCAAACGAGAGAAATTTGCAAAAGTTAGCAAAGTACGTACTTAAAATTTAAGGTTGTCATTTTCACTGTTTAAAGTTTAATATATTGCCAATACACTGTAAATTTACCAAATGTTTTGAAAGTTTACTAAAAAGGTTCTAAGCGTTTAAAAACTGTGAACTGCAGAATTGTCGGCGCCATTTGCCAACATAATTTTGATCAGGCGCAAAGAATTTTGGTCAGTTTTCAACGGAAAAAAGCTCATTATTTGTATAGGTAATCACATGATTTCGAGTGCAATTTGGAATAAATGAGCACGAGTAAATTTTTCATTTTTCATTTATTCCAAATTGCACGAGAATAATCATGTGATTACTTGTTAATAATATACATGCAAAAATTTCTGTCACGCTGCGATTGTTTTCGTTACAAAAATTCACTTTGCCACGCTTCGATTACTCTACTTCAGATTGGTCGAAATTTTGACAGGTGAATTCATGCGTGAATATTCATGCACTCTCTACAAGAACTGCATCACAAGTTTCTCGTCTTTCTTAGCCACTGTTAGAAATTGTAAAAGAACGAAGCAAAACATAGATGTCGCCATGGTTTTGATCTTATCCGCAGGCTGGTATTGTTGAAAGGTTTCGAAGTACGCTGCCGCCGTTTTGTTTATTCAGTTATTTACGCCAGATCGGAAAAATCTTCAACGCTATTGTTTATCAATGTCTATTGTTTATCGTAATTATATTGTTTAAATAGATTCTTAGGTTAGCATTTGTTTTAACTCCAGCGTAAAATTCATCACGGATTTTCGTAGGCGCCTCATTGATTCTCCGTTTTCTTTGTTGACTTGTACTCGTGTCCTTTTTTTCTCAAATCTCCTAGTATTTCTCAGTAATTAGAACTTTTGTCTGTTTTTGTATTTTGAATCAGTTTTCTTTCAAGACTTTCTATTAAAATTCCGTTATACTGTTTGAATCTTGTTTAATTTGTGTCCGCCATTTTGTTTCTGCATGGCTCGAAATCTGTTCAGCTATCCTAACTGTCAATCATTTTAATTTCAACTTTTTGCACTCAATTTCACCTTTTTGCACTTAATTTCAACTTTCTGCACTGTTTGGGATTAATTGACATTTTCTCAGCCAATCAGAATGCAGAAATTTTTGCATGTATTTTATTATTAGAAAAATTAAAAGATAGTTGCGTCAACTAATTTTTTTTATACATCCTTGCCCATATTTCCAATTAATATTAAATGAAATCCCACTAGATAAAACGAAAATCGCCTCGGACGTTTGACCGCGGGTGGAGTGCCAGTTGAGTTCTTGTTAATTTGTTTTACGGGCGTGAGTTTCTCTTCGCGTGACATTTTGAAAGTCACGGGAGCCAGACAACAAAGACCGAGTAAAGCGGCCATTTTGAGAGCTACGAGTCGATAAAGCAAGTTAAGCCGCTGTTGATTCAGTTTCTTACAGTTGACGACTGCACAATGTCTGCTACAAATTTTCCCTCAGCTAATCCAACTGACTTCTCAGCGCCATGGAAGTTCAGCGATGTAGTTCTTGTAGTTGAAGACCAAAGATTTCACGTTCATCGAAGCACTCTGGCATTTTGGTCGCCCGTGTTTGAGAAGATGTTCATATCAGAGTTCAAAGAGAAGAATAACGATGAAATCCCTCTTCCGGGGAAGAAAGCAAGCGAAATTAAACAGCTGCTGGAAATGATGTATCCTTCTTTGGAGGAAAAAGTAGTGACGAAAAGCAATTGTTACTTCCTGTTTGAACTTGCTCATGAATATCAAATAGAATCCATAGCTCAAAAGTGCGAAGCGTTAATGGTGTCTATGGTCAAAACAAGAGAGGAGAACGACGTACTAGCAATGCTGATATACGGACAAAAGTACCAGATGAAAACACTGATATCAACGTGTATACGTGAAGCACGGCGATTATATTTGAGGGAATTAAAGCAGCATCCCATGCGTGACGAGATTGAACCAGACAACTATCTGCAAATTGCTGAGGGAATTATACAGCGACTCGAGGGGCAGTGCAAGGTAGTGAAAGAGGAGGGGTTGAATAAACTAATGTCGTTGAGCCGACAGCTGTGTTCTCATATTAATTATAAAGGTGGTATTGGATGTCGCATGCCTAATCAACCAGACATTCATGCTTATTTAAATTATTTGAGGGGAGACACTGTAGCTAAGACCACAGAATGTGGCAGACTTGACGGTGCTGCATTAAATTTAACAGCTATAAAGAAAGCAATAGAGACCCTGCCTTAAACATCAGCCTTGTGGACGAAACCTTGTTTGTCTTAATTTTCACATTAATTAATTATAAATTTTCAATTAAGTACAACCCACTATGCAGGCCCTGCTAAAGGATTCTAGCTGGATAAGGGAGAACTTGCAAAATAATTTAGCTTGTTAAAGGATTTAGTGGCAGTTTACAGATAACAGGATATATAGATTTTAAAGACTACAGGAAACGATGTTTACGTGTGTTTCTCACTTTGTTACTTTGGTAACTTTTAATTTGTAAATTGAAACAAATCTAATACATAGGCTTTCTTTCTTTCGATTTCTAGTTGTACTGTAGAAGCACTTTTCGCCCTAAGGTTAAGGTAGTTTTAGAATTATTACAGTAACCATAAAGACTAATATTTCTACTTTTTCGGATTATCATCGTTTGTTCAGCACTATATTAAACTAAAAATAATTCTACCAAAGCCCAGAACTGATAGTGGTGCTCATTCTGGAACATCTTTCTCGAAGAACTTGGAACAGCTAGCTCCAAACATACTTAATATAAAACTATTCCTTTCCTTTACCGCACATATTAGTTAATTGCTGCCGTTGATGTTGTTCCGGTTGTAGGAGCAAATTGAAAAGAGGTTATTTTAAAAGACAAGCCTCAGTTATGTGGGGGAAAGGGTTTCCAAGGAAATGCGATAATGTTATGTAAGATATCAAGAATTAGGATGACTTACGTTGAGCAGTATGCCAACGGAGGAGTAGCCATGTATATTATATAATACTGTGAATTTAACCACCTGATTGCAGAATGCTTTAATCAGACGCTCAAAACTGAAGCTTCGGATCTTATTATAGCTTGCGATCAAACAAAAAAAAAACATGGGTAGCCATAGACATAGCCGTACCCGTAGACATGAAGACACTTAAATCCGTGAATATTATTGGTCACTATCGTAATATTTGGGTTTCTGCTCGAAAGCGACAAACTTGAACGCGCTTTATGGGGCAAGTTCGCGCAATTTACAGTAACTTAAGCATAGAGGTGAGCAAAACCATTTTAATTCCATTTACATGTAAATCAAATAAATATTAGATAGAGGTCAGCTCAAGCTCCACGATTGGTGTCCGTAGGTAGCGTTATTGTACCTTCCTTACACCAAAATTCAGTTTTAGTAGCCTTAAAACCGTAGTATTAAGCATTACCGAGAAAGTCGTCTGGTGGGAAGAGGTCGTTATCCCAAATCTGAACAATCAGTTTGGGTAGAATTTTCTGTTCTCTTATATCCAGGCTCCAAACGTGTGCCCAAAGTGTAAGGATGAAATGTCCGTGGATAAATAAAGATTATCTATCTATCTATCGATAAATACATAGATGTTTGTTAGTCAGTTATATCATCTCCTATACATATGGAGACATATATGTTTGGCACATATGTATACATGTGACATCATACATATGGTGTCACATGCTGTATACCAAATTCATTAAAGGTGGCTTTGGCAATTGGTCATTAGTAATTGGGCATTGGCATTTGGGCATACGGAACACAATGCAATGCTTTGCTTGAGTGACCGCCAAACTATAGCTTCCCAATGCCCGATTACCAATAACCAAAGCAACTTTTATTGAATAAGGTATACATATGTATGTGACACCATGAAGCATGAACTCTTGTAAAGTTATGTTATACTGTATGTATGGTGTAACACACAGGTCACATACGTATGTGTGTGAGTAATTGCATGCTAGCTGTGAATATTCAGTTTAAAACATC
The DNA here is from genome assembly GCA_022457155.1 of Cladopsammia gracilis. Taxonomy (NCBI): domain Eukaryota; kingdom Metazoa; phylum Cnidaria; class Anthozoa; order Scleractinia; family Dendrophylliidae; genus Cladopsammia; species Cladopsammia gracilis. Next base: position 70,047 of record JAJGOT010000034.1, read on the forward strand.
GCTTAATTTTTAGTAGTGTTTAGCAAGTTGTCATGCAAGTCTGTTTGCATGTCAATAAAAAGAGTTTGCAAAAACTTTCACTTTGTTTCAAAGTTTGGGGGAGTTTGCTTACAAACATCTCTACTTCCTGTGACCATTCCAGACGTGAATGAGAGGCTGCATTACAGGGCACTGTAATGAACATCAGTCTTCTCTTGTTTATCAATTCCTGACATCCATCTGTAGCCAAACAGGCCATGTTAATGCGTTTAATTAAGCTAATTAAGACAGAAGTGGAATTTATTTAGAAAACAAGAAACTGTACACAGCTTGAACTCGTGGCGTCTTTAACCCACTGCAGTGCTAAGTGAAATACAAAAGTTATATAAAACATAAATCGTGTAAATCAAACACTACGTGCCATTTAAGTCACGTAATGATCTGATGCGTTAAATTTGTTTACCTTTGCAGTCTCGCGCATTGCATGTCAGAAAAATGTTCTTTTTACAAACTCGTATTTTCAAACGCGCATGGTTCACCACTAAAATCCTTTCAATAGGAAAAATGTATTTCCATTGTACAATATAAAACAAGCACTGAACGGAGTGCTATTGATAAAACAGGTATTCAGAACAATCGGTGATGAATTACTTAAGATAAGAAATTAAACCTTGAACGCTATCTCGGAATACACTACAAAATTACGGAATCCGAGGTGGCTCAGCCACTTTTGTTTTTATTTTCATTTGCATTTCCATTCTCATCAGTGCTTTTCATTTCTGTTTGCATTTTTGTTTTTATTTGCATTTGCATTTTAAGTACACTTTGAGTTGCGATGCGCTTGCGGTTTTGGTTTTAAGTTTCATATCGTTTCTGTTATCACTTACCATATCAACTTTCGTTTTGATTTTGATTTTTCCTTTCATTTTGACTTTTTCGTGACGTCAAAATCAAAATGGAGAGCAAAAAATGCCTTTTAGGAAGTCTAAAATTTTCATGGGTGGGTGATGACAGTGATGATGATGCCAAGTCATAGGTCAAACTACGCGTCTCTGGGTGTCCCACGGTTGGCTTAGTTATGAATGTCGCTTTGGACGAGGTCGTAGCGTTCTTGAGAGATCTCTTGAGGAAAAATAAGACGAATAATGTTATTTTGTTGTACCTTAATGCAAAGTTTGGCTTACAGTGGAGGTAGGTCTTCATAACTTGGGACAGGATATTTTGCGAGTTAGTCACTTACGCATAGTCAAGGTCATGTTATGGGAGGCTATTCAATTGTTTGCGAGTAGCGTGCGGATACAAACTTCCGTCGAATTTTACAAGCTTAGATCACGGTCTACGCCGGATTTCTCGCTAAAATTATACCTCTTAACTCTCGTCTTTATGCAAAGGGTCACACATAGCTACTTGTCGCCAATTAAGCTGATGTAAATATGTGATTTGCGAGCTTTCCAAAATGTACACAACCACAATACAGTATTAACCTTGTTTGCTACATATTATTGTTCATTTAATGATAGTTGTTCAACGCTGAAGCGAGTTTTCAAGGACCATAATTTGAGAAGACACGATGCTCTGTCTGCTCAAGACGTCCTAGCGGCTGTCGAAGTACGTGTAGTTAAGCCTTCATTAAATATACCTAAAAGGCGATTAAAAAACTTTCATTCAATGCATATTCTAAAAGATACACTCTTTTTTTATAAGAACCTTTTTTATAAGAACGTTCAGGCTGAGATTAACCAAAATTTTAAGAACATACTAAGAACACACCGCGGCTGAGAGTCAGTTAAGAACGTCTTTATTTTGCTCCTTTTTTGTTAGTAGTATAAATAAAAGTACAACTGTAGTTTAACAGGACAATTAACTCAAATACTTGGGGACATTTTTTAACATATTAACAATGTGGTTCTTATTGCATGATACCGAACAGACCGAACAACTCAGTTTGTAGTCGAACTTAGTCTGTACTCTAAGAACATGTTAAGATGTTTTGACATTTACCGAGCTATTTTAAAAGTTTTCCTTTACTTTTTTACTAAAAAATTACAAGTTTTTTGTTTATACGGATGTAACTTAAGGGGCACAATATTAGTTTATCTGGATGTGCCCCTCTCCTCTCCTTCCTATATACAATGTGACTTAATTTAAGTATCATCATATGCTAAGGTTTGGAGAAATAAATAAATGAAAAATGAAATGGAACGTTTTCAGGCCAAAATCGCAAAACAATAAGAACGTTCAGCCTCATCCCCAAAATTAGACGTTCTTGTAAAAAAAAAAAAGAGTGTACTCGATCATGGGTAAAAAAGTATTAGCATTCTGTCCTTTTTTCTCGGTTGCATATCAATCACATCAATTAAGCCTCCAAGTGATATTTTGTCTGAAAGTATAAAATTTAATGACTAAGTACTTCTGTTAGTTAGAACTGAAGGGATCAGGACAACTTCTTGGAGCGAGATCTCTACATCTTCGGATTCGAATGCATCAAGGACTCCTTGTTAAGAGGTATGTATTATGCATGCATAATGCATATGCTATGATACTTTTTGTTTTCTTCTTAATATATTGTATATGTTTGTAGTTCATTTGAGGCACTCTCGAGATGCTTAAAAGTACAATTACTCAGTCAATATATCACACGACAGTAAATTCTCATTCTGACTTACATCTCTTGTATTGGGTTTTGCTAAAAGAAGGCCCACGGTCCGCGGTCCGCGGCCCATGGCCCACTTCATTGCCTTCGGCCGGTACCGCTTAGGGTACTAAAATCCAAAATAACCACCGTTAGAATTATCACGGTACCTTTTAGGGTATTGAGCCAAAAAAATATGACAGAAATATGACGTGTTGTTTTGAATTGGTGCCTCTTTGGGGTAAAACTTCTTTTGAGCCACGCCCATCAAACGAGATTCTGGTACCTTTTAGGGTGTTTCTCGAAAATTTCCGACGAGCACCCCCGTCATTTTTATGTGGGAGTCCCCCCGGGAATTCGCGTTATTCTTGTTACAAAACGCATTCGTAACAAAGCATTACGTGTTGCAGCTGATGATGGAAGGATCTAAAGTGAGCGAGTGCTCATTTGCATATCTGTCTCCGTTACCGATAACTCGTTCATTACGCATGCGCGTATTCACGGGTAAAAAAAATTGTAGTCTAACGCAACACTTACCGACCGCTCGATAAGTGAGTTTAAGCTGCCTGTGCCTGGACTGGATAGCGTATGCGGCGATTACGCAGCTGTGCAAAAATATACAAACCTTACGTGCGTCAATAGTTTTGCACTAGTTAATTACCTGACTTGTGGCTGATGGCTACTACTGATAATCTCACGTTTTGCGTCCGGTCCTTAAATTACCGTAAATTTTTCCATCAAGAAAATTATGCGAAACGCACACTCCCTTTGCTAGCTTGCTTACATGGGTAACAAAGAAAAATAATAGTTCATTAAACGGCTGTAGGCAGACAAGGCAAGCCTTCTTTTCCGGAAAGTAACATGCCAATACAAAAATTTGGTGCGACCTCATCATGGGTAATCCATGCTGGCTCCCTTTAAAGAAAGTCATAGAAAGGGGCTGATCCTGCACTAGTGGTGAAGAAACATCTGTTTATTTAGACAAATTTTCAACGCTTAAAAAATGTCAATGGTTTGTTGGGGCTTCAAAAATTTTATTCCAGATGGCAATAAAAAAACTGGACCCGCGCAAGAACTGGGCAAAATCGACTAGGTAAACAAATTTTTTCAACTTGTCAATCAAAAGCCATAAAAGCTAGTTGTCCTTCCATTAGCAGTAAACGTTATCTACGTTTGCAGATAGATTTCAGTGGCACGAAATGAGCTATTAAAATTTATCTGGGACCGGCAAAATTTTATCAAATTTCATCTGGGACTTTCAAAGCCAACATCTAACCAACAAATTATTTCCTTGTAAAAATTTGCCAGCAAGCAACCCATCATCCGAATTTACTCACACTAAACACACTTCAGGGTGCGGTCACAGGGCCATATCTACACCTTCAGTGGTGGGGGAGGGGGAGGAGGAGGAGATTTGATAGACCATACAGCATAAATGGTTTTCAATGCGAAAAATAAATAATAAAAATATTGTCCCGGCAAAATTTCCCCTTATTTTTGTTCAAGACGATTCCTGTTTCGTCTGCTAGTGCGGTTCCGCCATATTTTTGCGAGTAAGAACCGTTGACTCAGGCCTACAAATCTTCACTTCCCAAGTACGGACAGTGTGCAAACATTTTGGTCTGTTCAATAATTTCTTAAGAACCCGCACATTTTCTCATAATGAGTACCGAGAATAAAGAGCTATAAATAAATGTAAATTAGTATGAATATAAACTAACCTTGATCCCGTCTATGTTCGTCGCACATCTTATGCACGTGGTGAACTCGACACCGAAAGAGGTGAATGGTGAACTGTTCACCTTAATGGCTGATAATTAACTTAAGTTCAGACACGTGAAAGGTGCGAAAACAAAAGAGGTTGTTTTTAACAATTTCATAGGCTTTCATAAGGTCTTATCTATCAGAACTATAAAATATGACAACTTTGCGATTATAAGATACAATAATTCGTTTTTAATAACAGTTTTTCGACCATGAACGCCATATGTTCCTAATCCCGCAGAAATTTGGGGTAGAAATTTGGCCTCTGTCATCGCTCGCTTGGTCATCATCATCACTGTTTGGCCCCGGGATAATTGACTTCCTTATTAGGAATTTTTGCCAACCATTTTGATTTTGACGTCACACATAATACAGTTTTGCTCTCCATTTTGATTTTGACGTCACGAAAAAGTCAAAATGAAAGGAAAAATCAAAATCAAAACGAAAGTTGATATGGTAAGTGATAACAGAAACGATATGAAACTTAAAACCAAAACCGCAAGCGCATCGCAACTCAAAGTGTACTTAAAATGCAAATGCAAATAAAAACAAAAATGCAAACAGAAATGAAAAGCACTGATGAGAATGGAAATGCAAATGAAAATAAAAACAAAAGTGGCTGAGCCACCTCGGATTCCGTACAAAATACAATTTTATCAGCTCTATATCTTGAAACCACTTCAAATAAGAATGTTCTAGAACATGCATGTGCGTGAAAATCCCCCCTTTCGATCTTCTAGTATATAAGCATGTTTCGTGATTCGCTTTAGCAAAGTGAAAAAGTCACAAAATAAATTATGTTTTCTTCACTTCTTATGACAACTAAGTGACCTGATCTCTTATATCGCTATTAAATGACGACACGAACTTTCTGGTTGGTGGATGTGAGTGCATTAGTAGTGACAGTGGATGTGCGGTTAGTGGATATGTGCACAGGGGATAATCGTCGAAATCTTGCCCTGAAAAAAAAACTGAAATCACTTTATAACTCGTTGGCGTAACGCCACGAGTAGTAAGTGCTTGTTACATTATTTTGTCGTTCTTTACACAACTTTAACATCGAATAACCAAATACAAGGACAGCATGGGGACATATGGCAGTCAATCTTAGTTAAAATAATGTTTGTGGATATTTATCTCCTGGAAAGCTACATACAGTAAGTACAATTTAAACGAGTTGAACATTTAGTTTGAAAGAAAGTGAAATCAGTATTATCTGACGATTTGTTTGGTATTGAAATAGTACTTTTTAACTAAATAGTCACCCGTACCCATGGAGACGACGTTGAAGATAGGGGAGATTAGGGAGTTTGACGCTGGAGTGGGGGTTCGGTGAAGCAAAACATCCAGGAGAGGAGATGGTCTCGACGTTTCGTGTTTACGAGTTGGCTCATAGTAGCCTTTGATTCATAGGGTCTCTACTATAGTAAACTGTTGTTATGATTTGTACTAACCTTGACATAAATGTCACTCATTGCCTCACCCATGACTAAAACCTCGTCTAGTATGATGTTACTGGCACCTATTTTTGTATGAAAAATAAGCCATTTTTCGACACGTGTCGAACGCTAGAAGCTACCGAGCTCACCTTCCTGTCAGTTATATAATACAAGGTAAGATAGATGGACTAAAAATCGCTCAAAAATCGTTAAAACACAGTATAAAGACAGAAAACAACACCAATAAGTGTTTCATCGATTTTATTCAACGATTTTATTTTATATATTCGCTTAAACAGTTCAGTTCGCAATCCCATACAATGTCGTTAATATATTTTCAAATACCATCAAGATGCAAACATTATCCTTGGATGTCCTGTGGTTGTATTTCATTGGTCAGTTAAGTCCACAAAACAGGAGGCGGAGGGTTTCATGGGAAGGAGGCAAAAATCACTGTATACGCCCACAACTCCACGCGCATCACGCTTGAAAAAGAGCGATGGCTGAAACGGGCTCTCTTCTCTGTGGGGACTCCCTTGGGAGAAGCGAGGAAGGGAAGAAAGAAAGGGGAGAAAGAGTGCTTTATCTCATGCACTCCAGCCTCAGCGCGCTTTATATTTTTCTTTATTGGTCTATATTATATAAACATCAATGAAGTACAAGGATTTCTCCCACTGTGGAAAAACCATATCTTGACACATATGAAGATATCAATTTTATTCTCCCTTTGAAAAATGAAGATATTAATATCTTTACGTAAACTACCATGTTTGCACTTATTATACGTCAAACAAGTTAAAAGGTGTTGGTCTACAATCGAAACATCTTCGGATCTTTGTCTAAAATCTTCGAACATCTTCGACAATCCTCGCAAATGATCGAAAACGTTCGGAAACGTTCGTACAACCTTTGGACAGTATTTGGAGAATCTTTGGAAACTTGGTTAAAACTTCGCTATTAGAGTTGTTTATGTAATAAACAAAATATTACACGGCTGCTTGGCGATATGCCATTTCTCTTCTCGTGTTCAACTTGATATCCAGTTGAACACTCGAAGACAAATGTCTTGAATTGATCTCCGCACACCCATGTATTTCTATCGCCTCAACTTCCCCAAGTGCTGGAAATAATTCTTCTTACTTACAAGGACCGTTCAAACCTCCATTTTGATCGGACATTTTACAAAATTGGTCGGACATCCGCCATTTTGGATTTTTCCTGAGACACAATCCGTTAGCATACACGACGTGCTTTAAGAAAGTTTGCAATGCATTGTAGGGCGATTTCAAATGGCACGGCCTTTTCTGAATTTTCTCGAATCGAGAGAGCCTTTGACAGCAAAATAAATGGTTCATACAAACAGCGTAAATTCTTATTGTAATGTTTTTGGAATCAAAAGCGACGAGTAACAAGACTTTCAAAGCAAAAGCTAAGTAATTACTATGCTCGGTCACCATGTCCGAGCATAATTTAAAATTGGTCGGACATTTTCGGATTTTGGTCGGACAATGTCCGATGACCTACTGTTATTTCCAGCACTGTTCCCTATCCACGATATCCCCAAGCAGCGTCTACAGAGGAGATAGCAACTAATAAGTCATTTTGCCGTTTGCAGCGTGAAAGAAAATATTAAAAAAAAAACATCATGTATTAACAAGACAGTTTCATCCTAAGATGTTTATAGCATTAGCAGCAAACCCCTATCTATAAGTAACGCGTTTTCAACTGACTAGAAAGATATCAGATTGGAACTTGTTACCATCCAGCATTATTGATTATCTTTATTTTAACTCGTGAATACACATAACGTTGAACGAGTTACAGCAATGCGACAAAGTTTAACTCGATCGATCGATCGCTCGGTCGGCTGTTAATGTTGATAAACTGCAAGGCTGATCTGACTACGTAAAAAAGTTGAATTTGCGAGACACCCGCTGAATACGACAGAAACCAATAAAGCAGGGTAGCAACCGCGGACAGCTGTTTCGCTCTGTTGGAGCTCGTCAGCGCGGTGTAGCTTGTATCAAACTAAAAACGACTACAAGAATGCAGTCGCAAATAGATTGCACAATGACCCGTTCACAATATCAAGTTCCGTACCTTGGAACCAACTTATCACCCGCATCACGCGTGTCACATCACGTGTTGCGGGGAACAAGCCGTCCCAAGATGTCACAATGGTGTCTCGAAAAGAAGAATGTACATGGCAAGCCATAAAGACATTCAAACGCATGGACAACACCACGCTGAAAGAAAACACAGCATAGAGCAGTTTTCAATTGAGTCGAAAGTAATTACACAATTGCTTTGGTTTTGCATTGCTACGCTTTGTGATTGGCTAAAATATCTCGCGCCACTTTCTCAACCAATCAGAAGTAAAACCAAAACCAATCGTGACTTGCTCGCACGCGTTTTTCCGCGCTTGACGCCGCCGACATGTAATTGCTTCGAGCTCTGATTGATTCATTGGATTGTTTACAACTGCTGTGATTGGTCAGAGTAATTACTTTGGTTTTGGTTTTACGACACTCAGTTAAAAACTGCTCTATCGGATCTAGTTAAGACCTACGGTTCCAAAATAAGCTAAAATATATGAAAATAGAACTGAAAACTGCAAAACACTGCAAACGACAATGCAGTAAACGATACGTCGGATCTACGAAAGACTAGGATTAGACTAAGATTAAGTCTTTCGTAGATCCTACGTATCGATTACAGCATTATCGTTTGCGGTCTTTTACAGTTTTTTCCTGTTAATATTGAGCCCGCGATATGTAATGGTCATCAGCCTTACCCATGGGGTCGGCGTTAGAAGGAGGGGAGGGTGGGGAGTATGACTTAATAGTGAGCAAAACGTCTAGGATGAGGGGGGGGGGGGGGGCGGTAAACATTGAGCCCGCGATATGTAATGGTCATCTGCCTTACCCATGGGGACGGCGTTGGAGGAAGGGGAGGGGGTGGGAAGTTGGACTTAGGGGGTGGGGGGTCGGTGATTCAAAACGTTTTGAAGATGAGGGGTCCGAGCAATTATTTGTTAGCCTTGAGTATCCTTCTAAGACAAATGTCTTCATTCTTCATCACACACCTGTCACAAGTACATGTAACGTTTATTTCAAATATACAATTACAAAACATCTATTATGTCTTGACTCAGAACTACATAACCAATTAGGTCATTTTCCTTTTTGCAGCGTGGAAGGAAATCTTAAAAAAAAAAAACAGACTAAGAAGGCAGTTTAGACGCCAGGAGCCGTAACGGTTACATCAGTAGCAAATTTTGTATCTATAAGAAACGCGTTTTTTAAACTAGAAATATATCATAATGGAACTGGTTACCAGCTACAGTAGCATTATTGATCATCTCTATTTTTTATTAATTCTTATTACTTTTTAGATAATCGAAGTCAAACGGTTCATGTTAATTTGGACTTAACATTTGGATGAGGTCCGTGTTACCTTAAACTGTCTTCTGCATATTTCAATATTCATTTTTGACATTTTTTAACTATGTGGATTAAACAGTTCATCATACGATTCTTTCAAAGATTTGTAGCCATTTCTGATACATTGTCTGAGCACTTCGCATTGACCACATCATCACAGTTTAGCTTCTGAGCCTCCCAAATCAACTCCTCTTCATCAAAATCCTGAATAGGAAACAATGGTGGCTAAGGCACCGCTTTGTGCATGTCATTCTGTGAGCGCATTTGTCGTAGATTTTCTCTCCATATTTGGACAGTTGTTCTTGGATCTGGGTCATCGTGGTACAGTTCCATACAAAAAAACGTTGCCTTTTTCTCCATTGCAAAACACTGCAAACGACAATGCAGTAAACGATACGTCGGATCTACGAAAGACTAGGATTAGACTAAGATTAAGTCTTTCGTAGATCCTACGTATCGATTACAGCATTATCGTTTGCGGTCTTTTACAGTTTTTTCCTGTTAATATTGAGCCCGCGATGTGTAATGGTCATCAGCCTTACCCATGGGGTCGGCGTTAGAAGGAGGGGAGGGTGGGGAGTATGACTTAATAGTGAGCAAAACGTCTAGGATGAAGGGGGGGGGGGGCGGTAAACATTGAGCCCGCGATATGTAATGGTCATCTGCCTTACCCATGGGGACGGCGTTGGAGGAAGGGGAGGGGGTGGGAAGTTGGACTTAGGGGGTGGGGGGTCGGTGATTCAAAACGTTTTGAAGATGAGGGGTCCGAGCAATTATTTGTTAGCCTTGAGTATCCTTCTAAGACAAATGTCTTCATTCTTCATCACACACCTGTCACAAGTACATGTAACGTTTATTTCAAATATACAATTACAAAACATCTATTATGTCTTGACTCAGAACTACATAACCAATTAGGTCATTTTCCTTTTTGCAGCGTGGAAGGAAATCTTAAAAAAAAAAACAGACTAAGAAGGCAGTTTAGACGCCAGGAGCCGTAACGGTTACATCAGTAGCAAATTTTGTATCTATAAGAAACGCGTTTTTTAAACTAGAAATATATCATAATGGAACTGGTTACCAGCTACAGTAGCATTATTGATCATCTCTATTTTTTATTAATTCTTATTACTTTTTAGATAATCGAAGTCAAACGGTTCATGTTAATTTGGACTTAACATTTGGATGAGGTCCGTGTTACCTTAAACTGTCTTCTGCATATTTCAATATTCATTTTTGACATTTTTTAACTATGTGGATTAAACAGTTCATCATACGATTCTTTCAAAGATTTGTAGCCATTTCTGATACATTGTCTAAGCACTTCGCATTGACCACATCATCACAGTTTAGCTTCTGAGCCTCCCAAATCAACTCCTCTTCATCAAAATCCTGAATAGGAAACAGTGGTGGCTGAGGCACTGCCTTGTGCATGTCATTCTGTGAGCGCAATTGTCGTAGATTTTCTCTCCATATTTTGACAGTTGTTCTTGGATCTGGGTCATCGTGGTACAGTTCCATACAAAAAAACGTTGCCTTTTTCTCCATTGCTTGGAGGCTTTTCTCTTGAGCCATTTTTCGGAGGCCGCTTTTTCTAAGAAGAAAAACTTCGTCAATTTTTCCCTGCTTTAGTTTAACGACCTTCAAACATCCCACGCCGATTTTAGGATCGGTCAACGTGAAGTGGCACATTTACAAATATACATGAACACCTCAATTTTTGAAAAACACATAAATCGATGGAAGTAACTGTTGCCTGGAGAGCAATGTCCAGTATTTTAACTTTTTTTACCTTCCAACAGTGCACTCCGCATATTTCAGAGTTTAAAGATGAATTACAGTCCGTACTGCGCAATCTCAGCTCGGCAATGTTTGTGAGACTCAGAAACAAAGAACGTTTCCTTGCGAAAATGAAAATTACGGGACAAACTTACCTTTTCTTTCATTATTAACGGTATTGTCCTTGCCAAACAATAATAACAAGTAAAACAACCGCAAATTTTTCCCAAACCGACGTTTCAGCTCATCGAGCATTCGTAAACACGACGGCCGTAATGGCGGACTGACGGTTTACTCCCATTTATTCCATGTATGCTATTACCGAAGTGTAACATATCAAATAATTCAAAACAAAACTGAAATGAAAACAAACCCCGAGATTGAGCAGTACGGACTGTAATTCAGCTTTAAGATTCAAGACACTCGGAATCATATATTTATTATAACTCGAGGCCAAATATGACCATACAAAAGAACATGTAGCATTACTGGGCTTATTATTTTTATTGAGATTATTCCATCACGATTCTGTCACCAAACGTTTTCTTAGAAAAAGACGTTGACTTTCAGAGAGTCGGGTTTTTCCCTCTGAAGCTCGCGGGCGAAGTGCGAAGCTTCGATACACTATACTCGCTCTAGACCTTTTCGGCCGCTTTAGCTTTCGCCATTTTTCGGCGCATCCGCACAAAAATACGGATTGTTTAGTAGTCCATCAAAAGATTGGGTAATATTCAACGTGTTTAAATCATGATGTTTAAGCTTACGTGATCTCGGTTATTGTGACTTGGCGATGTTTTAGTGCTTGTCCCAGTTCAATCTCGATTCGTTCTACTTGATCCATCAGCTGTCCTCTCGTGTCTTTCACCATCTGTTCTCGTTCTTCTGCTAATTGCTGTTTCTTACATTCCTCAATGATCCACCTGGATAAACATTGTTTAAGAAAGTTATTGATGTGAGTTCTGTGAATATAGAAAAAATTATATCAAGACTAAATGCATCAGTTTCACTCAAATAACGCAGCGATAATCCAATCAGAATTCGAAGCAAAAATCATTCGCCCGGTGAAAAGCGCGGGAAAATACCGGACTGCTTTATTTTACCGGATTGAACAGGGGCGGGAGCCGGGAGAATAGGGGGTGGGAGGAGTACCGGAGGCGGGAGAGGAAAGGGCGGGAAAATACCGGACTGCTTTATTTTACCGGATTGGACAGGGAGCGGGAGGGGTACGGGAGGCAGGAGGGGAAAGGGCGGGAAGCGGGAGTTCTAACAGGGCGGGAATCGAGAGAAAAATGCTAAACGCGGGGCGGGAGCAACGCGGTAAAGGAGCGGGAGGGAGTTGGGAGAAAAAGGTGCGGGAGGCGGGAGATATTGACCCCCCCTGTAAACCCACCCCCGACTTTTTTGATACATAAACAAGGACAAATCGATTAAAGCAGGCATTGTGGTTCGTTACCGTTTTCAATAAAAAATGAAAAAAGATAAAGCAAGACAGCAACGAAAAATTCATGGGTAAAATACTCAGCGATCAAATAAACAAAGGTTTTCTGTCAGACACAAACTCTTACTTTGTAGTTTCAATCTTCTCCTCCATTGCACGGATTGTTGCTTGCATGCGGTAGAGTTCTCTTTCTATTTGTTTTCTGTTGAACAATAAAACATCAATGATAAAAAACTCCAGACAAAGAATCGAAAAATACTTTTTTAAAAAGCGTCATTAGAAATTCTTACATTGACTTTTCTCTTCTTTGGCCGTTACCAAAACAGTTCAAACGTCTTAAGAATCTTAGAAGTCCCATAATCGCAATTCTCGGAATAAAAGCACACGGAAAACGTTAACGAAGACCTCGCACAGTTTTATCCACTGAAACTGTCTTTCTACGTTCAGTGGCTATTGTGATGTATTAGGCGTTGGACCAATCAAAAATGAGCACGCGCGCCTCAAATGTGCGCGCGCGTTTTACCTTATACACGCGCAATGCCATGACAATCGGCAATTTTGCAACGAAATACATTTGTGAGACCACCATTAAGAATGTCAGCCGGCATACTCTTATACGACTAATACCAGAGATGCTATGACAGTTACGAATTTTATTGCTGCGTTGCATAATCACAAAATCATATATTATGTTTTAACTGAGAATGTAATCTTTTCACGAGCGTGGAATCGAACCTGTAATCTAATGACCTTCCGCACGCCAGTCAGATGCCACCACTGAGCTACGAGAGACTCGTGGCAAGCTAAGCCATATGCTAGGTTCATATATGACACGCGTCCTACGTACTGCTATGATCCGCAATGACGAAAGCGTCATAACTTCTAAATTGCTTTCAGTCATTGCTATCAGTCAGTCGTGGTGCAAGATACTGTTTTTTTCATGACGGGCTTGAATAAACGCTTGCGGAACTCATCTGCGCTTTAGAGAACTGAATGAGAGTTTTGTTTCATTTATCATTAAGCAGGACGCAGACAAATGACAGCATCTCGCAGCTGTTCTTTTCCTTTATGGATGGTTGCCATTCTCGGAGCCCCAGGGGAAGATAATGGGGCAACAAAGGTCGAAACGGCAAAACGACTATTGTTAGCTGATTTTTTCCCGCCTTTTTCCACATTTACTTAGCCCCATTATATCTGTCCTAGGTCTCCGAGTATAGAAAATACGCGGAGAAACATTGACGCGAAAACTGTCTTTGATCCCTATTATTCCGCCAAAGCCATTTCTAACAACTGTTTACCGAAGTGGAGGTGGCTGATGGTGAATATTCACCGTCCCGCGAAGCGGCGAGGTTAAATATCCACCACTGGCTACTGACACTGAAGTGAATAGTTGTTTTAGTATATACAACAACAGTGAGATAATATAAAGAAAATGATGAACTTTAAATCAATTATTCATGTCAACGATTACAATTTTCGCGCGTAAATTGGTTGGAGGTAAATAGCACTTGCTATCCCGAGTTTCAGTAGCCAATCAGAGCGCGCCAAAACGCTATTTACTGTTTCAGTACATACTTATGATTATTAATTATACAGTGAGTAAAGAAAACATACGATCATAACTTTAATGACAATATAGTTACACTATACATTGCTTAGTAAACGTAAATCACTAATGACTCCTAAGTAATTCCAACTTCCTGGTACATATACACTTAAAGTGAGGTTATAGAATTCATTAATAATCCATGATAATATTGAAATTTAGTTAAGACTGAGTGCCGAAAAAGAACTGACAAAGACAGTCAGACGTTTCGGGGATAACCCCTTCATCAGTGTTTGTGTTACTTTTACGAGTCAAACGCTCGTGCACACGTACAATTTGTTATGTGTACGCTATTCAAAAATATTCAAATAAAACGCGAATTCGAGCGCGCGCTTAGCGCGCATAAATGTGACAGAGAATGAAACTTGAAGCCACGCAGCAAAATCATTTTAATTTGTGCTATTAATAATCCATGACAGTTATGAAAAATCAAAAGGCGGTATTTGAGTCACATGTACACCTTTGTAAACCCCAATACAAATCAACTGAGTTGATGAATTATTAAACAGTAGAATTAACTTTTGATACAGACACCTGCTCAGCTAATTAGTATTCGTTAACTTTTCATACAGATCTCTACTCATTGTTTCATTTCATCGATACAATAAAATATTCGCGTCCCAGAAGGCGAAGGCTCGCCATTGTAAACGCCCATACAGATCTCCCGCTCATATTTTATCTACTACTTAAAAATGTCTTTCTAAAAGACAGAAAATTGTGAACAAACAAGAACATAAAGGCTGCTTCACCAGGGCAAAGAAAAGCCAAAAAAAACTACTTTACTCCCTTTTTAAAATACTGCACAATTCTTGGAGTAATTTTGACATCCTTGCCCTCGGGTTTGTACAACCGCTCTGCCATTTTCAAACTGGAGAATCCAGAAATGTGTACACACCATACTGAGAGATTTGAGACAGGTGCATATCCAAAACTGGATCTATCTTTGCAAGCTTCATGCCTACATCAGAAGCAGGCAATCAGAAACTTATCTGAACAGCAGTTAGAGCGAGAATGAAAACCCTGCATATGTGGAAATATTTTTACAGTTTAAACATTATTGACCTGTTACAGTGTGACCTGAAAATTGTGATAATTATCATTTCCTGTTGCGGGGGTGGGGGGAGGCACTCGCATAGAAAATTGCGGGGGATAACCGTTAGAAATTTTAAAAGGAAGGTACTAGAACCCTGTTTTGTGGCTGTGGTTCACATTAATTTGTACCTCTAAGAGCTTACTGCTACTGGCACTCTGTATTAACCAAGTCATTCTGTTTCCCAAACTTATCCGATTTCTAATATGCTCCTTTTGCACTTTTTTTTAATTTTGAAGAGTAATTTCTAAACTGGTACTCAGGTAATCATTCTTGTGGCAAAATTGCATGTTTCTTGGGTTGAAGAGTTCACACTTCAAGATCCTAAGAAACTTAAATTGTAAGAAATATGAGATTCCAAGATTTTATTTTCAAATGCTGTACTTTTGAGACTCATAAAACATACCAACACAGCATTTCCTATCAACCCCTAGTTTGCACCATGGGATTTGACACACGTCTAACTTACAAAAGTCCTAGAAGATAGGGGTTAAAAACACCCTAGACCGATCAACTATCAATGCATTGGCAATGATGTGTTGGATAGTGAACTGTCAACATAATGACTGTCTGGGAAAATAAAGGTATTTTCACAATAACATTTAGACCTTCAGACAACACAATATTATTAATAAGCCATTTCTGTGTCATGTAGAGTTCTGATGCCAAGTGCGTATTAGTGTTTGTTCACATGCAAATAAAAACTTATTTTCATAAGAATATTTTGGCACTTTGCCTTGCTTTGAAAAAGGAGGCTAAAGGCAACTTAGAAATGGCCTGTTGACAATGAATCAAAAAAGTAACACAAGTCTGAGTGGCCCAACTCTTTCCTTTACACCCTATGATTTGAATGTCTGTAACAGGCCAAGCTACACTTATGAAAATCTCAACTATTAACCTTTTATTAAACTTTCAAAAGTGCCAACAATGAAAATTCAAATAAAATCCAAAATTTCATTTTGTAAAAAATTGAAAAACAAATGTTAGCATGTAAAAGTACTTGTAACATGTAACATGTAACATGTAAAAGTTATGTGCAATCTGCAAGGCTTTTCAATAGTGTATAAGGTTTTTGATTTTGTAGATATTTGTATTTTTCATGTACTTGTTTTGCCCCGCCCCGATTAGCTTTCCAGCTATTTGCAGGGCAAACAAATCAGTCAACTCTTTCATTATTATACTAATTATACATTGTTGTTGTTTCTTGTTGAATAAATTGTTGTTGTTGTTGTTGTTGTTGGCAAAGACAATTCATTTGAATGGTCACACAACAGGATTTCATCAACAGACTAAAAAGTAGAGCAACACAACAATGTTGCCCTTATTGACTCTGGGAATGAAAGGGTTTAAACTGTCTGCCTTTACTTAATTTTAACCACCACAACAAGATAGCAACGTTCAAGGTTATTATTGGATAAACTGATGTTAATGAGACCTGAGACAGTTGTACTAAGCCACTCACTGTTGGCATGTAACATTTTATTCCATAGTCCACTATTCGCACTGCATAAATTATAAGCAGAGCATATAAGACCAACAAAATATGAATAAATTGTCATTCCTTCAGGTGCAACAGCGAAGGAAATATACAACTGTAAAGCAATTGGCATGTGGGTATTACGAGTGGGGGTGCGGGTCAGGGAAATTAACTCACCCACCCTCCCACCCCCTTTTCCGTTCGCACTGTGTCTCTCGTGTCGCCGAGTTTCATCCAAAACCTTAATGCGATGCGATGATTGATGCAATGCGTAATAGTATACTTGTTAATTGTATGGCCTATTGTCACGCAAATCTACATTTACATCTATAATTGTAATTCATAAAGGTTTCCCATACACGTGAATTGGTCAGCTTTCAATAGTTCAGCTTATTAAATAAATAAAATTTTACAAAAAATATAAATAATCCTATTAATTAAACATGTGCAAAAAAAGCTCATTAAGTAAGTTCTAGTTCAACATCAATCTCTGAAACGGCACGTTTAAAGGCATTCAGTGTGGTAGCTTCAATAATATCATTACTTTATAAGTTATTCCAGACCATCACAGTTCTGGATACAAAACTGTATTAATAAACATTGCTAGAAGCTGATGGCTGAATAAACTTATTAGAATGGAACTGCCTTGTGACTCGCTGTTTCTGAATTACATGGGCTGGCATAGTGAGACTAATCATATTATTTATGGCTTTCCACATAACAATCAACCGTGTGTTCATTCTACGCCTCTGAAGGGGCACCCATCCCAGCTCATTAAGTAAATTTGTAACGACTCCCGGGGACCTTGAGTAACAAGACTTAACCCATCGTGCTGATCTGCACTGTATCTTTTCTAGTTCCAAAATATCCTTAGCGAGGTATGGGTCCCATACACTACTCACATATTCTAAGTGTAGTCTTCTGAGTGATTTATATGCCTTCTCCTTGACTGTTTGTGGACAATTTCCTAGGTTCCTCCTTAAAAAAACCTAGAGTTTGATTTGCTGTCTTACTGATTATTTGAATTAATGTCAGTTCCAACTAAGATTAGAGGTTAATTCAACACCTAAGTAAGGGTGTTGTGAGACTGTGGGGATAGAAAACCCTTGAGCTATATAGTTAAATGGTATTGGAGACTTAGACCTAATTACCCTTAATACACTACAATTTTTAAGATTGCCATGAAAGTTGCCATACAGTGGCCCATGAATCTAGAGCATCCAAGTCCTTTTGCAAGTTCTCAACATCCTGGACAGATGATATAGAACTGTATAGAATAGTATCATCGGCGAAGAGTCTCAACTTAGAGCTGGATGAAAGAGAAAGGCCAATGTCGTTAATATAAATCAGGAAGAGCAATGGTGCCAAAACTGTTCCTCGAGGGACGCCGGATTGGACTTTTACACTTTTTGATTGTTGACCATTGACCACAACTTTCTGACTTCTCATGTCAACCACGTCTTTATATTGCCTCTGATGCCATAGTACTCCAACTTAGCTAGCAGACGTTGGTGTGGGACCATGTCAAATGCTTTTGAGAAGTCGAGTATGATCATATCTGTTTGCACTCCATCATCCAGTTGTTTGGCAATGTCCTCCCAATGGTACAACAATTTCTGTACTTGAGTTCTCTATACTCTTTCAAGGCCCAAGTCCAAGCCTGTTTTACTGTAATTTCTTAATGCCAGGTCAAGCCTGATTTGATATAGTCGCCTCATTTACAATGTATCGTATCAGTCTCAGGGCAAAGTCCAATGTAAGGCAATGTCTGTAAGATGTTATCAAACAAAGGTCCCAGTCAGTTCTGTCATATTTTTCCCTCGTGCTCTTACCTATAATGTAATTAGGCATGTCGCACTCAGTCATTCTTCCATCGCTTCTCACCGAGTATCAATAATTCCCCTCCCCCCCCCACCCTCCCATGACTGGAAACTTTGTCATTTTAAGTTTACCGGAAGGTTTTTTGGAGCAGAATTGTTTATTACTGTAATAAATATGGCGGCAGAGAAGTGCAACCGTACCCCACATTAAGGCTTAGCCCTTGGAGACAGGTCCGGGGAAATATCCATTTCAGGGTGGGTACCCACGGTTCCACCTGATCTGTACTCCCCCCAGGAGGGCACCCAGGGATATGGGCCTCACCCAACTGGAGACAGATCCGGACCAGGTCCAGGGTGGCTACCCCCGGTATCACCTGATCTGCTCTACCCCAGGAAGGCACTCCTCACCTGGTCCCTGGGGGGTTCCCAAGCGGCGCTTCCTGCCTCCCTGTATTTACCCATCACCTGTGTGTCGTTGTCCTCAATTACCATAGATACCAACCAGCCTGCCTAGAAAGAGGATCATTAACTGGTTGCATTGGCTCATAGAGATTGGATCCTTACCTACATGTACGTAATATTTTCTAAATAACATAATTTAACAGGAGGCCTTAACTGAATCGGGTTCACCATTCACGAGAGCCACTGTGTCTGCAACACAGTTCAACAGGGAAGCAATGGCATCATGATCCTCCCTTGCCCAGACTTCACTGGAAAGGTACTTCTCTACTCTTCCTTCTGCTTCATTGGGAGATAAAGATGCATCAGGCTCTGCAGGTAGGTGCACAGTGAAGATGATTGCAACAGGCTTATGTGGTGCATTCTGATCATTGTAATTCGAGTAACACAACAGTGGTGATGGAGGTGGGAGGAGCTCCAGATGATGGATGAGTGCCACTCTGTGGCCTGCTTTAAACTTGTTTATCAGCAGTTCATCCATTTTCTTCTTGGTCTTCTCACCAGCGAAGTGCTTTTCTTCTGTTCCATCAATTGTGACTAATGTTCTCTTGTTTCTCGGGTCTAACACCTCAGCGAGTTTCCTGGCCAGGCAGTCAACCACAGCATGAGCAGCCGGGGGTGCGGCCAGTAACAATGAAAGTGGTTGAGGGGGATTTGTGTTCCTGAGATGTACCAAGCAGCGGACCTTTACAATCCTCCAAAATCGGTCAGTTTGATTTGTGAATGAGGTTTGTAGTTCCTTGAGCTTGTTTTCAAAGATTTTAGGAAGGTCAAAGTCCGTTTTCACTTCAGGCTCTGGAGGGGCAAAAATGATAGCCGCGAATACAGCTATAATTGCAAGGACGAGAAGGATTACAGCGTAATTACATATGTTCTTGAAACTAGCTGGTTCTTTGTCGGTATTTGTCGCCGTCTGAGGTGCCTCGGTCGTTGTCTGAAGTGGTTCTTCCGGCTTGGGATCTGAATTTTGCGTTATCTGAGTTTGTCCTATCGTTTTCTGAGTTTGTATTGTCGTTTTCTCAAGTCCTTCATTCGCTCGCTGATCTTCTTTCTCTATTTCATCTTCACTGGTAGATGACGTAGCTTCTCGTACTGCCGAAGGACCCGAAGCAATGTCTTCCTTCGAACTTGCATCTCCAGTCTTGTTATCACCTGAACCTTCATCCCCTTCTAAATTTTCCTTATCGTTACTTGGCTTATCCTTTTTAGGAGCCATTTATTCGTTCCCAAAATGCAAAAAATTAACAAACAGCACAGGTGCCTCAATGTTTTCTCGGAAAAGCAGGAATACTAACAAAATGCGCGTTTTCCAGGAAAACCTCCGCTTGGTAGCCGTTCATTTAGTTTGCTGTTCTAACGATAAATTTGATTGGTCCATTGAGTTAGCCTGACCAATAGTAATGGCTGTTAGAAAATGTTTTTGTAGAAAAATTGCCGCGAAAGCTTCCCCTCAGTGTTTCTCAAAATGGCGAGAATTAGGCTGTTTTTGTTGCTTTTCTCGCTGTGTTTGTCTCCAGTTTACGCTGTCGTCGTCGAAACTATTATCGGAAGTGCTGTAGTTGGGTGTTTTGGTTATCTTGCGCCTAAAGTGGTGTGTCAATTTAAAGAATGTTGCACGGATAAATGGATTCCAGCGAACATCACAGGTCTACAGTCAGCTCTCCGGAGGCGTGTGTTTGGACAGCATTTAGTTACCGAGACAGTACTGAAGGCAGTTGTGGGGCATTTGAATAACAAAGCTCCAAGTAAAGCGTTGGCGATTTCATTTAACGGCTGGACGGGCTCAGGGAAAAACTTTGTTAGCAAGATCATCGCGGAGCATATTTTTAAGAAGGGAATGGACAGTAATTTTGTTCATCAAAACATTAGATATATATCATTAAATCAACTTTTAGCCTGATACTGAGAATTAAAATATCTACTAAAATCGGTCATGGTCACATACTGTGTAAAGGCCAGGCCTGTTTTGGCATTAAATTAATATACATGCCACCTTTCTACCATTCACAGGTGTATAATATATTTCTCATTAAATAAGAACCTATTTAAGAACCTGCGTAGCCTAAAATTCCACTAAGCATCATTTACATAAGAACCCGTTTAAGCTAAATTTGAAAAAATGGGTTCTTATAAGCGGGTAAGTACTGTATCAGAGGATTGCCAACAGTTTCCCCTAGAACTCGAACAGTAGGCCGAAAAGGGTATGAAATATCTTTACCCCAGCTGGAGTTTCTCCGGAATGCAATGCGATTTACCTGGTCTCAAATAACGGGAATGTTATTGGTGTCCAGAACCACTCTTTGGCGTAGAGTTCAAAACCTACAGTCATTCGCCAGCCATTATACCACGGTCTCAAATGCGCTATTAGATGAATTAATTAGAACAATAAGACGAGGCTTCCCAAATTCGGGAACCAGCATGTTGCTGGGACACTTGCGGCTGATGATGATTTGATGTGTTTATATATGAGAAGGTGAACTGCCAGGTTCATGAAAATGAGTTCGACATAAACATAATCATAAGTGCAAGCATAAGCCTAAAGATCAATCTTATGCTCATGTTTGTCAATGTTGGTACTATAGTATGACATAGTACGGCACAAACAGTTCGTAAACAGAGCAAAACGTAAAGTATATTTTACTTTCCAGAAACTCCGCCCGGGTTACCAACGTACCTCGTGCTTCTCTAGTCGCGTGACCAAAAGGATCACGTGACCGCACATCATCCGACACTAAATCCCTCCCTTATTTGAAAATGAAAGACACTACAATAACAATAAAACTCAACGCTAACAATTGAGTGTCCACTGTCAACTGTGCACTCTATGAAATCAAAGACAAAGTTTCTTAACAGTCCTTTAACGAAAATGTCTCAACAAAGTCCTTCACCCCACTCCTACTTGGTGGGAATGAAGTCATTAAACGTTGTAAACATCAGTGTTCTTGGGAAAGTCTACTCCTACTTGGAAAGAACAAAGTCATTAAAACGTGTAGGAGTGCGAAATTGTCTAACTGGTCTTGGCATTGGGGTCTGTGCCAAGGGTGGTTGTGGTGTTGTTCCAAGGTTGTTGTTGGATGGTGGAATTTTAATTTTCCGCAGGAGTGACACATTTCGCATGATGCGTGGTCCATCCGAGCGTTGTAGAATTACACTTGGTCCTTTCCTTTGCTTCACAGTGTATGCATGAGGGTCGTAAGTGGTACTCAACTTGTCTTTCTTGGGCTGGCGCAACAGAACAGTATCCCCTTCTTTTATGTCACAGACCTTAACGTGTCTGGAATGGTCATCATAACATTTAGCTTGTGCTTTGCGAACAAAATCATGGTCGCAGGCTTTTCCCATGGTAGGGTCTCCATGTGGAATGGTCACCTGGGGAAGTATGGTGCGAATTGGTCTCCCGAAAAATAACTCAGCTGGTGATATCCCGGTGGAAAGATGAGGTATGGCACGATAGTTCATGAGGAATCGATTTAGTTCCTGTTTCCAATCATGGCCTTGAATGTGGGCATCACAAATAGTTTTCTCAAGCGGAGTGTTGAAACGCTCAACAGTTCCATTTGCTGATGGCCAGTAAGGGGTAAGGCGTCGATGTTTGATACCATGGTCGTTTGTATACGTCTTGAATTCTTGAGAAATAAACTGGGGGCCATTGTCAGTAACGAGTTCCTCTGGGTAGCCAAACTGAGAGAAGATGGTCTCAAGGTGTTTGACGATACTTGAAGTTGAAGTACTGTGGGCAATGGCTATTGCAGGATACCGAGAACAAGCATCCACAAGAGAGAGAAGTGATTCTCCAGTTGGAAATGGCCTGCACAAATCACAGTGTACTACTTGCCATGGTTGAGTGGGCATAGTGATCATTCTGAGCGGTTCAGGCGTTGATTTAATTTGGCACCTGTGCTTGGCAAGGAAGACAGCTACTGATCATAGTCTCTACAGCAGAATCGATTCCAGGCCACCAGACCTTTTCGCGCAAGAGCTGTTTGGTCTTGATGATAAGCGAGCTGGAGGGTACGTTGTTGAAGTTTGCTTGGTATCACAAGACGTGTTCCACGTAACACAACATCATTCTGAAGAGAGAGCTGTAGGCGTACATTGAAGTATGGTCTGATGGTTTGATCCTCTGACCAATTGCCACTGGTGATGGACTCTTTCACCATTTGCAAGACAGAATCATCGACAGATGCAGTTTGGATTTCCTCCAAGGTCATGGCCTTTGGTACAGCATTAACAGCAACATGATTGACATATTCTTCTGCAATATTTTGGTCGAAGGAAGGCTGACGGCTGATTGGCAGTCTCGAGAGGACATCAGCAGGGTTTTGTGGTTCATGTCTGTAGATAATGTTGAACCGATAGGGTTGTAAGCGCAGAGCCCAGCGCTCAATACGGGCAGGCGGTTTCCCTTGGGGAATGTATATGATTTGAAGAGGTTTGTGATCTGTGTATAAGTCGAAACTGGTCCCGTAAAGATACAGGTTAAATTTCTCGCACGCCCAGACAACCGAAAGAGCCTTCCGTTCAGTCTGCGAATAGCGCCGCTCGACGTCGGAGAGGGTACGACTTGCGTAAGCCACTGGTCTGGTTTTTCCATTGGATGTCTGGGTGAGAATGGCTCCGAGGCCAACTGGACTGGCATCAACATGTAACTGAGTTGGAGCAGATTGACTGTAATGAGCCATGACACATTCACTTGTCAGCAAATTCTTTAGCATGTTGAAAGAACTTTGTTGGGACGAGGTCCATTCCCATGGTTGATCCTTTCGTGTGACCTGACGTAGTGGTTCGGAGACAGAAGCAAAGTTAGGAATGAATCGGGAGCAGTATGTAACGAGGCCCACAAAAATGCGGACTTCAGCAGGATTACTGGATGCTCGAGCTTCACGGATGGCTTCGACTTTCTTACTGTCGGGGGATATTCCATCTGCAGAGATGACGAAACCAAAAAAATGAGGCGAGGAACACTAAAAATGCACTTCTCCCGGTTGAGGGTAGACGTTTCTCCTCGAGGCGCTGAAACAATATTTCAAGGTTTGAATCATGTTCTTCCTGTGTTTTCCAGAATACAATGATGTCATCCGACATGTTTCGAGTACCAGGGCACCCATGAAGAACCTGTTGAACGGTGTGCTGGTAGATTACAGGTGCGGATGAGACTCCAAATATTAACCGCTTGTAGTGGTAGAGTCCTTTGTGGGTTGCAAAGGTGGTTATTTGCCTGGACTCAGGATGAAGTTCAATTTGATGGTAGCCCCATCGCAGATCTAACTTTGAGAATACGTTGGCTCCTTGTAAATCATGTAGAACATCATTCACAGTAGGATGATCCCAACTCACTCTCTATTTTTTGTTACATTTTTCTTTTATTCCTTAGCTGTACTTGTGTTTAGTTGCCTATGTAAATCTTACCTATATATCATGTAAAACTGAGCTGAGTTGAATAAATCATCTTGTCTCGTCTTGTTCGCGTAGAATGGCAGTGTTAGCTTGGCGCATGTCGACACAGATGCGTATGTCCCCGGAAGGCTTGGGAATCGCAACGAGAGGTGACACCCAAAGGAGTTGGCCCAGTAACTGGTTCAATGATATCAAGCTGTTGTAACTCGTCCAATTTGTCTTCGACGGCTTTGCGAACATGAAATGGAAGACGTCTTGGAGGCTGAGCAACAGGGCTAACAGTGTCGTCAACATGCAGCTTCAGCTGGAAATTTTGGAGTTTGCCTACCCCTTGGAAGATCGAAGAGTGTTGGCTGAGTAACGCGTTTAAGGTGCTTTCTTGTAATGGCGAGTTGTTGTTGTTGTTGACGAGGTTGATGTGGTTATGTTCAACAAAGAGACCCAGGCCAACAGCAGTTGATCTACGCATCAGAGAGCCAGAGTTCTCGTCTTGTGAAACAATGAAAGTTGCCATCATTTCCTTGTCACCATACTTTAAGAGATCAGTAAAGAACCCTTGATGGCCAGCGGTGTATCAGAGCCGTAAGTAAAAAGCTTTACGTATACGTGCGAATCGGCGAGTTGATACTTGTTGTGCATGGAGATTCAATCTTGAAAACGTTGCATTGTCAAGGATGTTGACACTGGCACCGGAGTCGACAATAAGTTGTGTTGGCGTGTCCCCGATTGCCACTGTAATTGGCGGTATTTTGTGCTGATTCTGCACGATAAATAAATATTCGTCATCAGAATATTCGGTGACTGCTGCAACAGCTTGCGGTTCTACAGCTTAAATAGTTCGAACTTCTTGATTCGTGGTTGGAAAACGGGATTTCTCGTTACCTGAAAACCGCCGTTGCTTGCAAACACGAGCGAAGTGTCCAATTTTCTGACAGTTTCGACAGGCATGACCGTTGGCTGGGCAAGAGGAATGTTTCGCGCGATGTCCCGCGATCCCGCAGCAAAACAAACATCATTCGACCCACTAGCACGTGCTGCAGTTGCATTCTCAGCAGAATCACGTTTCCAAGGAAGGAAAGACCTCTGTGATTGCGAAGATTTGTTTACCCAATGTAGTTGGTGAAGGTCGGAAGAACTGTTGACAGTTTCCATGTCGGAGGTTTGTTGCGTAGAGGCTTCGAGAGCGCGAGCGATGGACATTGCACTATCCAAATTGAGTTCCGTTTCTTGAAGAAGGCGCCGTCGCAACCGAATTGATGAGCGTTTTTCAATAATTTGATCCCGGATCATCTCGTGGGGTTTATCGTATTCGCAGGTTTGAACAAGAGACTTCAACCGAGTGACGAAGCGATCGATACTTTCACCATTTTCCTGCGTTGCTTGTCTGATGTGGTGCCGCTCAAATGAGATGTTCTTTCGAGTTTCGAAATACGCGTGTAGTGCGGAGAGCGCCGACTCGTAATCATCGCCTGTATCGCGAAGAGTCTCGAAGATTTCCTGAACTTCTGGCCCGGAAAGGTGTAATAACACGGCTCGCTGTTGCTTAGGATCAATGCAACCGGAAGCCGACAGGTAGTAGTCGAGGGATTTCGTCCACTTTCGCCATCTTTGTGCTAAAGTTGTAGGGTCGCCAACGTTGAATGGCGCGGTACGGCCGGCAAGTCCAACACGCGCGGCATAAAAATTTCGTGCAATAGACTTGAAAGTAAACTAAATGGTTCACTGTCCTCGTCGCCAGTTATAGTATGGCATCAGTAGGGCACAAACAGTTCGTAAACAAAGCAAAACGTAAAGTACATTTTACTCTCCAGAAAATCCGCCCGGGTTACCAACGTACCTCGTGCTTCTCTAGTCACGTGACCAAAAGGATCACATGACCGCACGTCATCCGACACAACAGGTACATACATACATACTTTATTTGTTATCGAGGTCAGAGAAAATGGTTTTCAATTGACGCAAATTCTGCATGACGCTTCCGCTTGAAAACCAGGCTTTAGTTTCTAAAGAAACTGTGGTGCTGTGTCGTTGATGAAGAGGAACACTTTACTTAAATCTCTTTACGGTGGCAAACCTCACGAACATATTTTACAAGAAATATGTACATAAAATCTTTTTGCCTGTAGTGTAATAAATAAAATAAATAAATAAATAAATAACTATATTTAGAGAGGAAAGCCGCATCAGCCGTAGCTGGTTTTTATGCAGGTCCTTTTTCCAGATTGAATTGGAATTAAGAATGTTGGTTTTTGAGGAGAGGTGAAAACCGGAGTACCCAGAGAAAAACCTCTCGGAGCAAGGAGAGAACCAACAACAAACTCAACCCACATATGACGCCGGGACCGAGGATCGAACCCGGGCCACATTGGTGGGCCGGCGAATGCTTTCACCACTACACCATAATATAAATCCATAATATAAATCACACATAAGGCAGAACCATTGTTGGTGTATTTTGTTTATGCCTCTCCAAAGCTTTCCCCAGCACAAGTTGCAGGCAAAGGAAAAATAACGAAAAAATACTTGAAGGTTGTACGTCTAGGGACGCAAGTCGTGGTCCTCAAAATGTGTGGTTTGACTCTCTAAAACATTTTTCTCTGCCTACATGAGCTGGAAATTGGCTTTGCAAAGCATCTTTTAAAACTTATTTAAACAGTTCAGTTCGCAATTCCATACAATGTCTTTAATATATTTTCAAATACCATCAATATGCAAACATTATCCTTGGATGTCCTGTGGTTGTATTTCATCTGTCAGTAAAGTCCAGAAAACAGGCGGCGGGGGTTTCATGGAAAGGAGGCAAAAATCTCCCTCCTTCACTGCACACGTGCACAACTCCACGCATATCACGCTTGAACAAGAGCGATATGATGGCTGAAACGGGCTCTCTTCTCTGCGGGGGCTCCCTTGGGAGAAGAGAGGAAGGGAAGAATGGAAGGGGAGAAAGAGTGCTTCATCTCACTCCAGCCTAAGCGCGCTTTATATTTCCCTTTATTGTTCTTTATTACATCCAGAACCACTCTTTGGCATAGAGTTCAAAACCTAGAGTCATTCTCCAGCCATCATACCACCGTTTCAAATGCGCTATTAGATGAATTAATTATAACAATAAGAAGAGGCTTCCCAAATTCGGGAACGAGCATGTTGCTGGGACACTTGCGGCTGATGATGATTTGACGTGTTCATATGTGAGAAGGTAAACTGCCCGGTTCATGAAAATGGGTTCGACATAAACATAATCATAAGTGCAAACATAAGCCTAAAGACCAATCTTATGCTTTTGTCAATGTTGGTACATACATTCATACTTTATTTGTTATGCAGGTCAGAGAAAATGGTTTTCAATTGACGCAAATTCTGCATGATGCTTCCGCTTGAAAACCAGGCTTTAGTTTCTAAACAAACTGGTGCTTTGTCGTTGATGAAGAGGAACACTTTACTTAAATCTCTTTACAGTGGCAAACCTCGCGAACATATTTTACAAGAAATGTGTACATAAAATCTTTTTATCTGCAGTGTAATAAATAAAATAAATAAATACTAATAACTATATGTAGCGAGGAAAGCCGCATTAGCCATAGCTAGTTTTTTATGCAGGTCCTTTTTCCAGATCGAATTGGAATTGAGAATGTTGTTTTAGGAGAGGCTATTAAAAACCGGAGTACCCGGAGAAAAACCTCTCAGAGCAAGGAGAGAACCAACAACAAACTCAACCCACATATGACGCCGGGACCGGGAATCGAACCCGGGCCACATTGGTGGGAGGCAAATGCTTTCACCACTACACCATAATATAAATCCATAATATCCATAATATAAATCGCACATAAAGCGGAACCATTGTTGATGTATTTTGTTTCTATTTTTCCAAAGCTTTCTACAGCACAAGTTGCAGGCAACTCAAGCAGTTTAAGGCCTGGGTTTAAAGTGCGTTCGGAAAATATGGTTGACACTTAATATCTTGACCGAGAAAACTTAGATCAAAATGAAATTTTCCCTGAATGTTAATCTTGATGTTTTCTTTTGCCTTAACGCAAAAGTTTGGTCACGTGACATGTCACGTGATCAAAATTTTAAAATTACGTAAATCGGCGATTTGGTAGCGGATTTTCTTTGTATAGTTAAATAAATTAGCTTTTCCGATAGAGGTTTAACATATTTAACCTTCTACGTTTGGAATGATTGTCCTCAAGTCTTTAAATTACAGTTATAAATAATTATAGGTTGAATTTTGGACTGAAAAATGACCTTTGTCCTCATAATTTATTTTTAGAGATTAATGGACACTCGTTCCAAACGTGATGGGCTGGAGAAATTTAATCTGCATCAGAAAAGCATTTTTATTTGATGTTTTCTCTTAAACCCGTCACCAATTCGTCAAATATTTGCTATTTTAAGAAAAATGGCCACGTGACATGTCACGTGACCTATGCCAAAGCTTATTATACTTAAAAATGTTAAGGACGATAATATCTTTCTATGTGCCAAATTTCGGTTCGGTTCCATTCCGTTTGTAAAAGTTATTACGAATAAACCGTTTTTTCCTGGTCCAAGCCCTTGACCCAGGCCTTAAACTACTTGAGAAAGGAAAAATAACGAAAAAATACTTGAAGGGTTGTACGTCTAGAGGTGCAAGTCGTGGTCCACAAAATGTGTGGTTTGACTCTCTAAAACGTTTTTCCTTGCCTACAAGAGATGGAAATAGGCTTTGCAAAGCATCTTTAAAAGCTTTATTTAAACAGTTCAGTTCGCAATTCCATACAATGTCTTTAATTTATTTTCAAATATCATCAATATGCAAACATTATCCTTGGGTGTCCTGTGGTTGTATTTCATCTGTCAGTAAAGTCCAGAAAACAGGTGGTGGTGGGTTTTGGAAAGGAGGCAAAAATCGATCTCCCTCCTTCAGTGCACATGCGCACAACTCCACGCATATGACGCTTGAACAAGAGCAATATGATGGCTGTAACGGGCTCTCTTCTCTGCAGGGGCTCCCTTGGGAGAAGAGAGAAAGGGAAGAAAGAGTGCTTTATCTCACTCCAGCCTCAGCGCGCTTTATATTTCCCTTTATTGGTCTTTATTATATAAACATCAATGAAATAGCGGAAAAAATCGTATCTCGACACGTGAAGATATGAATTTTATCTGCACTGTGAAGAGTGAAGATATCAATATTTTTACGTTAGCTATCATGTTTGCCCTTATAAACGTCAAACGAACGAAAAGGTGTTGGTCCGCAATCAAAACATCTTCGGATCTTTCTCGAAAATCAAGACAGTTCCATCCTAAGACGTTTATAACATCAGCAGCAAACCCATATCTAGAAGTAAAGCCTTTTTGTAGCTGACTAAAAAGATATCAGATTGGAAATTAACAGTCAGCATTATTGATTTTCTTTTTTAACTCGTGAATACAGGGAGCGTCGAACGGCTTATAACAGTAAGACAAAATTCCTCGATCGCTCGGTCGGCTGTTAACATTGAGCCCGCGATATACAATGGTCACTTGCCTTATACATGGGGTCGGGGTTGGAAAGAGCGGTGGGTAGGAAGTTAGACGCAGGGGGTGGGAGGTCGGTGGAGCAAAACGCCTAGGAGAGGGTCGGGTCGGTAAACATTGAACCCGCGATATATAATGATCATCTGCCTTAATGAGAAATAGAACACAAACCGCGGTGATAAACATATTAAACTTATTCATTTTTATCACCGCGGTTAGTGTTCTATTTCTCATCAAGCTACGATGGCCCTGCAAGAACAAAAGTCTTTATCGTCTGCCTTACCCCTGGGGGCGGCGCTGGAAGAAGGGGAGCTCAAATCTGCAAAAGACCGCTAACGATAATGCTGTAAACGATACGTAGGATCTACGAAAGACCTAATCAGCCAAAAAATGAACAAACATAACCGACAAACTGCAAGGCTGATCTGACTACGTAAAAAAGTAGACTTTGCGAGACACCAATACTGTCGTATTGGTGTCTCGCAAATCCTACTTTTTTACGTAGTCAGATCAGCCTTGCAGTTTGTCGGTTATGAAGAAGAGGGGTGGGGAGTTGGACGCAGGAGGTGTGGGTCAGTGAAGCAAAACGCCTTGGTTATTGGGGGGTCGGTAAACATTTACTCCGCGATAGGTTATGGTCATCTCCCTACCCATGGACACGGCGTTGGAAGAAGGGGAGGGAGGGGATTTGGATGCAGGAGGTTGAGGGTCGGCGAACCAAGACGTCTAGGAGAGGGGAAGGTCGGTAAACATTTATACCACGATATGTAATAGTCATCTGCCTTACCCATGGAGTCGGCTTTGGAAGAAGGGGAGGGTGGGGAGTTGAACGCAGGGGGTGGGGGTGGGGGGTAGGTGAAGAAAGACCTCTGGGAGAGGGGAGGGTTCGAGCAATTTTGATTTAGTATCCGGCTTTAAAACAATTTTTTTTCATCACACACCTGTTACATGCAACATTTATTTCAATTACACAATTACAAACAATTATTGTATCTTAGTTCTGAACTACATAACCAATAAAGTCGTTTTCCTGTTTGTATCTTGGTGACAATCTAAAAAAAAGACAGACTAACAAGACAAGCGGACGTTTAACATCAGTAACAAACTCGTATCTATGAGTAAATATAAAACGTTTTTATAATCTCGTACCCGGACCTCCCATGGTCAGGCGGACATTTCAGCTCAGTACAAGCACGAATGAGATCTGGATACGAGATTAACGTTTTTAAGAGGGTCTCAATGGGGGGGTATGTTTGACGGTTGACGGTTAAAAAAAAGTCGTTTTGACGGTTGACGGTTAAATTTTAAGCCATTTGACGCTTGACGGTTAATTTTTCAGAATGACGGTTATAACTAGAAATTAAGTCGGTAAATTTGACTTTAGTGTTTTATAAAAGAATAGAATTTCACCTATACTTGAATAAACCAATTAGTCCTATAATTTGTGCATTAAAGTAAGGGTTTTCCACCCTAATTAGCATAATTACATTACATCACCTTTGTTCGTGATGGACGCAGAAATCGCCTGTCCCACGAAGTGGTCACTCAAAAAGTCGAACTGAGTCCACTCACGTCATTATCTTTAGAATTTCCAACACAACAGAGATCAATGTCAAGGAAAATAGTCTCACGATGAAGTCACTTGGGAGAGGGGTTGGGATATAGATCGCGACGTTTCGACTGCATACTGCTAGTCTTCTTCGATTTCTTCAGGCGATGAGGTCGACTGAACACGCAGCACCATTTATATCACGAAGCTCGGCGGTTCAGGAACGGCGGAGGTCTGGGAACGGGCGAACCGTATATGTATCCCTGTCGTGTTCTTTGATCCTCTTCCCCGAAGAAGACTTTGCCGCACTCGTAGGGGATCCTTACTTTGTCCCACGCTCATCACAAATTCACTTAACATCTTTCTTAAAGTAAGAGGTGTGTTTGAATGAGGGTCTGAAAGGACCTCGTCAGAGATCAAATCTCACTGATGCTTTTATCTGTCTTCCCGATCTTGTAATGGAATTTCTGTGTTCTACAACCTGTTCTGATTCTGCATCGTCGTAGTCACTGTCCGAGTCACTTTCAAATTCATCGACTTGGAAAGGTTCACGGCTGGTGCTGGTAAGGACTTGGGTAATGTTCTCTTCACTGACAAAAGTGACAGCCGGACAGTTAGATGACGTAGATGGGCGTACTCACCGTTTAGCTCACTCTCGCTTTCACCGGCCAAAATTTGAGGCAACTCCAAGTCCAGCTGCTGCTGAGTGAGTATACTGTAATTCTCTGCCTTGCCGTTTGCCTTTACCAGTCGGTATAGTCTTAAATCAAATGAGCTTAGGCCAAATTTGCTGGTTTGCTCTTTAAGTCCGAGAAAGTGGGCTAGCCTTTGTTCCTATTATCTTCTGAGACTGAAACACGTGCTTCGCTCAATTGGCTTTTCCTCCCCTTTTCGATAAATGCTTACAACCGCCTTTACAATGCTTGACATCGTGTTTGAAAGAGCAGCGGTGGCGAGGACATGCTGTAAAATGACCTTTGATCTTTATCAAGTTGATCTTTAGGAACGGAAGTCACTATTTATTAATAAAAGACTAACGTTTTACCGCACCGGAAGTGTTTCCAGACGGACTTTAGCCGTAAATGTTGGGTAAAAGGACCTGCAGATAAATGTGTTTTGTGAATATTTAAACTTGTCGTTTATAAACAGCATAAATTGGCTCCATTTTATTTCTTAACAAAGGATGGCTGGCACGTTTGACGGTTAAAACTGGCTGGCGTATTTGACGGTTGACGGTAAAAATACTGCATTTTTGACGGTTGACGGTTAATTTTTTGGCCATTTGACGGTTGACGTTTAACCCCATTGACACCCTCTTTTAAACTTGAAAGATATCAGATTGGAACTTGTTATCAGCTAGCATTATTGATTATCTCTATTTTTTCTTTACTTTGATTACTCTTTAGCTAATGAAATTCATACGGCTCATATCAATTCAGACTTAACAGTTAGATGAAGTCAACACCTTAAACTATCTTCTGTTTATTACAGTATTCATTTTCGGCATTTTTTAACGATGTGGAACAGTTCATCATACGATTCTTTCAAAGATTTGTAGCCATTTCTGATACATTGTCTAAGCACTTCGCATTGACCACATCATCACAGCTTAGCTTCTGAGCCTCCCAAATCAACTCCTCTTCATCAAAATCCTGAATAGGAAACAGCGGTGGCTGAGGCACCGCCTTGTGCATGTCATTCTGTGAGCGCATTTGTCGTAGATTTTCTCTCCACATTTGGACAGTTGTTCTTGGATCTGGGTCATTGTGGTACAGTTCCATACAAAAAAACGTTGCCTTCTTCTCCATGGCTTGGAGGTTTTCCTCAAGAGCCATTTTCCTGAGGCCGCTTTTTCTGTGAAGAGAAACTTCGTGTTAATTTTTTTCTCCGCTTTAGTTTAACCGACCTTAATTCAAACATCTCTCGCCGATTTTAGGATCGGTCAACGTGAAGTGGCATATTTACAAATATACATGAACACCTCATTTTTCAAAAAACACATAAATCGATGAAAGCAACTGTTGCCTGGAGAGAAATTAAATGTCCAATATTTTTACTTTTTTACCCTCCAACAATGAACTCCACATATATCAGAGATCATGATATATGCTGCTATAAACCCTGTATAAACTCATAAAGGTCATATCTGACCATACAAAAAGAACATATAGCATTACTAGGTTTATTATCTTTATTGAGATTATTCCATCACGATTCTGTCACCAAATGTTTTCTCAGAAAAAGACGTTGACTTTCAAAGATTCGGTTTTTCACTCTGAAGCTCGCAGGCAAAGCGCGAAGCACCGATACACTATACTCGCTCCAGACCTTTTCGGCCGCTTCAGCGTTCGCCGCTTTTCGGCGGATCCACACAAAAATACGGACTGTTTTATAGTCGATCAAAAGATTGGGTAATATATATATAGATAGCCCAAGCCTAACAGCGTCGCACTTTGAACAAGCTTAACTAAGGTGAAAGGTTGGAAGCACAAGAATTAAGATTGACGAACGGGCTATTTTCAATTTCAGCAATTCTCAAAAACAGTATTACGCGACCGTCTGCACAGTACATTTTTATAGACCGTACAAAAGTTCACAAAAACAACTTTTCTCTTTCTAGAATAACTAGTACCACTAGTTTCCGAATAAAATACAGTTTTTGTTTGTCAAAAATTGCCCGAGAAACTGATTTGAAAATCAAAAATTGCAAAAATACACAAACATATTTGCATATGGGGATGCGAGTGAAGATAGAACTGTACTATAAAATCAAAGTCTTGTTTTGTTTACATAAAATCGCTTTTCAAACTATCTAATGAATGAACAAACACATAAAAATGGACAACACAATCTTCTTTCGAAAAAATTTATTCAAATCTCCATTAGTTTACGTTTAAAAGCAAAACGCGTACCATTTAATTATAGCTCATCGAGTTCAAGCTTTCTTCGATGAAATTCAAGAGATCGATACAACTGAATTTAAGCACGTTTTAAAATCAATTCTCCAAAACTAACAATAACACCAATAAAAAGTCACACACAGATTGATATCAACATAAATTCTCATCGAAAACTGTAATCTGTTTTACCTTTATGTCCCTCGCTTGCTTGGAAATTCAAATCTCCGCTTCTGGTTCTGAAATCCGTAGAAAACAAACATCTCCCGCATTTGATAAAAACGTAATACATGAAGTTCCTCGAAGCAAGATTTTATCCATGAAAGCTCGTCTTTTTCCACTAAAGCGGCTTCTGAGTATCCCTTAATTAGTATCCTTGTCTTGAGTAGCAAACCGCGAAATATTCAGGGAAATAACGCCTTTAATTTAAACGGTTTTCTCCGCTTAGTAAATTCACAGCAAAACATCAAAGTGTTTTTCTAGCTGACGTGACATTCGGCCGTGTAACCGCGCAAAAAAACAAAGCCTCGCTTTGGTTTCAACATGACGTCGTACGCGCATGTTTTGCCACGTCATACGCGCCCGCGAGCTAGTCCTGCGCAGTAGTCCGGTCCTGTGCGACAGCGGACGGAGGGCACACGCGCGCCCGCGGAACATTCCGCTAGCCATGACCATGAAAAATGAAGGGCATAGGTTCTGGTTCTATGAGTATGGGGCTGCGCAGCCAGGCCTTCGGCCTGGCAAGTGCTCCGCTAATATTCAAAGTGTTTAAATCATGATTTTTAAGCTTACGTGATCTCGGTTATTGTGACTTGGCGATGTTTTAATGCTTGTCCCAGTTCAATTTCGATCCGTTCTACTTGATCCATCAGCTGTCCTCTCGTGTCTTTCACCATCTGTTCTTGTTCTTCTGCTAATTGCTGTTTCTTACATTCCTCGATGATCCACCTGGAAAAACATTGCTGATGTAAGTTCTGTGTATATAGAAAAATTATACCAAGTCTAAACCTGTCAGTTACAGAGTTACAACAAACTCAAATAACGCAGCGATAATCCAATCAGAATTCGAAGCAAAAACACCCGGTGAAAAGCGCGGGAAAATACCGGACGCCTTACGACAAGACACGATTCTTTTCAAAGTTTTGGATTGCAACTGCACTGTTACAAAGTTCTTGTAGTTTTATTTTGTTTTTCAATACATAAACAAAACAAATCGATGAAAACAGGCGCTGGGGTTCGTTACCGTTTTCAATAAAGTCTGCAAAAAGATAAAGCAAGACAGCAACGGAAAATTAATGGGTAAAATACTCAGCGATCAAATAAACAAAGGTTTTCAGTCACACAAACTCTTACTTTGTAGTTTCAATCTTCTCCTCCATTGCACGGATTGTTGCTTGCATGCGGTAGAGCTCTCTTTCTATCTGTTTTCTGTTGAACAATAAAACATCGGTGATACAAAAACTCCCGGCAAAGAGTCGGTAAATACTTTTTTAAAAAGCGTCATTAGGAGTTCTTACGTTGACTTTTCTCTTCTTTGGCCGTCACCAAAACAGTTCAAACGTCTTATGAATCTAAAAAGTCCCATAATCGCAATTCTCGGAATAAAAACACACGGAAAACGTTAACGAAGACCTAGCACAGTTTTATCCACTGAAACTGTCTTTCCACGGTTAGTGGCTATTGTGATGTAGTAGGCGTTGGACCAATCAAAAATGAGCACGCGCGCCTGAAATGTGCGCGCGCGTTATCTTCTACACGCGCAATGCCACGACAATCGGCAATTTTGAAACGAAATACATTATTTGTGAGACCACCATTAAGAATGTCAGCGTACTCTAATACGACTAATACCAGAGATGCTATGACAGTTACGAATTTTATTGCTGCGTTACATGATCACAAAATCACATATTATGTTGTAATGAGAATGTAATGTTCATCTTTTCACGAGCGTGGAATCGAACCTTTTTAGTATAATGACCTTCCGTGCACCGGTCGGATGCCACCACTGAGCTACGAGAGACTCGTGGCAAGCTAGGCCATATGCTAGGTTCATATATGACACGCGTCCTACGTACTGCTATGATCCGCAATGTCAAAAGCGTCATAACTTCTAAATTGCCTTCAGTCATTGCTATCAGTCAGTCGTGGTGCAAGATACTGTTTTTTTCATGACGGGCTTGAATAAACGCTTGCGGAACTCATTTGCGCTTTAGAGAACTGAATAAGAGACAAATGACAGCATCTCGCAGCTGTTCTTTTCCTTTTATGGATGGTTGCCATTCTCGGAGACCCAGGGGAAGATAATGGGGCCAAGAAAAGGTCGAAACGGCGAAGAAAAATCGGCTTTTTCCCGCCTTTCTCCACTTTTACTTAGCCCCATTATATCTGCCCCAAGTCTCCGAGTATAGAAAATACGCGGAGAAACATCAACGCGAAAACTGTCTTTGATCCCTAATATATATAGATAGGCCAAGCCTAACAGCGTAGCACTTTGAACAAGCTTAACTAAGGTGAAACTTAACTAAGGTGAAAGGTTGGAAGCACAAGAATTAAGATTGACGAACGGGCTATTTTCAATTTTAGCAATTCTGAAAAACGCTATTACCCGACCGTCTGCACAGTACATTTAGACCGTACAAAAATTCACAAAAACAAGTTTTCTCTGTCTAGAATAACTAGTACGACTACTTTCCGAATAAAATACAGTTTTTGTTTGTGAAAAATTGGCTGAGAAACTGATTTGGAAATCAAAATTGCAAAAATACACAAACATATTTGCACAAGGCGACGGGAGTGAAGACAGAAAATCTAAGTCTTGTTTTGTTTACATAAAATCGCTTTTTAATCCATGTAATGAATGAACAAAGACATAAAAACGGACAACACAATCTTCTTTCGAAAAATTTTATTCCAATCTCCATTAATTTATGTTTAAAAGCAGAACACGTACCATTTATTGTGCATCAAGGCAGAGCTGTCCTCGTTGAAATTCAAGATAACAACACGACTTAATTTGAACGTTTCATAAACATGTCTCCAAACCTTAAGAGAACACAAAGGAAAAGTCAATCAAAAATTGATATCAACATAAATTCCCATCGAAAAGTGTGATTTATTTTACCTTTAAAGCACTAGACTGCTTGGAAATTCGTTAAAACTCAGCTTCTTCGGTTCTGAAATCCGTAATAAAAACAAGGCATCTCCCCGCATGAAGTTCCTCGAAGCAAGATTTTATCCCTGAAAGCTCTTCTTTTCCCACTAAAGCGGCTTCTGAGTATTCCTTAATTAGTATCCCTGTCTTGAGTAGCAAACCGCGAAAAAAAACACAGGGAAATAACGACTTTACTGCTCCGTCTAACACTGCGAAAGATCGAACTTTTTTAAAACTTTAAAAAGTGTTTACCGAGCTGACGGCTGTGTAGCCGCGCTTGTGGCGTAATACGCGCATGTTTGCGACGTCATACGCGCCCCCGAGCTAGCCTTGCGCGACACACATGTTGCAGACACGCGCCCGCGAAACATTCCGCTGGTAATGACCATGAAAAATGCGGGCTTAGGTTCTATGAGTATGGGGCTGCGCAGCCTGGCCTTCGGCCAGGCCAGTGCTCCGCTATAATTCCGCCAAAGCCATTTCTAACAACTCTTCACCGAAGTGGAGATGGCTAGTGGCGGATATTAACCGTGCCGCGAAGCGGCGAGGTTAATATCCACCACTGGCTACTGGCACTGAAGTGAATAGTTGTTTTAGTATATACAACAACAGTGAGATAATATAGCACGAAAATGATGAATTTTAAATCATTTATTCCTGTCAACGATTACAATTTTCGCGCGTAAATTGGTTGGAGGTAAATAGCACTTGCTATCCCGAGTTTCAGTAGCCAATCAGAGCGCGCTAAAACGCTGTCCACTGTTTCAGTATATACATATGATCATTAGTTATACAGTGAGTAAAGAAAACATACGAGCATAACTTTAATGACAATATGTTAGTTACAACATACATTGCTTAGTACATGTAAATCACTATTGACCCCTAAGTAATTCTAACTTCCTGGTACATTTACAGTTAAAGTAAGGTTAAAATGTCTTTCTAAGACACAAAATTGTGAACAAACAAGAGCATAAGGGCTGCTTCACAAGGCAAAGAAAAGCCAAAAAAAAAAACTACTCTACTCCCTTTTAAAAATACTTCACAATTCTTGGAGTAATTTTGACAGCCTTGCCCTCGGGTTTCTATGACCGCCCTGCCATTTTCAAAGTGGAGAAGTCCAGAAATGTGTACACACCATACTGAGAGATTTGAGAAGGTACAAATCCAAAACTGGACCTGTCTTTGCAAGATTCATG
Source organism: Cladopsammia gracilis (assembly GCA_022457155.1). Lineage (NCBI taxonomy): Eukaryota > Metazoa > Cnidaria > Anthozoa > Scleractinia > Dendrophylliidae > Cladopsammia > Cladopsammia gracilis. The sequence goes on from JAJGOT010000034.1 coordinate 108,668, forward strand.
CCTACTTCAGAATCTTGTCTGAACAGCAGTTTGAGTGGGAATGAAAACCCTGCGTGTATGGAAATATTTTTAGTTTAAAAATAGACCTGTTACAGTGTGACCTGAGATAAATTATCATAGGGCCCGTAGGGCCCTGTGAGCCTTTTCTTTGCAAAACCATTGATGAAAGTCCTGTATGAGGGCCGTACGCATTTGCGCGAGCAGGGCCAGGAAAGCTGTATGGCCCTGCTACAAAAGCGTATGGCATCCTGTGTTAAAATTTCAAGCAATTTTGCCTCCAAATTGGTCATATGATAAAATACTTATTGACTAAGTTAGGTCTGGCCGGATGGGAAAATATTTGGCTCTTGGTCATGGCGCAGACCTCACCATGCTCTGTCCATACGCCATGACCTCAGGCCAAATATTTTCCCATCCAGCCCTCCCACTCACTCAGTCAAAGGGGTTAAAGGTATCACACGTTGTTCCTGTCAACATACATTTGTATTTTTTTATGGCTTAATACTCTAAAAGGTACCAGAATAATTTTAACCTTGATCATTTTCCAATTCAAACACCCTCAACAGTACCAAACCAGAAATTTTTAAAGCTAAAAGATACAAGACGTACAACAATCGCTCCAATCACATTTATATGGCAAAGGGTTAGGGTTATGTTTAGGGTTAGGTTTAGGGTTAGCATCTCCATCAACCCCTAGTTTGCACCATAGGATTTGACACATCTAACTTCTAGTAGTTTATACATAACATGTAAAGAAAAATTGAGAAAAGTCCTAGAAGATAGGGTTAAAAAACCCAGACTGATCTACTATCAGTGCATTGGCAACAATGTGTTGGATAGTGAACTGTCAAAACAATGACTGTCCAGGAAAATAAAGGTATTTTCACAATAACATTAAGAGATTGAAACAACACAATTAATAAGCCATTTCTGAGTTGTGTCCAGTTCTGAGTTTCGATGTCAAGTGCATATTAGTTTTTGTTCACATGCAAATAAAAAAGCTATTTTCATAAGAATAGTTTTGCACTTGGCCTTGCTTTGAAAAAGGAGGCTAAAGGCAACTCAGAAATGGCCTGTTGACAATGAATCAAAAAAGTAACACTCTTTCCTTTACACTCTATGATTTGATTGCCTGTAACAGGCAAAATTACACGTATGAAAATCTCAACTATTTTCCTTTTATACTCTCAAGAGTGCAAACAACGAAAATTCCAATAAAAATCCCAAATTTCATTTCATGAAATATTGAAAAACAAATGCTACCATGTAAAAGTATTGGCAAAGACATTTCATTTGAACAATCACACCACAGGATTTCATCACCACACAACAATAATGTTGCCCTTATTGAGTCTGGGAATGAAAGGGTTTAAACTGTCTGCCTTAACTTACTTAATTAATCACCAAAACAAGATAACAAACTGGCTGCATTGGTTTGTAGAGATTGGAATCTCTATTTGGCTACTCCTGGTATCACCTGATCTACTCTACCCCAGGAGGGCACTCCTCTCCTGGTCCCTGGGGGGTTCCCTAGCGGCGCTTCCCGCCTCCCTGAATTTACCCATCACCTGTGTGTCATTGTCCTTAATTACCATAGATACCAACCAACCTGCCTCGAAAGAGGATCATTAACTGGTTGCATTGGCTCATAGAGATTGGAATCCTTACCTACATGTACATAATATTTTCAAAATAACATAATTTAACAGGAGGCCTTGATCGAATCGGGTTCACCATTCATGAGAGCCACTGTATCTGCAACACGGCTCAACAGAGCAGCAACAGCATCATGATCCTCCCTTGCCCAGACTTCACTGGAAAGGTACTTCTCTACTGTTCCTTCTGCTTCATTGGGAGATAAAGATGCATCAGGTTCTGCAGGTAGGTGCACAGTGAAGATAATTGCGACATGCTTATGTGGTGCATTCTGATCATCGCAATACGCGTAAAACAATAGTGGTGATGGAGGTGGGAGGAGTTCCAGATGATGGATGAGTGCCACTCTGTGGCCTGCTTTAAACCTGTTTTTCAGCAGTTTGTCCATTTTCTTCTTAGTCTTCTCACCAGCGAAGTGCTTTTCTTCTGTTCCATCAATTGTGGCTAATGATCTCTTGTTTCTTGGGTCTAACACCTCAGCGAGTTTCCTGGCCAGGCAGTCCACCGCACCATGAGCAGCCGGGGGTGCGGCCAGTAACAATACAAGTGGTTGAGGGGGATTTGTTTTCCTGAGATGTGCCAAGCCGCGGTTCTTTACAATCCTCCAAAATCGGTCAGTTTGATTGGTGAATGAAGTTTGTAGTTCCATGAGCTTGTTTTCAAAGATTTTAGGAAGGTCAAAGTCCGTTTTCACTTCAGGCTCTGGAGGGGCAAAAATGATAGCTGCGAATACAGCTATAAATGCAAGGACGAGAAGGATTACAACGTAATTACATATGTTCTTGAAACTAGCTGGTTCTTTGTTGGTATTTGTCGCCGTCCGAGGTACATCGGTCGTTGTCTGAAGTGGTTCTTCCGGCTTGGGATCTGAATTTTGCGTTATCTGAGTTTGTCCTATCGTTTTCTGAGCTTGTTTTGTCGTTTTCTCAAGTCCTTCATTCGCTCGCTGGTCTTCTTTCTCTATTTCATCTTCACTGGTAGATGACGTAGCTTCCCGTACTGCCGAAGGATCCGAAGCAATGTCTTCCTTCGAACTTGCATCTCCAGTCTTGTTATCACCTGAACCTTCATCCCCTTCTAAAGTTTCCTTATCGTTACTTGGCTTATCCTTTTTAGGAGCCATTTATTCGTTCCCAAAATGCAAAATATTAACAAACAGCACAGGTGCCTCAATGTTTTCTCGGAAAAGCAGGAATACTAACAAAATGCGCGTTTTCTAGGAAAACCTCCGCTTGGTAGCCGTTCATTTAGTTTGCTGTTCTAACGATAAATTTGATTGGTCCATTGAGTTAGCCTGACCAATTGTAATGGCTGTTAGAAAATGTTTTTGTAGAAAAATTGCCGCGAAAGCTTCCCCTCAGTGTTTCTCAAAATGGCGAGAATTAGGCTGTTTTTGTTGCTTTTCTCGCTGTGTTTGTCTCCAGTTTACGCTGTCGTCGTCGAAACTATTATCGGAAGTGCTGTAGTTGGGTGTTTTGGTTATCTTGCGCCTAAAGTGGTGTGTCAATTTAAAGAATGTTGCACGGATAAATGGATTCCAGCGAACATCACAGGTCTACAGTCAGCTCTCCGGAGGCGCGTGTTTGGACAGCATTTAGTCACCGAGACAGTATTGAAGGCAGTTGTGGGGCATTTGAATAACAAAGCTCCAAGTAAAGCGTTGGCGCTTTCCTTTAACGGCTGGACGGGCTCAGGAAAAAACTTTGTCAGCAAGATAATCGCGGAGCATATTTTTAAGAAGGGAATGGACAGTAAGTTTGTTCATCAAATTATCGCTACGCATGATTACCCTCACAAATCGGATGTGGATTATTACAAACGTCAACTTCGCAGCCTGGTTGCTGGTTCGGTGTCAAACTGCGCAAAGTCATTGTTTATTTTCGACGAAATGGACAAAATGCCATTGGGGCTTATAGATGTTTTAAAGCCTTACTTAGATCACTACCCTGATGTTGGAAAAGTGGACTTCCGGAGTAGTATTTTTATATTTCTGAGCAACACGGGGGGAAATCTGATCAACAATGCCGTCCTTAAACACTGGAAAGATGGAAAGAAAAGAGAAGACATCGGCATTAAACAGATGGACAAGGTTATCAACCTTGGTGAATTCAACAGTAAAGGGGGGTTTTGGCATTCATCGCTTATAGAGAAGAATCTCATTGATTATTTTGTTCCATTTATGCCTTTGGAGAGGTCTCACATTAAGATGTGTGCCAAAGTGGACATGGAACAGAAAGGACACCCAATCACAGAGCAGAACCTCAACAGCATCGCTGATGAGTTATTGTACTTCCCAGAAGACTTGAAGGTCTTTTCCCAATCTGGTTGTAAGAAAGTATCAAGCAAAGTTGACTATGTCATGCTTTAGGTATAGAAGATATACATGGGTGTGCGGAGATATGAAATATCTCTTCAAGTGTTCAACTCGATATCTCATGAGTGAGTGCAAAAAACGAATGAGACATCGAGTTAAACACAATAAGCGAAATTTCATATCTCCAAGCAACCCAGAATTACTTTGTTTACTAGAAATATGTGTCTCACAGAACCTTGCGAAGCTCGGGGGAGGGTGCACCACAGGTCAAAACTTTGGTGACGTCTCGATTTGCATATGAGGTTTTTCGCCATTCCACTTCACCAAAAATGTTGGTAAAAGGTCCTTTCGATGGTTCACGTACTACCGTTTACCATCCACCATCTTTGTTTGCCATGACCTCTATAGGCTTACATGAAGTAGTACCACAGGCGTTCCCATCATCCTCCTTCATTTGTCTGACGTCATTCAAGCTTTGTTGCCTGCACTATTGCCAGGCAACTGCACAACTTCAAGTATATATATATATATATATATATATATATATATATATAATGTTTCAAAAACATCCTTTGTCTGGATCTTTCTTCCAAAATGTTAATTAATATTCTTCAAAATATGGAAATAAAGACAACAAACTCCTTGCCGATATTTCGTCTTTATTATAAAAGACTTCGTCAGGGCAACTGACTAAGCGTGACCGACCGTTACAAAATATACATCAAGTAGCGTAAGACGCGAGACATGTATAACAACCTTGCACGCGCTAAGCGTCTCGCGTCTTACGCTACTTGATGTATATTTTGTAACGGTCGGTCACGCTTAGTCAGTTGCCCTGACGAAGTCTTTTATAATAAAGACGAAATATCGGCAAGGAGTTTATTGTCTTTATTTCCATATTTTGAAGAATATATATATACACATATATATATATATATATATATATATATATATATTTAACAAATCGACCGCATTTTTCCATGGTCTATACTCTCATCGACCATAGAAATGACGTCATAAAATGTTCAAAACTCAAGTGGAACTGCCACTGCCAAGTTTTGAACATTTTATGGCGTCATTTCTATGGTCGATAAGAGTATAGACCATGGAAAAATGCGGTCGATTTGTTTTTTACAATAACAAACTTGAATAACTGCGAGCGCTGAGCGAACGAGTTTGCGGGAATCGTTTTAGAAAATCAAGATAAACAACCTAACACTGACAAACTGCTGCAAAATGTTTTTGCGTGGGGAATAATTAAAGCCTTAACTTTTTATGTGAATAAATTATGTAACGAAAAAGGCTCACTCAAATTCTCTTCAGCTTAAATCATCGCTAGAATCTTTTAATATAAATTTTAACACAGCAAAACAAAGAGCCATTACTCGGCAAATTTTAGAGAACTGCGCTTGGCGATAATCGCAAAATAGAGCACAATAACCTCACACAAAGTCAAATATAAAATTACTAGGCACAGTTTACAAAGCTAACCTTTTTCAAATTTGAAATATCTTCGAATAATCAGATGAATCTTTGCTCCAAGTTGTTTTCGGCTCAGTTTTAGTTCTTTCGGGCGCCGGCGACTGATTCCGTGGATTTTCCCGTGAAACTACGACAATTTTTTGTTTGTCCTTTTTGCTTCACACTTAATTCCAGGCAAGTTTAGCTGATTGTAAACTAAATTTAACTGACGAGACAGCATTCTTTTCATTGAAGAATTCCAGTTCTAAGTGCATTTTTCACTGTTTGAAGAATCCGTAGCGCCAAAACTTTGACAAAACTCATCGTGTTGCGTTACCTGTTACGTCATTTTCATGGTCTATACTCTCATCGACCATAGAAATGAGCCAATCAGCGCGCGGGAATTCACACAGTTATTGTAAAAATACATATACACCTAATTAAAAAAATGTTGACCCATGAAAGGCATAAACCATGAACGATGAGACCGAATGGAATTATGGGTAGGCAGCATTGGCAAGCTTAGTAATATTCCATTTCTTGATAATCAAGATGTTTTCTTTGTTTGAGACATTTTAGAGCATGATTTATGCATCATGTGTTAATATAATGTGTATTCTGTCACAGACACAAAGATTAATTTATCCAACTTCCCAGGAAACCTTAGGGTTGCATCATTCATGGTTTATGCTTTTCGCCTGACAAAGTTTCTTCAATTTGGTGTATATATATATTGCTCAAATTTGCATGGCTTAGTTCCTGAGGCACGACAAATATATTAACCTCGCTTTGCGAGGAATTATATAAACCACACTAATTACAAAGTTTTAAACAATTTCCCAAAATTTTTGGAATGCTGTTGAAAGGTTGTACAAACTTTTCCGATCATTTTCAAAAATATTTTCCAAAGATTGCCGAAGATTTCCATGGAATATCTGAAAAACATTCATATTTTCAAGTTAATCATAACTAAAGCAAAATTCTCAAAGTGATTGGTTATTTAATAGCAGCCCTGATTTGAGTACTAAGAGGGTAGTGTATGTGTCATGCCTGAGCATTATGGGATAGTTGCACTTGAATGGGTTCCTTTTTAACTCGTGAATATGCGAAGCGTTCAACAAGTTAAAGCATCTGGGTAAAAAATTCACTCGGTCATGTGATCAGCTGTAAGCATTGAGCACATTATATGTAATGGTCACCAGACTTACCCATGAGGACAGCACTGGAGGGAGGGGAGGGGGAGGAGTTTGACACAGGGGGTGGGGGTCAGTGGAGCAAAAAAACTAGGAGAGGGGAGGGTCCGAATATTTTATGCAGAATATTTTAGAGCATTTTGTATTCTCGAGTAGGCTCACAGGAGCCTTTGATTTTCCTAAATCTCAACAAGAAACTTGTCATTTTATTGTCAGACTTTGTTATAGATATGATTAGTTTGTAACAGGATTTTGTGTTTTCCTATTCTGTAATATCAAAGCAAGGCTTGTCACACAATGTTTCATTTGGAATTTGTTTTCTTTTCACATTGAAATAAAACTAATTTTCATACGAAAGATTGGCACGAAGCCTCGCTTTGACAACGAGACATATCGTAATATAACTCAGAAATGGACTATGTCGTTGGTTGGTTTGAAATCTCTTGCTAGTGACAAAGCTCTGATAGGCAGCAAGCTTACCTGTCTGTAATTTGTGTATTCACTGCTCTTGCGAGACCCCACACAAAAGCCTTGTGTTGCTTGCAGAGTATTAAGGATTTTAGAACCAGAAATGTAGAGTAACTTTGTTTTACCATTAGTATGTTCCTTTGATGCTCTCTTGTCAAACATGGGGCAAAATATTTTTCCACAATGATGCATGTTGTCATCTGCAATCACTGGACATGTTCAGGATGTAGTATAGAAGTAATTGGTAACTGTCGACAGTAAAAAACACGGGGTAGTGAACCAGCTAAAGTTCTAGTATTCGATGAACAGCTTATTTACCATAATTAAAATAAACTAAAATATACTAAGAAATAGAAATCAAGATGCTAGGTATTAACATATCAATAGGTATTTTAGCTTATGTAGTAATAACGTTAAAACAGGTTTCTACAGGTAGACAAATAAATAAATCTTTGTCAAATATCTAAAAGGGTTTGATGTCATTATTTGTTTTCAAAAGATTCTTCGTATAAACCTTCACTGCTTCCAAGATAATTTCAGTCAAAGTTTAGTTTGGTTTAATTAATTTGAAGGCATCCTACACCCTGTAGTTACGTTATGCTCCCGGGGGGGTACTCCCTATAATGGGCTATACGGGGATGCTCCGCCCGAAAGGGGTACCTTTTTGAGGCTGGAGGTATATGAAAGGGTCGTGATTTCACGAGTTGAAGTATATGAAAGGGTAGGGATTTCACGAAGAATAGGAAAGGGTACCGAAAACACGCCGATGAGGCATAAAAAAGGTAGGGAAAACTGCCATTTAAGCCTAATAAAAAGGGCCTTTCAAAATAAATCAAACAGACGTACGTAAAGGCTATATGAAAGGAGTACCATTTTCATTAAAAGGTATATGAAAGGGGTACCATTTTCAATGAAAGGTATATGAAAGGGGTACCTTTTCTGTCAAAAACGGTATATGAAAGGGTAAGGGTTTGAACCTCGGGGCGGAGCATCCCCGTACAAAACTTTGTTGAGTACCCCCCCCCCCCCCCCCCCCCCCCGGGGTTATGCTACGATACTTTCTTTTTTTGTTGGACAAAAAAGTAAGAGAAATATGCATATGACATCAGAGGTATTTAATTTTATCAGTTTATTTAAACCTGTGTTAAAGAACTTAAAGACCGGAACTGTCTCTTGCTAAGTGTTTTTTATTAGCTTAACTGCTTCCTTGATCACCTTCACCTTTGAAATAATTCATTCAAATTGCCGTATTGTCGCCATGGATCTGTTCTTTATGAAGTTTTTAAACTTTTAAAGTCAGTTTGTAGCGAGACCTTAGAAAGAGTAAATAATTAAGCAAGCGCGCCGTTGCAAGTGTACTTTATAAAACACGCAATTAGTATCTTTCTAAACGTTTCATTTTTTTTTGAAAACCTGACAGATGAAAATAATTTTAGTAAATTTAATCGAGACTCGAACCGTTGTGTTCAGTTAAGAGAAGCAGCAAGAGACCGGCCGTTTAATGGAAATGGCAAACTGATTTATCTCTTCCTATTCAAAGTTATTTTAATAGTACTTTACAAGTCATTATTCTCGTGCAAACAGGTTTGTAATCGCCATGGCTTTATTTAATTGACGCAGTGGTATTATAACTGCTCATTTAAATGAATGTCACATTTTAAGGTCTTTCGACGTTGAAACAACGAGACTACGTTTCAAATATCGCGACCCACCCTCTCTCCCATCACGATTCTGTTCGGCGGTTCATGTACCTACCGGCATAGGGTTGATATTTCAGTCGAGCTTTATCTCTTCATTTTTTTCATGGTCTATGCCTTAGCATTCATTTTTCCACATGCTGTCTTCCGTGTTTTTTTTTTCAATAAACCCTCAATAAAAATTTCACGCGTCCCCAGTGACCCCGCCGTGCAGTTTACGACTCATCGGAGTGGCGCTATCCATACCTTAACCCAAAAACAATGACGAGAGGAAGAATATTTTACTGTGGACGGAACTTGAGTTTATAAATGTTTTGTTCCCGTTCTCAAAAGTCGCGATTCTCGTTTGCAAAGTCTACTCCTTTTGGTCAGCACTACAAGGGGATAGACTGCAACTGAAGCACGTTTGGTGTCTGATGGCCATGGAGATGCAAGAGATATTGGGAATCGTGCGTGAAAAAGAATGCGCATGCGCAGAGTTAGCCTGTTCCAGGCGTTAAAGTCATTAAAATAGGCCGTTTGCACGATGACGTCATTTGACTACAACTACCACAATCCTTCAGTTTTTTGTTTTGCAGTGCAATTTAGGGCTATTGTTATTTAATGATGATGATGATGATGATGATGATGATTTGTTTATTTATCACTCTCGCAGCGTATGGCTGAATTACAGTGTAGGTCGATAATAAATAAACCGCACTGGGATTACAAAATTTAAATAAGAAAGGAAAAACGAAATGAATTCTGGTAGTTGTAGTCAAATGACGCCATCGTGGAAATGGCCTATTATGGGGCCGAGTGGTGCCTATCCCCCACTGTCAGACTCGCAATATTTTTCCTTCGCGCCTCCTTATCAGAAAATGCATAAAACAGGCTAGCGCTATAACCCATGATCATAAGTCCCCTCTCCCTCCGTCTACATTCGGTAATAGATACCCAGCTCACATCGAGGAAATTTCTCGAGTAAACACGAATGAAATCTAACAAGGGGATATGTCGTTCTTCTGCATTGAATATTTTAACATTTCATGATCCTTGTTATCTCGCTGATAGTGAATTATCCCGTGCGGAGGGATATGAAACAAGACCGACTTCCAAACAGCGCGCATAAACGTTTCGCGCTGTTTGGACATCATTGTTTCGGTCCCTTAGTAAGCCCTTTGATTGGTGGTTTGGCCCCGAAGTGTTTTTATAAACACTTCAAAGATGTCTCGGGGTTCCCTCAAGTTCTCCGTTATGCTGTAATACAGCGCATACAGTCCACTCTTAAACATACCTCGGGATGAACGGCCGAGCTTTTGCGTAGTTACTGTGCCCGCGTGGGGTGGGGATTTGACGTCAATATTTGTTTCTTGTGTGGGAAATGTGGCACTGTATGAGAAGGGTAGGCGATAGGCCGGAATTTAACCAAGTTCCACCAATTTCCTCTTTCGCGTTGCTAGCAGATTGTTGCCATCACGAGTGTTACTCAGAGCCAACGATAAATCAAATAATTACGGCAGCAGTACAGTGTTCAACAAATAGATAATTTTTTTCACGATAGTGGATAAGGTTTTTATTCTTGTTTCTTCTGTCCACAAGCACAAGTGTCGTTGTGTTCACCAGTCCTTTTGTTCGTCTCTCAGTTCTTGGTTGTTAAACATCTGAGACGACAGTTTACGTTCAGCGGCTTCCAAGCCCCGTCGGTTACGGATCAGCGGCGTCTCCTAAAAGGATTCAACAAAACATTCACAAGTGGACAAAATTTCTTGGGACAGAGCTGAAAATGTACGACTACAACATGAAAGATCTATCTGACCTGAAAAAAATATCACACCTGTCCGTTTTCCAACGAGTTGCCTTCCCCCCTCACCCCTCCACTCCCTCCTCTCCCCTCCCCCCTTTCTGTTCCATGTTTTTCGTTTTCCAATTGTACCAACCTCGTCTCTAAGGCCTTCGCTTCGTTCAAACAGCGGAGGGTTGTCCAATACTCTGACAAAATTATGCATAGCATTGTATTGTATTATATGACCATAACAATAGTTTAACAATTAGAACGACACAATACAGCACAATGTATTACAGTACAATGCTATGCATAAATTTGTCAGAGTATTGCACAAGTTTGAAACAGCGTGGTGAAACCTTTGAACATGGCTGCTAACCACGCTACCTTTGAGATATAATTGCTGCATAGTTTTCTTTTGCTGATTAAAACCTTACCTTTCGCAAGATACCTCGGATGCTGGGCTGGAACCCATCAGTGTTGGTTATCAGCAATAGCATTGTCAAGCTAAACAAAACCGCGAATAATTTGAACTTCATTCTCTCGACTTGCAACGATCCTGTGTCTTTCACTGTGATTCTCTATAGCCACTTGGAAGATATTTGGTCGTTTTATTTCGACATCACATTATTCATTTTAAATGTCAGATGTCAAATCTCCATTGTCGGCGACAAAATTTGGGAAACGGCTGGAAACGAAGTCGCCATCCCCTGCAGGTTCTGTCATAATACGCGGAAAATGGCTTTCACCCACCTGAGCCCCCGCCTTCCCTTGTTTTTATATTCTACATGTGGGACTTTAAAGCAATAATTCTTGCTATAGTAAAATATATGTTACGGTTAAAACTAATCTGAAAAATGTCTCCTTAACGTTGAGCTATTTTCGTGTTTCGCTAGGTAGCCGATTATTTGTACCTGTTGTTTGCTGTTAAAATAATAAATTAATCTAGATCTGACATACAGCTGAGCAAACTGCTGATGTTTCTGTAAATTGAAAAAATAATTGGGACCATCGGGTGAATTGTTATTTTTTTAACAGCGACGCAATGTTTGTGATTTATTCGGGTCTCAGCGGCATAAAACTAATAAAACTAGCACCGACCAGGTGAAACGTAAATAAATCGTAAAAAAAAAATAGATTATTATTTTGGATCAAATGAATTGCATTTTTATGACTGCTAAGTTTAAGGCTTTTAAATAACCCCATATCAGAGATATTTATTTTTCAAACCAAAATCATCAGTCGGTTTTTAGAGAGACAATCTGTTAAAAAATCCGAGACGACAATTTAAGGGAAGGCTGGATTGAATCATTGAATGGCACTACAAATAGAATCCTGTTTGACTCTTTCAGTTGCAAATATTTTGAGAGCTATACTTCGTTAAATTTGGTTCACTTTCTCGATTTGTTCTTTGACCAATGCAGCAATAACGTTAAAACAGCTTTCTACAGGTGACAAATACATAAATCTTTGTCAAATATGTAAAAGGTTTGATGTAATTATTTGTCTTCAAAAACATTCTTCACTGCTTGCAAGATAATTTCAGTGAAAGTTTAACATTTAGTCAGTGACATCTTAGTTTCGTTATGTTACGATACTTACTTTGTTTTGTAGGGCAAAAAAGGGAGAGAAATGTGCATATGATATCGCAGAAGTATTTAATTTTATCATTTTATTTAAACCCGCGTGTTAAAGACCGGACAGTTAAGTAAACTATTCCTTGCCAGGTGTTTTCTATTAGCTTAATTGCTTCCTCGATCACCTTCACCTTTGAAATAATTCATTCAAATTGCTGTTTTTCCTCCATGGATCTGTTCTTTATGAAGTTATTAAACTTTTAAAGCCAGTTTGTAACGAGCCATTAGAAAGAGTAAATAATTATGCAAGCCGTTGCAGGTGTATTTTATACATTTTCCGTTTGTGTTTAGATTTCGCACGCGCAATTAGTATCTTTCTAAACGTTTCATTTTTTTTGAAAACCTGACAGATAAAAATAATCTTAGTAAATTTAATCGAGACTTAAAAGAAGTTGGAAGGGACCGTTTAATGGAAATGGCAAACTGATTTATCTCTTCCTATTCAAAGTTATTTTAATAGTACTTTGGAAGTCATTATTCGCGTGCAAATAGGTTTGTAATCGCCATGGCGTTCTTTAATTGGCGCAGTGGTAATATAGCTGCTCATTTAAATGAATGTCACATTTTAAGATCTTTCGACGGTGAAACAACGGGACTACGTTTCAAATATTGCGACCCACCTTCTCTCCCTTTACGATTCTGTTCGATTCATGTACCTACCGGCATAGGGTTAATATTTTAGTCGAGATTTATATCTTCATTTTTTTCATGGTCTATGCCTTAGCTTTCGTTTTTCCACATGCTGTCTTTCGTGGTTTTTTATTTAAATAAACCCGCAATAAAAATTTCACGCGTCGCCAGTCACCCCGCCGTGTAGTTTACAACTCATCTGAGTGGCGCTCTCTATACCTTAACCAAAGAACAATGACGAGAGGAAGAATATTTTGCTATGGACGGAACTTGAGTTTATAAATGTTTTGTTCCCGTGCTCAAAAGTCGCGATTCTCGTTCGCGAACTTCTGTGCTCCTTTTGGTCAGCACTACAAGCAGCTAGAGCGCAACTGAAGCACGTTTGGTGTCTGATTGGCCATGGAGATGCATGAGATATTGGGAATCGTGCGTGAAAACCCTCTGCTGTAGGCTGTCCCATAAGTAGTTAAAATTAAAAACCGGCGCGCGAACGAGCGGAGAAAAAAGAGGGGAGACTTCTTTATCTCTTTCGCGCCTATCTCCCTCCGTCAGATCTCGCAATAGTTTTCCTTCGCGCCCCACTATCAATGAACGCATGAAACAGGCAAGCGCTATAACCCATGATCAGAAGTCCTTCTCCCTTCGCCTACATTCGATAATAGCTACCCAGCTCACATCGAGGAAATTTCTCGGCTAAACACGAATGGACAAAACTAGCAAGGGTATATGTCGTTTTTCTGGCGATTGAATATTTTAACATTTTATCCTTGTTATCTTGCTGATTATGAATCATCCCGTACAGAGGGATATGAAACAAGACCGATTTCCAAACAGCGCGCACAGGAGCGCGCGTAAATGTTTCGCGCTGTCATGGTTCTTATTGTTTCGGTCCCTTAATAAGCCCTTTGATGGGTGGTTTGGCCACGAAGGGTTTTTGTAAACACTTCAAAGATCCCTCAGGGTTCCCTCAAGCTCTCCTTTATGCTGTAGTGCAGTCCACTCTTCAACATACCCCGGGGGAGAACACCGAGCATTTGAGTAGTTACTGTGCCCGCGTGGGGTGGGGATTTGACATTAATGGTTGTTTCTTTGGTAGGTAATTTGACACTGTATGGGAGGGGTAGGGGGATAGGCCGGAATTTGATCAAGTTCCATCAGTTTCCTGTTTCCTGTTGCTGGCAGATTTTTGCCATCACGAGTGTTGGCCAGAGCTAACGATAAATCAAATAATTGCTGCAGCAATATTTAACAGATATATTTTTTCACAAGCGTACATTAGGTTTATATTCTGGTTCTGCTGTCTACCAGCACAAGTGTTGTGTTCACCAGTCCTTTTGTTCGTCTTTCAGTTATTGATTGTTAAACATCTGAGACGACAGTTTAAGTAGAGTGGTTTCCAAGCCGCGTTGGTTACAAGTCAGCGGCGTCTCCTAAAACGATTCAACAAAACACTTCTTGTTAGAAAACGTAAATAGTGGACAAAAGAACCTTGGGACAGTGCTGAAAATGTACGACTACAACATGAAAGGTCCACCTGACCTGAGGAAAAAGAAACAGATTCCGTTGATATTTTAACAAATTCTCCCCACCTCTTCTATAAGATACGTATGTGGACAAGAAAAGAGAATTTGCACTTTGGTCTGGGGTATTAAGGGGTTAAATGGAGTGGTGAAACCTCTGAACATGACTTACATTTCCGGAGTAATCTCGGTTGCCTGGCAACAACCCATCAGTGTTGATGATCAGTAATAGCATTGTAAAACAAAACAAAACCGCAACAAATTTGAACTTCATTCTCTGGACTTGTAATTGTCGGCCACTGCGATTCTCTAAGCCACTTACACACCAAATAACTTGGAAGACTATATCTGGTCCTTTTCTTTCGACATCAAACGATTCATTTCAAATGTCAGATGTCAAATCTCCATTGTAGGCGACAAAATTTGGGAAACGGCTGGAAACAAAGTCGCCATCCTCTGCAGGGTCTGTCATAATATGCGGAAAATGGCTTTCACCCACCTGCGCCCCGCCTTCCCTTGTTTTTATATTCTACATGTGGGAGGGTGAGGTGACTAGACTTCTTAGTAAGTTTCAAAGCAATTATGCGTGCTACAGTCAAATATATATTACGGTTAAAACAATGACAAATCTGACTACGATTAGGCGAGTAGTGATCGTTGTCCTAAGAAAGACTTTATAAATGTATATTGGAAATAGATTAAAAGATTTTCTTGTTGTGTTATTTTTGGCTATACTTACTGCGAGCAGTCCCTGATTTGTCTTCAATTAAAGTTGGGAAACAAACAAGCGTGAGGAGGGGTGAACGAACGTGAGAAAAGAGAAACAAGTGCTCAATTCCCAGAATAAAACTCATTTCGGGCTTGCATTGTTCCCTTGTTTCTCGCGGCTCGTCGCTTGGCACATGTTTTTGTTAAGTTTGACTCGATCCGCTGCAAGAAAGATTCATTTTCAATGCGTCCGCCAGACGCAACTTTTCTTTAAGGAGGCTCGACTCAGTTTTTTTTTTCGCCGTTGGGTGTATGTTTTGAAATCAAAATTTCGCAGAGAAAGACATGCTTCGATTGCTTTCATACTTCACCAAGTTTATGAAGTGTGAGACAATTCTGACAAGATTTAGAGAAAAACGGCATTGACATCAGTCGTTGACAGTACGATAATTGTCCTGTGTTTTTGAAACAGTTTTTGAACAGTTGCTACGTCTAAATCAGCCTTAAAACCAGTATAAAATACTATCGTTCGCTTCATCGTCACTAAGTAAAACCGATTTCGTTGAGTCAAAAGCGACCTACTATAATACACCTTCTCATGTTTCAACAATGCAACTATTACGTCAAGCTAGAAATATACCAGATATGTCAAACGGTTAGTTGCATCATTTTCTCGTGTTCTGTTTTTCCCTTTTTCTGTTCCTGTGCAATTACATCAAGCTAAAAATATACCACTTGTCGCAAACTGCCTACGACATAACCCGATCTTACTACTACGAAGCTAGTCTCTTGGGAATTACGAACTTGTGCCGAAGATTAACGGGAAAACACGAGAATTTATCGAGGTCGAATGCGGAATCCGAAAAATGCGTAAAATCATATCCTTCAAAAACTAAGGTCTATCAGGTTTCCTGGTTCCCCTCGTTAAAAGCCAGTTGACTGATAAATAGTTCTTGTCATATTTTTTCGGTTCAATGCCTTAAATTTTAGCACCCTAAGCGGTACCAATCTAGAAATTTTAACCCCTAAAAGGTACGATGAGCACCCCGACATTTATATATTAAGTTCCTCCCTCCCCTGGGGGACACTGCACCTTTAATAGCCTGCAAAGCAGGCATATTTGGGGGGTTGGGGGTGAACGAGCGCTGCGTTTAAAAAAACGCAGACTGAGGCGAGTCAAAAGATGCGACCAAGGGTGTGGGAGTCAGGCTGGAAGGCGAAGGAGGGGGGTGGAGGAGAGGAAGGAAAATGGCGACCAAACACTAAATTCAGCACTCGCCCACTAAAAAAAAGCCTGTCTACACATTTAAGAAAAGGTAAAATGCTGGATTTTAGAAAGACAAGATCTTATATTAAGGTACATATAAAAGGATAATACCTCAGAAGACTGTCTGTAAGCCGAGATGATATAAAATGCTTTTTGTGAGAATAAACGACCGGTTTTCTGAGTTATGCGCGTTTCGCACGCACAGACATCCCAATACATGGCTATCAGACAACATTTTGTTCTGTTCAAAGTATATGATTGCTTCCTTTAAGAAACAAAACAACATAGCTATTATTAATCATAAAGTAAGGAGCTATTTCTCGGTAATTTTGGATGAAAGGGGAGTTGGATGGTGCGAGGAGCACCATGTTTCACGGAGACAATTCATAAAAGTTTAATATCATCTCTATCAGTCTCCCCTCAGGTATAAAAAGTGTCTGGAAGCGAGAAAATGCGGGTGCATTCGTACAGATATAATTATAAGTTGGTTACTCAAAGCAATTCTTAGGGACCATGTTTAGTTTTGTAAGTCTTTATCAATCAAGGGTATATACGCTTGCAGCTTTTTAATATAGCTAAAAGGTCAATTTTGACGGGAAATTATTTCCGAGAACAAAACAACGAACTATTAATCCATCCTACTAAAACGGTGTACGTTTTTTCTAAATATTTTGTACGTGGAAACATGTTTTTCGGAGTAATTGCTTCCATGAAGAATTGTGAATATTTTTCAAAAATAGATTATTTGAATTGCAAATGCATAGAATAATTAACCGTTCATCGGATTCATGTTTTTCTTCGCACCTTCACCACGAGGAAAGTGAAAGAGGCTGAAGGAGTTATTTTCATCTTGACAGATAATTCAAGATTGCAAACGAAACTTTAATAACTTTAAATGTTGTTCGACATGAGGAACAAAGTCATCTGCCCCAGCATGCAGACCACAACATTTTCTGAAGCGAAGAATCTATTTTCGTTTTGTACAACCACATGCTTCAGGTAAGAAAAATATATTGTTATATAGTTCTCTTGCAGCATTTATTTAGTATTGTTTTCAAGCAATGGCAAACGATCGGATAGTTCAGTTTACACAAATAGCGTCGAGAAAGACTCTACTTTGTTAGTCTGCAACTAAAATTTCAGCCGCCATATTTAACAATTGCCTCTAAATCAACTGTGAATTACTGGTATAACCATTGTGTTTGGTTTGAGATACACAGACTGGCGCGAGAAAGCAATTCTATTCTGGTCAATTTACACTGGACGCTGTTAAATGCTTCCTAATTAGTCTACAACTAAAATTTCGGCTATATTTTACAATTGCCTCTCGAATAATCTGGTGTATATTAAATAATTCCGTTGTATACTGGTTTGAAATACACACAGACTGACGCGATATATATACTGTAGTTTTATCAGTCTGTAAGCGGTAGAGTGATTTTACGTCATCTGTGAAACAGAAACTATTAGTTAGTGTCTAACACTATCTATCACTATCTATTACACTAGCGCTAGACCTTGATAGAGTGATTACAGTTAACCCGTGAAACACAATCTAACAATTAGTGTGTGATAGTCCAAATTAAACAAAAGAAAACAATGGAATTATTGTCTCATAGTGCGTACTATTCTACTAACTATTTCACGGATTAACTGTAGTCTAATCGCTCTAATATTGGAGGATAATAGAAACTCATACGACGTACCACGGCGTAAAATCCTACTATCTATTTCACAGTTGAAGTAAAACCACTCTATCTGATGTGTTGCTATTGTAAAGTATGGAAAAATAAATCGGTTTGTTAATTATAATTTTACTGCCAATAACAAAGTCTGTAGTCTGTCGTTTGTGATCGTCCGGATGAGTGTAGTTCTGAAAAGAACTGTTGTTGTTGACAATGACTGACGTTTCGACAACCTGAGCGGAAGTCATCTTCAGAGTCATGTGAATTGTGAATGGTCAGTTGATGGTACATTCGTCTGGTATTGCTTCCGCTCAGGTTTCGAAACGTCCGTCAATGTCATCAACAACAGTTCTTTTCAAAACTAATCTAACCTGGACGATCACACAAGTCTTTAAGTTTTCAATCAATTTTTGTGTGGCATTTGCTCACAGGGTCAGCACGAGCGTTCAGTAAGTTTAATGCCTATAATTACTTTTTCTTTGCGTCGTTCGTTTAGGTGTTCTCGCAAGTTTGCTTGGGAAGAGCGAGTTCTGGACAACTCTGGTGATCTGGTGATCGGTCTTCACGCACACGATTCATTAGGTACGTATTTATAAATAATGGTAATAGAACTGAGTGGAGTCTAATTCGGTCTGTAATCATGCGAGTGATCAACAAACTCGGACGACCGACGACCGATTTGTCAATCACGAAGTTCTATTATCAATTAATCACTCAACCATTACCATTTCCGAGAAAAAATTAACATAAAAACAAAATGAGACGAAATTCAAGAGAAAAATTAACTTTTATAAACCAAAAGCGTTCATACCAATTCATCACTGCAAAACTACAATCCAGGTCACAAAAGTTGGGACACTTACCAAGATGCTAGTGAAATAATCTAACAGCCCCCCCCCCCCCCCCAAATCCCCTTTCTCCCAAGCAATATTTACCTACATTTGTTGTCAACATTGTTAATTTGGGCGGAGAGAGAGGGGGGGGGGGGGGACGCTCAAATTGCGGCCCAAAAAATAACTATAGTAGTATTAAATTATTTGGTAATATTTTTGTCAGTTTTCAAGAGTGTCTCAACTACTTATGACCTCCATTGTAGCATTGTCAAAGTACATTTTTGCTGTTGCCATAGTGATTTTATTAATGATGTGATTGGTTCATTAAGCCTTAAAGGCCCACCTTCACCCAAAATGCTCTGCGCGCCGTGATCACATTCTGTCCTGAATTTCGTGTAACATGAAATGCACTCTTGAATGCGTGCAACCAATCAGATCACGCGTATGAACAATGGAGGATTTCAAAACAAAAACAAACGACCGCAACGTCATTTGGGGTGAAGGTGAGCCTTTAAACTTTTAATGCATGTGATTGACTCATGAAACTGTCTGATCACATTGTCTGATTACAACAA
Organism: Cladopsammia gracilis; assembly: GCA_022457155.1. NCBI lineage: Eukaryota > Metazoa > Cnidaria > Anthozoa > Scleractinia > Dendrophylliidae > Cladopsammia > Cladopsammia gracilis. The sequence continues at coordinate 128,077 of JAJGOT010000034.1, forward strand.
ACTGTCCGATTATAACTTTGCAAAAAAATTAGAGGGAAATACAGAAGTGTATCAAACAATCACATTAGAGGAAATTGTAATAGCTATGATTATAACAACAACCGCTTCCCTTTTTAATTTTCTTCTTCGCGATATGTGTTCTCAGTGGTCGAGAGTTGGGGGAGAGGTGTTGCAGATTGAAAATGTTAGAAACTGAATTCAATTTTCAGAACTTCGGGTCTTATTGTTTTGCAAGATAAGGGGGAGGGGGAGACAGGCACTTATCTTAGATTCACCACTGGTTCTTGTATGGCACGGACAAGGAAAGAGAGGAAATCGGCAGTCAGCTTGGTACACTTGCAACATAACGATATTAATCATAAGTTCCGTCATTTATGTCTCTTGGGGCTTAGTCTCAGTGGGAGCGACTAAAAGCATAATCGTAAGAGCGATAATAATCAACATAATCGACATAATAATCTCTCTCTCTCAGGTACATGTAAATGTCAGACAGACGCGGAATGGAAGAATGTGACCTACACCATCAAGCTAATCATGAATTGTTTCTGGAGGTGAGATTTGGAAAAGCATTTCATGATTAGACAGGGGCGTAGCTCGGGGAGGGTTTCGGAACACCCCCTTTTGGGTTCTGACCATAGCATATTTTCAAGAGAAAAACATGACTGGAACCCGTCTTTCACCCGAGAAAAATAAGTTAAAAAGGTATTGCAAGTTATATTGGGGGTTTATGATAAAATGATGCGCAATACGGGCCTCCTGTGTATACGAGCCTGCGATGTGGGATCAGTGCCTTTGTCTAGTTTCTCGAGTTTCTCGAGAGAGAAACCCTGTGCAAGCTGCTTTGCAGCACTATGCAGATGACTTTCCATCAGTCCAGGTTGCCGAAGTAGAAATCGTCCGTTGGCGGCGCAAATGGCTAAGTGCGCCAGCGGATCAAGAACTAACCAGCAATACAGTGCAGACCTTGGCAGAATGTGACCGTGAATTCTATCCAAATGTACACAGGTTGCTGCAAATTTTATGCACGTTGCCAATTACATCAGCAGAATGTTAGCGATCTTTCAGTTCATTGCGCCGGCTAAAGACATACTTGAAGGCGACCATGACCAGCGAGCGAGAGTCTGGACTTGCTCTAATGAACGTACATTACAGAAGGCAAATGACATTAGTGCAACAATCGACATCTTTGCAAGGAAGCATCCGCGGGACCTTCTTCTTTATGATGTTCTTGCTTGAGTGAACGGCAAATCTGTCAGAACGCCGCCTTATTTCATGTCAAACTGCCTTCAAAATGCACGAGATGCAGTCTCAGACAACCTAATTTTTCCCATTTTCCCCCCGGACCCCCGTAAAAGCACGCGCTAACGGCGCCCGTACTGGCTACGCCCCTGTTAGATGTAGGTTTTATGGGTTCGTGTCTGAAATAGACAACGAATAGTTTCATATGACTCTCAGGGATAGCCACACGCGAGAGCGCAAAAAAAAATCACCTGTTGCGAGGAGACGTGACTCACCCTCGCGTTTCACTCGCGCGACTTTCTCTGCGGAAAAGGAAAGACGACAATTCTCCGCCTAGAATCGCCTCCAACGAGAAGGCGCGATTCGCTCGGATGTTACGCCCTCGCGACTATCCGTGGAAGAAATAAGAGAGACTGATCATAGTCTGGAAAAAAATAAACGGGTAATAAAGACCATATCGTTTGTCCCAGTAAACGTCAGTGTTTTGAGATCAACTCAAATCTCCGTCGAAAGAAATTTTGACCAGGGAGGGTGTGGGTGGTGGCTTCAGTCCCGTTTGACTTCCGGCCTGCGATTCTTTGGTTAGATGAACACATTACTCAGCGAATGTGTATACTTACATGATAGTTTTCTTTCGTTAGGTTAACACAGAAATGAGAAATCATAGCAGAACTTCTTTCATCTTCCACATGATAATGTTTAAAGAGGTGAGTTGATTGATAAGCTTTAATAGAAATCTTCCGTAACAATGAAAACTGAGTTGATAAGGTAAATTAACCGCCGGAAGGAGATTCAAAAGGTGACGCTTCGAGCGCTAGCCCTTCGTCAATCGCATTCCATTTCATTCCAATCGTGAATCGTCAGCCCTTTGTGAGTCACTCTGACGAAGGGCCAGTAGCCCCGTGGGGGGAGGGAGAGTCCCTATAATGGGCTATAAGGGGATGCTCCACCCGAAAGGGGTACCTTTTTGAGGCTGGAGGTATGTGAAAGGGTAGCGATTTCACGAAGTATAGGAAAGGTTAGGGAAAACACGAGTTGAAGTATAAAAAGTGTCGGGAAAACTGCCATTTAAGTCTTATAAAAAGGGCGTTCCAAAATTTATCAAACAGACGCACGTAAAGGCTATATGAAAGGAGTACCATTTTCAATGAAAGGTATATGAAAGGGGTACCATTTTCAATGAAAAGTATATGAAAGGGGTACCTTTTCTGTCAAAAACATTATATGAAAGGGTAAGGATTCGGACCTCGGGGTGGAGCATCCTCATACAAAACTTTGTTGAGTACCCTAGTAGCGCTCGAGACGTCAGCCTTTTGAATGCTTTTACAGTGGCCAAAATTTGATGGCATTTATTGACACAAAGTTGTTTTATTTCTATGCAGGATAAAAGGAAATTATAAATGTCAGAATCAAGCAAGAAAGAAGAAAGACAACCAACTTAAACAAAGAAAGAGGTAGAGGAACAAGTTTTACTTTAAGCGCAGTTCAAATATCACCTTAATTTTTTTATCGCCACCAAATTCGAACATCATTTTCTTAGTTCAGTCGATATACAGTGCAACACAGATATAACAAACTTCAGTCGCCGCGCGGTTTTAAGAACAAATCCCAGTACCAACTGATAAATGATAGCACAAAGAGAATCAAATCTCGAAATCGAATAACTGCATTGTTTCATTCATACATTTCTCGTTAACAGTAAAAACTATAGAAATATTCAGGAAACATTAAGGCAATTTCAACTTTAAGAATTAATGTTAAAGCAGAATCACAAATTTTCAATGTTATAACATTTGACAGTCGTACAATGTCGGCCCCTAGTATGTCGTCAGCAAAGAGGTTAAACTCGAGGCGAATTGGCAAAAAGTTGTTTCATGGTTTTCATCAAGAGTAAGTAGGAGTAGATAAGACTAATTTTCCAAGTGGAAATATCAGGCCATTTACTGCTCTCAAGCATACCTGTGGCTTAAAAATCAAGTCCAAATAATACGTCATACTGGAGAATTGCCTACAATAAACTAAACAAATAAACATGCATAACCTTCAGGTAGACACATGTTCGCATTGCGGACCTATTTTTTTTTTATCGACTTTAAATACTGGTTTTGCCCTAACTATACCAAACGTGAAAAGTCAATAAGGAATTCATTTATGAACCAATTTATTCGTGAATATTGTGCTCCGTGTTAAGTTTTCAGTCAAAATTATGAGCCATTTTGCCTGAATTAAGGCTGGATTTTAATGTTTTAAAAAGACTTCTCAGTAAAAGCCGTCAAAGTATACAACGATTTCTATGAGGAAATTTACTTGAAGGGTTTTTTTTTTTTGTCTCAACAATTTTGTCCGATACTTTAATCGGATTACTTACGCAGTAATCAAAACGAACTTTCGGTGGAAGTTTATAAGAGCATGTTTTCTGTGTTTAGTATCTGTTGTAGCTAATGTAATTTTTGTCGTCTAGTCTACTAAATTTTTCCTGCTTAGGGTTTTTATCAGACTTAAACATGCGACAAATAGAGACAGCCACTGCTATCACTGATTCATTTAGTTCCTTTGTTACTTGCTTCAATTTCGGTTGCTCAAAGAGATGTTGCTTTTAAATATTAATTGCTAGATAGAGAGCTTGAACTGAAATAGTAGGCAAATTGTCTGGCCTTTCAGAATGATGTTACAGTTAAAGCACTGTCGCAATTCTCATTGTTTGGCCATTCGACTGCAGTTAGACATAACATATCAACAAGGACATTGAAAGCGAGAGTTAAGTTTGAAAAATAAATGTATCATTTTTTAGTGAGAAATTCATTAAATCATTTCTGAAGTTGATTTCCCATTTATCAGACTTAACATGCGACAAATAGAGACAGCCACTGCTGTCACTGATTCATTTAGTTCCTCTGTTACTTGCTTCAATTTCGGTTGTTCAAAGAGATGTTGCTTTTAAATATTAATTGGTAGATAGAGAGCTTGAACTGAAATAGTAGGAAAATTGTCTGGCCTTTCAGAATGATGTTACAGTTAAAGCACTGTCGCAATTCTAATAGTTTGGCCATTCGACTGCAATTAGATATAACATATCAACAAGGACATTGAAAGCGAGAGTAAAGTTTGAAACATAAATGTATCATTTTTTTAGTAAGAAATTCATTAAATCATTTGTGAAGTTGATTTCCCACTTAGTTAAACTATAAGGCCATTCGTCTGTTTCGCTGTAATTTTTGGCTGCTTGTCAAGTTCCAGTGATATAAATAAGGAAGTTGAGGCAAACTAGTTGTACCATTTAACAGGGAAGTCATTCTTTACTTTCCAAACTGAGGAGTGTTGCCCTTTGTTTTTAATTTGAATTTTGGCTGTTTCTTGCATGTTTCGGTTGTTTTCTCTGTGTCCACTAACCAAGAATTTTAAGGTTGAGTTTACAGATTGCAAAGTAACGAATGGCTCATTTTCTGTTGTAAGTTCAGTTTTGACCAATTACGATGGCAAGTAAATTGTAAGTATTATAGAGCAGTTTTCAAATGAGTGTGATAAAACCAAAACCAAAGTAATAACTCTGACCAATCACAGCAGTCGTAAACATCCAATGAACCAATCAGGGCACGAAGCAATTACATGTCGGCGGCGCCAAGCGCGGGAAAGCGCGTGCGAGCAAGTCACGATTGGTTTTGATTTTACTTCTGATTGGTCGAGAAAGTGGCGCGAATTTGTTTAGCCAATCACAAAGCTTAGCAATGCAAAACCAAAGCAATTGTGTAATTATCTTCGACACTCAACTGAAAACTGCCCTGAAGGGGCGATGTCACCATTTTTAGTGTTACTTTAAAAAGCCAAAAGACATCTTTATATCAGTGAAAACCCAAAAACAATGGTACAGTTTTGTTTCAAATTATTCTACTAGTGCTCTAAGAGTAAAAATAAGTGACTTGGACTACAGATGGCCAGGATGGAAATGGTTGCATCTTGAAAAAATTGGGATCATATTTTCAAGTTTATCGTTTCTGCCAGTCTTGGAAAAATCGCTAAAACTCTGATTTAGTCTATTTTCTCTTCAAAATTTCACTTGATATTTTCCTCTTAGTGTTTTATCAGAATTTTGTGTACGACAAAGGTACTGAGTTTTAATTTGGCGCAGTTTTGACCCAAAATCCTCAAAATCACCATGTCATAGCTCCATTTTTTCAGTACAAAAAAAAGCCGATTTAATGGAATTATATTGAAACCAACGTTGGAGATGAGATTTTTTTCTACAAATGTCAGAATATTACCTACCACTGATGCAGTTTTGGCATTTTGTTGTTTAAATATATGTGAAACGAACATTTAGGTGATGCGTCATTTTAAATACCAAGTCCCTTGTTACTTCACAAAGAACACGATGGAACGGCAACAACAATAATTAGCATGATTTTTTTAAATAGGTACTAGTGAGCGACACACAGCAACGAATCTTGTTAATTGCTTTTATTATCCGACCGGTTTCGTGTGATGACTACACACTTCGTCAGGGATTAAACAAGATAGTATGAGGAACTTATTTTATACCTTAACTTTACAGGACAAATCACGTCCGTGTAGGGTGTGAACAACACAAAACACCCACAGGCAATACGTGCAGGATGTTACGAAAATCCTGCTGGTGTAAAGCATAATTTTGGGGCTCACGGATTTAGCTTTAAATGTTTGTTGTTCACACCCTACACGGAACGTGATTTATACTGTAAAGTTAAGGTAAAAAATAAGTTCCTCATGCTATTTTGTTTAATCGCTGACGAAGTGTGTAGTGATCACACGAAACCGGTCGGATAAGAAAAGCAGTTAACAAGATTCGTTGCTGTGTGCCGCTCACTAGTACCTATTTAAAAAAAATTGTCAAACGTCTCATAATAGACCTCTTTAGCTTGTACATTTTGTTTTCCCAATGTAGGTCATGTGATGTTACCCTAGAGAACTGTTTCTTTTAAATTTTGTTTTCTTCACGTGCATATGTATGCATAATTTATAAAAAGACAAAGAACAAATTCCCTTGAGAACATCACATGACCTACAATGGGAAAACAAAATGTACAAGCTAAAGAGGTCTATTCCTTCGCTTCACGACGTAGGAAGGAAATAGGAGACGTTTGCGCGCAGGCTACAACAATAGCATCAAAACTGAACAGATTTCGATTTCAAAATGTTAATGGAATTATGGAAAGTTTAAAACTGCACATCTAAGCCAAATTGCGAAGCGCAAGAGCATTTCGCTGCAAAGTTATAGGCGAGCGAGCGTAAGACATTCTTAGTAAAAATGTATCGAGCGGCCATCTTAGTTAACAAGGTGGAAAAAACTTCAAAGCCTTTAAAACACCAAAAATCTCATCTCCAACTTTGGATTCACTATAATCCCATTAAATCGGCTTATATAAGCATCTATAATGCAAAAATAACTCTGAACTTGGATCAATTTAATAAAACTTTTACAAGTGTAATTTACAATGGTAGCCATTGTTTCAGAGGTTGAAAAATAGCTACACTTGTAAGTTACAAGTGCAAAAGTTTTATTAATTTGATCCTTGGTTCAATTTTGTTCATATTCACGGCTAATCTGAAATAATGTGACGAATTGCGTGACGCATTTCAAACCTGTTCAACACGGAAGCAAAACATCGTTAAAACCTCAGTGACGAAACATTTTGTGAAAGATTGTATCACTGGTATATATGTTGTAGTTAATTTTTTATCTCAGGTAATTTTTATTTTTCCATTGTTTTTGGGTATGGTAATATATGCTAATGAATTTGAAACAAAGGAAAAACAAAAATTACCTGAGATAAAAAAATAACTACAACATATCCACATACTGTGTAGCATGAAATTTTGCGGAAGTTTCATTTTGTGGATTGGCGATTTTCTATGTTTTGCGATAACAATTTCTTGCGGTTCGAGATGACTGAAATTTGTGCTGGAAAACTAATTTTTGCGATTTCCTGTTTTAGCAGCAGAACATTAACAAAAACAGGAAACTTAATATTTTCAACCTTTATTACTTGTTGAGTTACGGTACGCTCTACTAAAAGACATTCCAGTGAATTCCGTTAAATCTTTGAAGGTGATAAAGTACTGGACCTAAAGGACTGACGCAACAACAAAATTAAACAAAAAGCCTTCACCTGCCCCCTGCCATGCTTACGATACGCTCTCCTTAGAGACACTGAATTCTATTAAATCCTTGAAGGTGATACAGTACTGGACCTAAAGGACTGACAACAACAAAATTAAACAAAAAGCCTTCACCTGCCCCCTGCCATGGTCAAGAAAACTGTTATTACTATTGAAAAGACTGTTGTTTTCTATTAAAAATCAATGTTAATAGTTGTTATTTACGTCCGATATCGTCCCAGTAACGCAAGTTTACCTTAAAGGGAACCTCCATTGTCAGAACAAATTGTTGGAAATAAGTTGAAATTTAAAATTTTTCATAAAACAGGTGCAAATATATTTTTAGTGTACAAATAAAACGGATATAAATATCGCCTATTTTCGCTTTTAAATTTCCCGCGCGCCGCCATTTTGAATATTTATGACGTGTTATGGTTGCCACTATTGTGAAGAATCGAAGTTCTTTTGCATGCAACAATTAGACAACCGTAACATGTCATAAAAATTCAAAATGGCAGCGCGCGGGAAATTTTAAGGCGAAAATAGGCGATATTCATATCCCTTTCTTGTACACTAAAATTATATTTGCACCTGTTTTTTTTTTTTTTTTTTTTAAATAATTTAGAGTTTATTTCCAACAATTTAACGTCAATTTGTTATAACAATGGAGGTTCCCTTTGATAGTTCTTGCTGACGTCCGATATCGTCCCAGTAACACAAGTTTACCTTAAAAAGCAGAGTTCTTTATTTGACTGAAGGCTACAGTAACGCAAGTTTATATTAAAAAGCAGAATTCTTTATTTGACTGAAGGCTACAGTAACGCAAGTTTATATTAAAAAGCAGAATTCTTTATTTGACTGAAGGCTACAGTAACGTAAGTTTATATTAAAAAGCAGAGTTCTTTATTTTACTGAACAGTAAACAGTAAACAGTAAACATTTTACTGCTACAGTAACGCAAGATTACCTTAAAAAGCAGAGTTCTTTATTTGACCGAAGGCTATAGTAACGCAAGTTTATATTAAAAAGCAGAATTCTTTATTTGACTGAAGACTACAGTAACGCAAGTTTATATTAAAAAGCAGAGTTCTTTATTTGACTGAAGACTACAGTAACGCAAGTTTATATTAAAAAGCAGAATTCTTTATTTGACTGAAGGCTACAGTAACGCAAGTTTATATTAAAAAGCAGAGTTCTTTATTTGACTGAAGACTACAGTAACGCAAGTTTATATTAAAAAGCAGAGTTTTTTATTTGACTGAAGACTACAGTAATGCAAGTTTATATTAAAAAGCAGAGTTCTTTATTTGACTGAAGACTACAGTAACGCAAGTTTATATTAAAAAGCAGAGTTCTTTATTTGACTGAAGGCCACAGTAACCGCGAGAATTTACCTTAAAAAGCAGAATTCTTTATTTGACTGAAGACTACAGTAAGGCAAGTTTACCTTAAAAAGCAGAATTGTTTATTTGACTGAAGACTACAGTAACGCAAGTTTACCTTAAAAAGCAGAGTTCTTTATTTGACTGAAGACTACAGTAACGCAAGTTTATATTAAAAAGCAGAATTCTTTATTTGACTGAAGGCTACAGTAACGCAAGTTTATATTAAAAAGCAGAATTCTTTATTTGACTGAAGGCTACAGTAACGCAAGTTTATATTAAAAAGCAGAGTTCTTTATTTGACTGAAGACTACAGTAACGCAAGTTTACCTTAAAAAGCAGAGTTCTTTATTTGACTGAAGACTACAGTAACGCAAGTTTATATTAAAAAGCAGAATTCTTTATTTGACTGAAGACTACAGTAACGCAAGTTTATATTAAAAAGCAGAGTTCTTTATTTGACTGAAGGCCACAGTAACCGCGAGAATTTACCTTAAAAAGCAGAATTCTTTATTTGACTGAAGACTACAGTAACGCAGGTTTACCTTAAAAAGCAAAATTCTTTATTCGACTGAAGGCTACAGTAACGCAAGATTACCTTAAAAAGCAGAGTTTTTTATTTGACTGAAGACTACAGTAACGCAAGATTACCTTAAAAAGCAGAGTTCTTTATTTGACTGATGACTACAGTAACGCAAGTTTGCCTTAAAAAGCAGAGTTCTTTATTTGACTGAAGACAACAGTAACGCAAGTTTACCTTAAAAAGCCGAATTCTTTATTTGACTGAAGGCTACAGTAACGCAAGTTTATATTAAAAAGCAGAGTTCTTTATTTGACTGAAGGCCACAGTAACCGCGAGAATTTACCTTAAAAAGCAGAATTCTTTATTTGACTGAAGACTACAGTAAGGCAAGTTTACCTTAAAAAGCAGAATTGTTTATTTGACTGAAGACTACAGTAACGCAAGTTTACCTTAACAAGCAGAGTTCTTTATTTGACTGAAGACTACAGTAACGCAAGTTTATATTAAAAAGCAGAGTTCTTTATTTGACTGAAGGCTACAGTAACGCAAGTTTACCTTAAAAAGCAGAATTCTTTATTTGACTGAAGGCTACAGTAACGCAAGATTACCTTAAAAAGCAGAGTTCTTTATTTGACTGAAGACTACAGTAACGCAAGTTTATATTAAAAAGCAGAGTTCTTTATTTGACTGAAGGCTACAGTAACGCAAGTTTACCTTAACAAGCAGAGTTCTTTATTTGACTGAAGACTACAGTAACGCAAGTTTATATTAAAAAGCAGGGTTCTTTATTTGACTGAAGACTACAGTAACGCAAGTTTACCTTAAAAAGCAGAGTTCTTTATTTGACTGAAGGCTACAGTAACGCAAGTTTACCTTAAAAAGCAGAGTTCTTTTTTTGACTGAAGGTTATAGTAACGCAAGTTTACCTTAAAAAGCAGAATTCTTTATTTGACTGAAGGCTACAGTAACGCAAGATTACCTTAAAAAGCAGAGTTCTTTATTTGACTGAAGGCTACAGTAACGCAAGTTTACCTTAAAAAGCAGAGTTCTTTATTTGACTGAAGGCTACAGGAACGCAAGTTTACCTTAAAAAGCAGAATTCTTTATTTGACTGAAGGGAGTAAATTTTTGCGGAGTATTATTCTGCGAAATTTTTTCCTGCGGGAACTTATTTTTGTGAATCGACGGAAATCTGTAAAATCCGCAAAAATTAAAACCCGCAAAAAATTTCATGCTTCACGGTATCAGAAACAGCTTTGTAGGTTTTTGAATTTTGATAACGTCATGTGCAAACCAAGAATATACTTGATAAAGAACAACAACACGATAGACTTTTTGACAAAAGAACTCCACAACAGACTTGGTATTTCGAGCATCACTCGTCCATGCAGTAACTTTGTAGCTTGACAGTGCAAAAACGTTCAGACAAAAACAGACATTTTCCACATTGAAGGCATTCAAAGAAAAGTTTAAGGTTGAGACACGGGATTTGTTAGCCACCTTAACTCGTAAATACTCGAAACGTAATGAACGGGTTATCGCAGTCCACATTTATTTGTTTGGAATTTTTTAATCACCTTGGACTTTAAGGTTGACAATTTCCTGATAAATTTGTAAAACTTAACAGTCATTCGTCTGTTTTCAAGAATTTGACGCTGATACACACATTTTTATTTAGCTGACATATTGCATCATATCTATTGTCTTTAGTTTACATTTTGCCTCGCGCGATTAAAGGTGGCTCGAATGGGTTTTTTGGCGACACAAAATCCCAACTTTGAACGGCTGATACTTCACTGTCTGAGCTCGGTCAGGCAAGCTGCTTCACACATACACTAGAGATAAAATGAACTTTTCAAAAAAGTAGATTTGACTGACGTCGGTGTTACCATAACAACGATCTGGTGACGTCATAGTTTTTGCATATTAGTATTTTTCTCAACATCTACACCTAAACTTTTAAAACGACTGTATGCCGCTTAAAGTCTAGATGTAGGTCTTCAAGACTGCAAAGTTTCAAACAATTCTATGATAGCGTTTTCGAATAAAATTGGGTTGAATATTTTACATAAAAAATTTAAAGATTTGCATTACTTTCTGTTAATTCGTCGATGGCAGCGTTTTCCTGACTTATAATATAGAGGGCAAAATCACTGAATGCTGATTGGCTGACGAAGAGGTTATTTTTTTCTTAATTGAAGGCAAAATTACTCGCTCCTGATTGGTCGAGCATCAACATTTCCCACTCGTGATTGGTTGAGCGCGTCGTTCTCGTTGCATTTTGTTGGCTTGGCGGGATTTTGAAGAAAATTTACAAACGGCACATGCATGTTTTGCCGGAGATTTTGTTGTAAAAAAAGGAATGAAATCGGAAAATACATAAGAAAGGAAATCTGCAGGTGAATCACTACATTTTACGCCAAACAGGAAGCGCTTTTTTGTGTCAAATCATGGATTAACTAGGCGCCTGCAGGCCAGTTTGCGACGTTGAAGACCTCGAAGAAATTCATTCATGGCGAAAAAAGGTTTTAAAGTTCCATCACTTCATTGAAAAAATGCGGATTTCTGCGGACCTAAAGAAAAGAGCTTTGACAGATTTTGCCGAAAGGGACAATGTACGTTTAGCAGGGGAAAGAATAAGGCTAAAAGAAGTGAAAGAAAGCAATTAAATCGCCAAACGTATGTGTAAGCAAGTTTGAACTCTCTCCATTTAAAGTTGTTATCAAAGCGGCAGAAACTTCAAAACACAGGTACGCTTAAGGTTACAGTGTACCTTCGGGGGTGTCTCCAGTATAACAGCTCTAGCGTCTTAAGATTACACTTAATATACCTAAACCCAGATATCAAATTAAAGCTTATAGAGCTGGCTATCTAAATATGGAAACCATTTGGTAATAAAATGAATTGTAGATTTTTTTACGATGTTTAAATTCGAACGTCCGAATCAGCTTTAAAACGCTATAACTCAAAGCGATTATTATATTTTGCTAATTTGATTTGTTCTCGGGTTTCCGGACACGAAGCGCTAAAAAAACGTGTCGGCGATTTTCCATATTCAATTGCAGTGAAAAGTTACAGAATATTTTCGAAAAGGGGAGAAAAAAAATTGGAATGATCGCACGGAAATGCCTCTTGACGAAAAAGTTTTCGGAATTAAGAAATTCGCCGACACGTTTTTGTTGATTATATGTTAGCCTAGCTTCTGTCCAAATTTAAGGAAAATCGAACAAATTCCCTTTGAGTTGTAGCTCTTTAAAGTGTCCCCAACAAGCGAAAAATTAACTTTGAGAAAACGGCGCTTAAAAAAACATATCGCTTAATAAACAAATTCCGCCCACAAAAGTTATACCGTCATTTCTCCGTCAATTTTCACTATTTTTCGATACTTTTTTTTTTGGATGAAAGTTCATTCTGTAAACTTTATTTTAACGCCAAAAAAAAATTTTCAATAAATTTTCGATCTGAAGGTACACTGTAACCTTAAATAAAATTTGCTTTGTTTTTGTCGTAAAGTGTATTATGTCGCCAAAAGACCTAGTCGAGCCACCTTAACTCGTAAATACTAGAAGCGTTATGAACGGGTTATCGCTATTTTCTACACACAAAACAGATACCTACCCTCGGGTCGTACTCATAACCACTGCAAATTTGATAAATAATATTCATTTAGAGCGTTTCGTATTCACGAGTTGGCTCATTGGAACCTTTGATTGCTTATAGAGTTTTCTCTGTTTCTCATTGAGAAATTAGCAGGTCGCTGTATTTCTTTTTAGTTAAGTTCTTGTCATATGTCACTTTTCTGTCAGACATTAAAGGGTTTAAGGCTACGAATCGATTGATTTTTGTAAATTGTAGTTCATTGTGTCAGTTTTGGTTTTTCCCTCTAATTGTTAACTTACAACAAGAATTTAAAAAAGTTATCCATGCAGTTATCAATAATTAAGGCCATTTTTTGTTAGAGAGTTTTCAGCAAGCAGTGTTTCAAAATTAAATTTTCTCAGTCAAAATTGTTTTGTTTATAGTTTTTGTTTGTCAGTTTGCGGTGTGAAAGTATAAGGCAGGTTATGTTTACAGTAAGGGGTTTAAGGCTATGAATATATTACTGATTGGAAATAGAAGTAGTTGTCAGCTCCAATTTTTACTCTTTTTAGTGTCGCCTTTCAACAAGGATTTTAAATGAACTCGTAGTGAAAATCGACAAGAATAATCACAATCACAATCACAATGAAGCCCATTCTTAACAATGATGAATTGTGAGCATTTCAACCTTTTCTAATCTTTTATATATCAATAGGCGAATCTCTTTTTGCAATTATTGTTGATTAGCATATGCGCGTCGATCTTTAAAGTGCACCTAACCCCAAAATATTTTTTTGGCTTGATCAACTCTATGTACGTTGAAAAGTTGAATAGTTGAATAGTTAAATATTTCAATATTTCTTGTTTTTAACGTTGCGTTAGTGAGTTATAGAGATTTGAATTTACAAAATGCTAATTAGATGACGTAAATTCGGGAATCATTTATTATACAACTACTTGTTTTTACCTCCAAGTAATATTTTTTACGAATCGATTGGCTATCCACAGTTTATATTGGTATTTCTCAAATTGATTTTCCTTAAGTTGTATACTGCGTATTGTTAATTGGTAAAGTGGCACTCGAGCCACAATGGCCCACACGGCCGGAGCTTAACCCGGTTTCTGTAGCATGAAGCAACTAGGAATATTGCTACTCCCCCCTGAAGGGGATGCTAGTCCATCGCAGGGTTACCCCCAGCATTTTATCGCCGGTACCCATTTATACACCTGGGTGGAGAGAGACAGTGTGGAGTAAAGTTTCTTGTCTAAGGAAACAACACGACGGCAGAGACCAGGCTCGAACCACCGACCTTCCGGTTGAAAGTTCGACGCGCTAACCACTAGACCACCGTGCCGCCCACTATTAATTGACGTAGAAATAATAGCAAATTCCCGAATTTACGTCATCTAATTAGCATTTTGTAAATTAAAATCTCTGTAACTCACTAACGCGACGTTAAAAACAAGAAATATTTAACTATTGAACTTTTCAACGTACATAGAGTTAATTAAGCAAAAAAATTTTGGGGGTTAAGTGCACTTTAATCGAGCTTCAAACAAATCAACTTCGAATTTTGAATGAGGGTGTAAGACAATTAGCTTTCCCTGGAAATTTGAGGCCGATATACAAGATACTCTGCGTGCTATGCTGTTTAATAACTCAAACTTTTACAAAAAGTGTATGGCTCATTAGCGCTTTTGCAACCCAACAATTTTGCAATTTTTGATGGCTGATATTTTGTTAAACATTACATGCAAAGAACCAAAAATTGCATACTAGATTACTTACTAAAGTTCAACAAGCTCTTTCAACTTGAAGTCAATTCATATTTAGCACGGTGCCTTTTCTACGAAAATTCGAATGCTAATGAAATAGAATGAAAACAATGAGTTTATTAAGGTTTCGTGCTCGAGCCTGAATTTTTTTTTTTCAGCTGCTTAATTATACGTTGTGAGGATAACCAATTTCACTCCAACGTTTTAAGGCTGCGAACCGCGGAATTTTCTTTCGAGTTTTATGTTGATCTGGGGACATTTCGTTTCACTGCATGTTCAGTCAGCTTTCACTGTCAGGAATTTTGGTTATTAACAACTAGCAATAGTTTTTATTGACTTTCTGCAGATAAAGGTTCTACATTTTCCAAGCACATTTGTTATATCTGTGTTGCACTGTATCAGTACTTAAAGGCAATTTACACGGTACAAAGTTTGCTAATAATTAATAGAATTTTAACGTGCGAAAGTTGTAGGTATTTCTGATCGAGTTACAATTGTTTGAAAGGTTAAAAATCCGGCAATGTTTCCAAATCCACAACAATTTTTCATGTAGTTTGTAGTAGTCATAAGCAAATTGCACCGTGAAAACTTGCCATGGACAAGGTTTTCAAGAACAGAGAACACAATTTATAGCTCAGAAAACAACTGGACCCTTTTGCTTTTGGAAAAAAATCTGTAACTATTCAGTACAATATTTTTAGTCGTTTTATTGTCAATTGCTTATTAAAAAATTTATTTTACTCAACTTGTTGAATTATATCGCATGTACAATGTTTTTGTATGGTAAACGCTGTTCAAATTTCTAAAATTTTCCCGCCAAAAGACTTAGAAAAATACGGGGCGCTCAAAATACGCATGCGCCGTTTTTTTTAAAATTTTTCTAAGCTACTTTTTAATATTCATTTGTACTGTCTGCGTAATATTGTATTTAATAAATAAATAATTACAAGTCAACAACAATAAAAGAATTCTTTATTACACAAATTGTACAATGCTTTTCAATAGCTTAACTAATTAAAATGTGTGAAAGTCTTTTGGCGGGAAAATTTACAAACATTTGCACAGCGTTTCCCCTGGTAACAATTTTGTCAAACAAATTTACGGGGCACCCCTTGAAAATTTTCAATAAAAAAATTCAAGGAATACAACTTAAAATTTAAACTAACCAAAAACGTTTACAACATCTTGTGCAAAGAGACTTGAATGATCCTCACAATTTAACGCTGGTTTTTAAAACCGACATAAAGCATAAGCAGAACAAGTGTGTTCATTCTGTGTCCGGTAAAGGGAACCTCTATTGTCAGAACAAATTGACGTTAAATTGTTGGAAATAAAAGCAGGTACAAATAAAATGGATATAAATATCGCCTATTTTCGCTTTTAAATTTCCCGCGCGCCGCCATTTTGAATATTTATGACGTGTTACGGTTGCCGCAGAATCGAAGTTCTTTTGTTTACAACAATAAGACAACCGTAACACGTCATAAATTTTCAAAATGGCGGCGCGCGGGAAATTTAAAAGCGAAAATAGGCAATATTCAAATACATTTTTTTGTACACTAAAATTTTTTAATTTAGACTTTATTTCCAACAATTTAACGTCAATTTGTTATAACTATGGAGGTTCCCTTTAAATCTTCAAAATGCTTGCACAAGATAGTGTATACTTGAAGGATATTAGAAGAAACATGACAAGCTATTAAAAAATTCGTGAAAATTAAAAACGTTTTGGATAACGAGAATTTAACCTTAAATTCTCTTATTCTTTATTTGATAAGTAATTTTTGCTTCTGATCTCATTCGATACTGGACATTTTTAGATTTTCATAGCTTGCCATGTTGCTTTTAAATACAAGACCAATTATAACTGTTGGCCAGTTTTCTTTGTAGCACAGAAAAAATGACCTTTTGCGAAGTTTGGATCGCGTAAAATAATTTGGAACATTCAACATGCAACTGCTTCGCGCCATTTTCTTTGCACAGATTAGTACATTGCGCACAAGCCCAATTTTTCAAAATAATAAAAGTTTACCAAGTCTGGAGCAAGTCGTATAATTTAGAACATTCAATAGGCAATTGCTTGGCTCCATTTCCTCCCAAAAGGATCTTGTTGTGCACGAGACCAATTTATCAAAATCAATCTAAAATGTTTCATTCTGTGCTACATCGAATGCCAACAGAAAAACGTCTTTTCCTCCACTAAAAGAACTAAATTTAAGGGAGCCCATTTAACATACCCAATGTCTGGTTTTAAGTTTTACCCTCAACGCTTGCTTTTGTTTTTGTCAATTTTAATTGACATATAAATAAATTGTAAAAAAAATTATAGAAACAAACATAAATGGCCTAAATCAAATCAAGGAGTTATACAGACCATGATGATAATAAACGGAACCAAAGTAGAAATAATTCGTTTTATTATAATCGGTTCTGTATCTCTTGTCCAAATTGATGTAAGTGAACATTTAATAAAATATTCGACACCATCAAAACAACAGAAAAGCCTAAAAATAAAAACTCAAAAGAACAATTTAAAATCTGGGAAGTTAACGCCACGTTATTCTTTCTTAGTATTATAGTGTGTGTCGACCTTTTTTAAACAAACAATTCACGAATTGAGATCGTACGAAAATGATGTCCCAGGAGTTTTAAGTTCCCATTTCATTTTGCAAAACATTCCTGCTAAAATGGTTTGAAGATTGACTTTGAAGGATAAACGATATTTAAAAACCTGAAACATTCTGAGAATTTAAATTGAGCAACCAAGTAAAACGGTGAACTAAACTATAAATGATTTTGCAGTTGACTTCGAAACCCCATCTGTTGTTCTTCCTCAAAAGATAGTAGCTTTTGTTTTTTTTTTCCTTTGGTCTGTATAACAGCTCTACGTTGTGGTCCTGAAAAGAACTGTTGTTGTTGACAATGACTGACGTTTCAACTACCTGAGCGGAAGTCATCTTGAAAGCAATGTGATTTGGCCATTTCCGAGTTACGTTATGCCTCGTTGTCAAAGCGAGGCTAGGCGCACAACCTTTCATATGGAAATGAGTTTTATTTGTATTTGAATAAAAACTCATTTCCATATGAAAGGTTGAGCACCTAGCCTCGCTTTGACAACGAAGCATAACGTAACTCGGAAATGGCCTATTGTAAGCTGTCATTTTGGCCATGATGTTATTGGATGTTGAGACTGAAGTCAGTGATTGGTGCGTTTCGATCCGTGCATTGATAGTGTATTGTTTGTCTGTTCTGTTGTAAAGTCGTTTGTAGTAGTCCGTACTGTGCGCAACGCATTCGGCAGAGTCCCAATCAACCATGTCTGTGATTAAGTGTGTAAATGGTGTTCAGCAATGTGATTGTTGACATCACCATTTTTCGTGGCCCGTTTATGTTCAGCCAGCCGTATGTTCAAATTTCTGGCAGTCACAGCATTTCATCTTGTATACTGCTCCTTGTCTGTTGCTAGTTTGTTCTTTGTCTTGTCTTTGTTATTAGTTGTCGTAAAGTGGTACTTTACAATTCACATGACTTTAAAAATGTCTTCCTCTCAGGTTTTCGAAGCGTCAGTCATTGTCAACAAAAACAGTTCTTTTCAGAACTACACTCACCCGGACGATCACACTTGACAGAATATTGATACTCCTGGGTTTAAACCATTTACAAGGTCTATATTGATCATCGCAAATACCGGCTTTCCTCACAACCAGACATAAAGGCTTTATAAACTAAGCTCCTAAATATACGTACGATCGACAAGAGAACACAGGCATTCAATCTCGGGAAAAAGTTGCTTAATATTTCTTTTAGCATGGGCAGATGAAAATCATTTTCCGTGGATTGAATAAAAAAACAAGTGAAAAAGAAAGAACGCATCTTGCATGTGTAAAGGCCTTTGTTCTCTTGTCAGTCAGTTGATGTAGGGAATGAATACGAGTGAATAATTCTAAGGAGGCACTGACAGGCCACAAGTGCTTTAAATATATATTCCCGGTTGATTCCATTTTTAACAAAATGTCAGACTTTGGTTAAATTGGAGATTTGCCTTCTTAATAGACAATATTCGTATTCACGGTATTGAACTGGAACTAGCGTGCAGTCGAGGCTCATGCGGGGGAATCTTTTCACATGCAAATATTTTTAATGATATTCCCCCGCATTAGCCTCGACTGTAAGCTAGTTCCAGTTCAATACGGAGAATACGAATATTGTCTATTAACTGAAATAAGTTATTTCCAACAGCAAATTTGGCCATGGAAAAAAGAATTGTGACTTGACCATTTTCATTCAAGCAATAGATCAAACTGTGTACGACCCCAATTTACTATTTTTTTTTAAATGACCATTTGCTAAGTTTGAAGCAAGTGATTCAATTAAGAACTTTCAACAGACAATTGCATGACTCCATTTTTAACACAATGCAAGACTTTCGTTGCATTTAAAAACAATTAACAAAAATTTGAGCTTATAAATTAACTGAATTGTTTTTGATTTTGTTTCTCGAAAACTCACGAATTTGTGGACAAAATACAAACTTTCATTTTGAGCATCTACTTCATATCAAATAATCGTCCTTCGTTTCATAGCATAAAATTGCCAAGGAAAATATGAAACAATATTTGGAAAAAGAAAGTTCTTTTTGATAACAGACAATTTGATCAACTAATTTGACAAATTTTATCTCTCAGTGCCACGTTGATATGAAATAGTTTTTAAAAGGAAAGTTATTTTATAACAGTCAATGTAACCATGGAAACAGTTGATAAACTGTTAGTGCCACCTAAACAATACAAACACTCGCTACATCAACTGAGGTTATAACTGCAATTTTTATACCACACGCTGAGCGATCGACCAAATAAAATCGTACTTCATTTGTAACTAAAGTTTTGTAAGCAATTACATTACATTTTGACATTTGCTTTGCATAAAGATATGCTAACCGAAACAAAAACAAAAGACAAGCTGAAAACTGAATCGTCAACGGTATAAATCAAACGATCGCTTAACGTCCAAATGGTGGCTGAGATTAAAACTGTTAGAAGATATTTTACCTAAGACCTTCGCTCCATCTTTGCAAAACCTATGCCGATTTGACGGTTCAAACCATAAGCAGCCAGTACTCGATTCAGCAAAATGAAAACACTTCAACATCCCCCCGGTTCTTCATGTCAATTTGATGAATAGATGCTTTCAGTTAGCAGTCAGATCCGACTCGCTCTTCCTCAGAATCAATACATTTGATACTAATACAAACCAAAGTATTTGCCTATGTTCAGCCACCATTTGTATAAAAAATATATGAACCAAACAAAGTTCTTATCTTTGAAGAGATCCCTCCTGATTTGTCCATTCCAGTTTATCCTCTTGAATTGTTTCTTCAGCCCTCCATTTTCCTGACCTTGATACTCTTTGAAGTTTCTGAAAATATAAATGAACGTTTGATAAGATAAAATGTTCAATTTTTGTTATTTTACAGACGACTAAGGGTTGATTGTAAATGCATTAGACTTGGTTTTCGTCAACAATTAAAGTGCCCCTATAATCAAATTTTTGATTTTCATTTTTTTACATTTTCGTGTACAATTAGACTTTCTTACTCATCTTGCCAAATTTCAATTCATTACGAACATCAGAAGTCATTTTATTTTAACATTTATTTCCGATAATTTACGGCCGCCATTAATCAATCTTGTTCCAAGGCTTGGTTGCGAGTGGGAGAAAGTGACGTCAAAGACTCAAACATACCTCACGGGTTGAAATTATAATAACAATAAGTATTGAAAATCACGCGAAAAGCAACATGTTCTTTGTGCAATTTTCTATGCTGATTGTTGCTGATTATTGTGCAACCAAGCCTTGGAACAAGGTTGAATAATGGCGGCCGTAAATTCTCGGAAATAAATGTTAAAATAAAATGACTTCTGATGTTTGTAATGGATTGAAATTTGGCAAGATGAGTAAGAAAGTCTCATAGCACGCGAAAATGTAAAAAAATGAAAATCAAAAATTTGATCACAGGGGCACTTTAATGATAAACAATGGAAGAACAAACGATATATAACAGGAATTTCAAAAAATCTTGTTTCAACATTTGTTTCGAGGCCTTAGCTCCTTCTAAAAGTTGAACTACAAAATGTTCTTTTGAAAGTATTATGCAGTATGAACATTGCAAGACAAACGCAAAACGCAGAGAAGATGTCGTAAGACGAAAAGTAGCTCAACGCATGTGTTCACTTCATCGAGCAAAATTTTATACTCTTACTGAACAAATGTATTTTTTGGCGAAGCGACTCTTACCTTCGGTTGGAGTTGTGGGGTGACTTTTTCCTTGCGGGTACGTCTTCCCGGATTCTTCCAAGTTGCCTCCAGAGCGCCAAAATGTTTTACAACTTGCGATACACCTTCACACGAAAACGACCTGCTTGAATTTGCGGCGAGTGCTGCGATATTTTCATAAATATTGATTAGAAACTTGAACCAATCGTTGACAAATACGTCAAATATTTGGGGTAAACAACGTTTGCACGCTTTTCAGTGACGAAAACGCAAACAAAGAAAGAAAAGCATCTGCTGCTTCAATACAGGCGGCGAGAGAAGAACAAATTATTTTTTGCATTTTGGACGCAGTGCACCTTCTGTCGAATTAACTTAGCGCGTTTCATTTTGTACCCGAGAGAGGGGAATTTTATTAACACTCGGGCATACGAGGAACAGGGGTGAATGCCACCACTTTCAGTTTGTTTGAAATTTCTTTAGCGGATTTTAATTTGATATGCATTTTTTTTTTCGGCGTACGACACGTGATGTGGCCACAACAACCAATTTTTAATAAGCATGCCGTCTGAAATGTTTAGTTTTCTTTTTCTTTGCTATAAAAATCATTTCTTGCGGTAAGTTTCTTTAGTGTCTGCACTTGTGCAGTCTATTGATTTTAGAATAAATTTTGGATCAATTGAGCTGTTTTCTGGAAATCAAAATAACAAGGATAGCGGATTCAAGATGTCTGGTCTACAAATAAATGACGTCATATGACGTCATCATCGACGCATGACCAATTTATCTTGTAAAGTGCACAATGGGCTACCTATTAGTATTAGTAATAGTAATTGGACTGAGTTGAGTACAATTCAGGGAGTAATCGGGCGAGTAATTTCAAATCGGCCGAGCGCGTAGCGCGAGGACGATTTGAAATTACGAGCACGATTACCCCTGAATTGTACAACGCGAAGTATAATTACTAATTAATCGCATCAATAACAAAGTTCAGATGAAAAGGTCGATGTGGACATTTTTGCACTGAAAACGTCAGGGATATTTTGTATCAGTTTGAAAGCAGGAAGAAAACAGCATAAAAAAGAATCCAAACAGAGATAGAGATATATGTTCATCAGTATTGTACAAGATAGTAGTGTTGAAGTGCTTTTTTAAACAACTTTTTCGTGGGTTTATTTCTAATTGCCAGATGAATGTCCAGAAAAACCTCCCTATAACCGTTGGACAGAATCTCCTTAAATTTGTTCGGAAAGAATTTATAAATATTTGGTCTGGAGATGAATTTCGAGTATTATAACTATGTTGCTCAGATACTAATACTTTATTTACACTATGTAAATAATCATAAAAAGCAAGCAGGTATGAAGCTTAACGATATCTCGGAATTTCAGTAGACATAAAAATGTATAATGAGGAGTGATTGGTTCCATCAAAGGAACATCGCCCGGAGGGACGGGTGGGGGGTACTCACTATAACCGAAAGGTGTACCTTTTTTACAACAATAGGCTGGAGGTATATAAAAGGGCAGGGATTTCACGAGTTGAAGTATAGAAAAGGATAGGAAAAACTGCCATTTAGGTATATAATCAAAGGCTCCTAAGAACCTTAAACGTAAGGATTTTTGACGAAAGCAAAAAAAAAAAAAACGGTACATCACTTTCATAATGTCCAGTCTGAAAAAAGAAAAAAAAGGGGAAAGGTCCCCACCCCCCCCCCCCTCCCTTTCCCGGGGAACATCGTTAATTATCCGAACAATAATAATTCGACTACTTTAGAAAGAGGGGGTTAATTATTGTTCCCCCAAAGGGTACAACCATAAATAAGATAAGGATAAATACGGGAATAATAGATGCTAAAGGACCGTTCATAATTTATGGGTTGGGGGGCTATGGGGATTTGGAGGTGGGGGGGGGGGAGCCATTAATTTTCATCCAAATCATTTAGGGTGGGCATCAGAATTCAATTGGTACTCTGTATAGGGGGGGGGGGGGCACTTAAAACTTACTTTAATAATCGGTCCGGTTTAGAGAAGTATTTTAAGATCCCCACAGCCCCCCCCCCCCCCCCAACCCATAAATTATGAATGGTCCCTAACAAGCGATTGAGTTCTCAAGTAATCATTAATCATAATATTTACGTTTTTGCTAATTTTGCCACAAATGAAATCAATTTGCTTGTCCTACTTAAATTTAGGGTTAATTGGTTTCAACACAACTAGTCGCAAAAACCTGGTTAGTGAAAATTAATTTCAGTCAGTAGTATATCAAAATCGCTTCCTGAAGCTGTTAAGGATGTATCATCTGTATATAACGTAGTAGAAAAGTAGACAGAGGACTTTGGATATCAGAAATAGAAGTGGACCTAATATTGATCCTTGAGGTACACCAGTTGAAATAAAATGTAGGTCAGATGAAACACCATTTCCATACATGCCTTGTTTCCCGTATGACGCTTTGGACAACTGGATGACGTAAGACACTGGTCATAAAATGAAAAATTACCAACAAAGTTTTACAGCCCAGTGAGTGAGCAATCAAGTGATCGAGTGACGTTTGCCACCTTCTCCAATAACCCGTTCATTACGCTTCGGGTATTCACGAGTTACAAATAATTTGGCGTCCATGCAACACCCACCTGGCAAAAAGCTTGATGTCAACAAGCACAAAAACATTCAGATTAAACCATTGTCAGAACATTATGCTTTACTAATAAAACAAACATTTTAATAATGGGATGGGGAGCGGGTGTCTTTGTCGAGGTAATCCGTTATAGTCCCAACTAATTATTGTAGCAAACATGACCTCCCCCCCCCCCCTCCCCCTTACAACAGCAGTGGAATTTTTTGCGTTTGGAGTCTTCTGTCTAGGTCCTGTTGTCCGTTTGGTTTGTTTAGCTTGCAAATCCAACGGTCTCTTTAGATAAGCAAGGAAGAGAGAGGTAATACTGTCTTGAGTAAAGGATAACGTCACAGGGCTATTTAAGTGGGTATTGTCTTGGTCTACTGCTACAACAAGTAACTAACGTAACTATGTTCACTTTGTAACTCGTGAATACGCGAAGCGTTGAACGAGTTACAACAGATGGGACAAATATGCAAATGTTCACTCCTTCCATCACTCAGCTGTAAACAGAGCGAGAGTTCAACAGTTCAATAGCTAATTAGCAATTGCATGGATAACTCTCCTACGTTAGTAGTATAGTAGGGGCATTTTAACCTACTTTTTAACTCGTGAATACGCGAAGCGTTGAACGAGTTACAACAGATGGGACAAATTTTCACTCCTTCCATCCATCAGCTGAAAACGTTTCTTGGTGATTCCCCTGACCCATGCATAAGGCTTGTGCATATATTGAGCCCGTTCCAAATGAGATAGGTAATGGTCACCTGCCTTACCATGGGGATGGCATTGGAGGAAGTGGAGGGTGGAGAGTTGGACTCACAGGGGTGCAGGGGGGAGGTCGGTGGAGCAAAACGCATAGGAAGGGGAGGGTCCGAAGGTTGTTTCGTATTCATGAGTTGGCTTGTAGTTGCCTTTGATTTTAAGGGTACTTCCATTCTTCAAAGAACAAAAATAATTCCAAACAATTTCTTAGACCAAACTAAAGTTTAGTGTTTAATCTAACTTTCCAAAAAAGCTTTTTTTTTTTGGAGAAAATGCATTTTAAAACAAAAGTTAATAAATCACATAGGTGCCGTAATCTCCTAAGGTAGGGAGTATCCTTAAGGTACTGTTTCCATGTAGCCAATTTTTTTGTCTTTGTGTACCGGTATAACAGGAAAGCTAGAACCCTTTAATGATTTATTTGAATGGCCAGTCCACCTGGAGTACAAGTATTTTATTTTCATAAAATTTTAGGACGGTATTATGCAAATGATATTCAGCACAGGGTTTACAAACAAGATACGATTACGTGGTAAACATTCATTGTAAGGAATGGCATTCAACAAATTTATTCTTCACTTCTCATTCACAATTTTATTATTCAGCATATTCCTTTAGATGCCAAGTGGCACACAGGGTATCAACAAGGTCTCTCAGTATTTCTGCTGGGAATTAGCAAGCCGTGAAGCCTGCTCCCAGTTAAGGTTTTGGGGCAGAATTTCTGCCTCTGCAGTCCTTTCTCTGGTGGAAAATAATTCTTCACTTCTTAACTTCTCATTCACGATTTTATTAACAGAAGTTTATCTCTCAGTTCTAACTAACATTTCTGTTAGTAATAATTTTCACTACTTTATTCTTCCTGCTGAAAAAAAGACATTCTTCTCTTATTACAAAAAGTCATCCATAACTTACTAAGAAGCTTGTAAAGTAGATTCTAAAGGTTCTGTATTTTAGCATGTATCAATCTTGAAATACGAGCATTGTTTCCAACTGATATACTTAATTACTGATGAAGTACTTTTTTTAACCTGGTTAATGATCCAGGATGAATTACTCAAAACGTTATGTAGAGAATATATTTCATTATGATAATTATTCATTCACGTGAACGTTGAAAGCACCAACCGATTGGGTCAGTTTGGGTTCCCAGTAACATAATATTTTGGATAAAATAAACATCTTTGGGAGGCCTAAATATAAATTTGAGGCAATTTCCAATTTTTTTTTTTAGGTTTACAACTTACTTACATTTTTGTCTACAATTTTCTGCACAAACATTTGCACTTGTGTATTAATCTGTAAATATTGCTCACCCCCAGTTTTTAGCCACATGTTTAGTTGTATGTTTCATAGGTTTGTTCCAAGTTGCTTGTTTTATCTCTTTAATGACTTTTCATTCAGTATTCTAGTAGAATTCAGGGACACCCAATGAGCCAAGATCACCAAGGCTTCAGAAATAATGTCTCTGTTTATTTTGACAATTTAATGCAGTTTAAGGGGATATTTCTATCACCTACCAACAGACCAGTTGTGTGCTTAGTACCCTGGCCTTTGAGTGAAAGTGAGGCTGGAGTTGACTGTTTTGGTAAAACCTTCCTGCTTTTATATACGTATATCATGTTAGTTTACATAAGAACAACATGATTTACATTTGAAAAGGTTTCTATCAAAACAAGGTCAACTCCAGCCTCATTTCCACACAAAGACCAGGTTACTAAGTAGAAACTGTAAAATGGTCCATTTAATGCAGTTTAAGAGGATATTTCTATCAGCTACCAATTGTCTATCTGTTCGGATGCCTCAGCTGAAAATTCAAAAGGCCGAAAATATAAGGAACAAAATCAATTTTTTCCCCGAAAAGGTTAACTCATGTATGATTTCCAAGAATCTTCAAGGGTGTTATTTGCCTCCCGAAATGTTTAGCTTGACTTTCTGAGAACCAAAAATAGCATTTTTCATCCACTCAAAAACACCAGGCGTAACTTTTATTAGCCTCAGTATACATTTCCGGTTTGATAATTTTATCTTTTCATCTTATTGTAATCCGAAAATCTGAGGGCAGAGTGAGCATCCTGAATGTTCAGGTATTTAGCGAAAAAAATTGTTGAGTGCCCATGAAACGCGAGTGTGTAGAGTCGGGACACAATGAATGGCAGCATTTTCGGCAAAAAGCTGTCATTTTCATTTTAGAACAAGCGTCTTCCATGATCAGCAGGAAACATTATTTAGCTCTTTTTCTAGAGAATCAAAACAAGCACCGTGCAACAAGTCTACAGTATATTTTTTTTTGCAACCTACAATAATTAAATTGTGCGTAAAGGAAGAGAGCAGAGACTGGAACAGTAATAATAATTACAGTCTAACGTCATTATCCAATGTCATTGCCAAAAACAACAATAAAAATGCAACAACTTATGACATCCATCTTAATACTTAGTATGTTGCTTTCCTCTCGGAAAAAAATAACCGATATTGAACATTTTTTATGTTAAAGTTAGTTAATACTTGTGTTTCACAATCAGTTTCGGTTCCATTTCAATTTTAAATATCAGTTTTCGATCCCACCGACCTAAACAACATCCTGCTGAACAGGGGACTCAAAGATTAATTATATTTTTCCTGCTTTATTCTTTTTAAACCAATCTTGTCAATTTCTTAGTTTATATTTTAGATTTTATAATTTGTAAATTAGTCCTGAAAATGCCTTCGGGGAGTGACTAATTAAATGCATTGTATCGTAATGCAAGACATTCGTGCTGAAATACAGTTGCAACTGACATTTGTTTTAGTCTATACCGAATGCACAATATTTTTTTGGTTAACAATATTGAAAGATGTTACATAATACATGTAGGTATGGAAATTGACAAACAGAATGTGATGCTAGGGTGATAACAGACCTGCCACACTGCATTCAACTATCATAAATACGAAAAATTATTTCAAAAGTTATTGCATCGTATTATATTAAATGTGGAGATGGAGTAAGTAAAGGTCATGGAGTTATATTTCGGCAATACTCTACACCATCTTCAGACTCGAAACATAACATACAAAGTGCACGGATGTTAAATAGCAGAGGTGGTAATTTAGCAACTACTTACACAAGGGACAAGGAAAACGAAGACAACAATACTCAAAGAGAATTGAGAATTCGGCGAAGGTGTGAGATGTTTGAAACAGAGTAAATGCAGATTTGTAGATAAAGGTTCTTTCCTTTATAGATTTAACCCTTTAAGCCCAGTAGTGATTAGCATCAAATTTCTCCTTGTAAAATCAATGCTTAATCAATCAAAGAGGTCATGAGAATTTAGGATATGATCACCCAAGACGAATTCTTTTGATATTTTAACAACTTCTCCCAAATAATGCCATGATAAATGTATGGGGACAAGGAAGGAGAATTTGCATTTTGATATTGGGACTTAAAGGATAAACGCTTTGACTCCCAGTGGAGACGTCAAACCTTCAATCATGAAATGCGGTTCTGATTTTTGAGTCTGTAAAGGTGAAATTCAACACTGTGACCATAAAGATCTTCAGCAAAAGTTTCCTATGGTGCTTTTTATAATCACACCGTACAAGGTGGGGCAAACATTTATTAACTCGGTGGATCAAATCCTGTTTTGTGACCATTCAAATGAAAACTCGCCCGCAGTACTCTACTATTTATTGCTGTGAAAAGTGGTTCTAACTTTTGAGTGTGTGGATGAAATCCTAAAGTGTGACCATTCAAATGAAAGCTGCTGAGCAGTACTTTCCTGTGGTGCTGTTTATTATGCTGTACAAGGTGGTTCTAACTTTTGAGTATGTGGATGAAATCCTAAAGTGTGACCATTCAAATGAAAGCTACTGAGCAGTACTTTCCTGTGGTGCTGTTTATTCTCCTGTGCAAGGTGGTTCTAACTTTTGAGTCTGTGAATTAAACCCTACAGTATGAACATTCAAATAAAAGTACTTTGCCGCAGTACTCTTTATTTGCAGCACTTTTCAAGTATTTTCTTGTTTCGATTTTAATTTTGGTTTCTCTGGGTAGTGTACAGGAGTAAGGATTTCCTACACTTCCTGCTCTTACCGACCTCTATGATGAATCACAAAACTCAAGAACACACTTTTACTGGTTAGCTAACAAATGATGCTTATTGACCAACAGCAGAGTTTATTCTTGCTTAGCTTCTTCGACTTGTTCTTGTTGGTCTTGCTTTTCTTCTTCACTGTCTTTAGGCCCCTCAACGAAAAACACTGGCCCTCCATCATAAATATCATGCAAGAATCTCCATGTCTCCACTGATAAGTGTCCATAGTCAGAATCTAAAGAAGATGGATAAATTAAAGCATGCCATATTTTTCAATTTGGTGTTATTTTCTAATAAAAAATTGAATCCACATAATTTGTCTCTGTATGGGTAGTGAATGGTTTTTTTAAAAACTGTGAATCTCGCAAAATTTGAGTCAAATTTCACGGGTCTCACACCCTTCCCCTTTTTGGACTTGCATTTTAAAAAACAAATAGGTCTCTGTCTGAAAGAAAAAAATTTGGTCTCGCTGTATCGCAAGGTCACAAATTTACCATTTGCTACTCCTCCCTGTCCACCCAGGTGTATTTGTGGGTAGTGTCCAGGCATTGGAGAAACACAACAATAAAATGCTGAGGGAGAAGGAGGGGGCCTGAGAGGGTCAAACATCCCCTCCAGGGGGAGTAGTGATAATCCTATTTGCTTGCAGCTACAGAAATTGGGTTAAAGACCCAGTATTGTCCATTATGCTTCATGCACCTCTGAACCATAGAAGCCTCACTCCTGTGTAAACCAAAACAATAACAGAGGCGCGTGAAGCATAACGGACAATACTGGGTCTTCAACCTCTGACTTTCTGGGCCACTTGTGGTCAAGTACAACTTAACCTTCCTCACCTGTTTAATTTCAT
Organism: Cladopsammia gracilis; assembly: GCA_022457155.1. Taxonomy (NCBI): domain Eukaryota; kingdom Metazoa; phylum Cnidaria; class Anthozoa; order Scleractinia; family Dendrophylliidae; genus Cladopsammia; species Cladopsammia gracilis. The sequence goes on from JAJGOT010000034.1 coordinate 157,291, forward strand.
AATCTTCACATGTTGGAAAAAAATTAATTCCTTGCTAACAAGTTATGCAAACAATTTCTGCAATATACTTACTTGCCCTGAGTTGTTTTGTGTTGCCTTTCACAAATACAATATTACTGTTATCAATGGGCCCTGGAGGATCTATAATAGGATGAAATTATATTACTACTTTACAAGTGCAAACACATAAGTAGACCATGACGGTCTTCACAATAATTCCATAAAAATCTTTCAATGTTAATTTGTGCAAGAAATGCCAACACATTAAAAAACAATTCAAACCAATAATTATGCTCATTACTGACAGGACTGTTTGATGGCATTGAAACTAGATGTTATTCTTAGGGCAAGGTAGCTCAATGATACATCTTCATGCATGGTAACCAAACATTTTGCATAGAGGATCACCGGACAGTGTGCCATTTATATCTTTCGATTACATCAAGTGGCAGCACCAAACGTTTTGTCAACATGTTCTTTGGGCAAAAATTAACTCCATCCAATCTTGCATCGATAATGAAAACAACAAATTCCAATTACTTTTTCAAACTTTCAAGGTACATATGAACCCTGAATATAAATTATTCTAATAAGGATTTGGGTTTAAGAGAATGTTATTTGAGACATACCATCTTCTTGTCCCTTGACAAACATTTCCCACAGTTTAAACCATCGCATGCTGATGCAGTACATATCCACATTGTCGTTGGCTGGGTAGTCATGGTTCAACTAATAACACAAAAATACTAACATCAGCCCCTGATGAAAAAGTTTGTCCTTGGGGTGGGGAAACTCTGATGGGTGATGAGAAGGTCTGTTGATTTGTGCCTATATGAAGTATTAGTTGATTTCTTTTAGACACGTGACTCAGGGAGCACATGCTGGATAAAACGTATCAAGTCGTTTTGTATACTGTTTTGTATCGAGAATCAAATGTGTTTAGTTCGTCGACTGGACTAACTTTTCATCTCAAGTGGTTAATACTGGGAACCAATGGGGATATTAATTGTCGCAGTTTTTGAGAAGAACCCCCAAAAGGGACCAGAATTTTGTGGTACCAAAATCTCATTTTTAACTCATCAAAGGTACAGCAAGCATCCTTGTCACATTTATATGGACGTCCCCCACTCCCCCACCCCATCGCCTTCAATGTTGGGAGTTTATTTGCTTTCACACATGACAAATGACATATTACAAAACTTTTGTCAGCCATCATTTGTCACTTTTTCTAGACTTGAGTAATTGAACATGGTGTAGGTGCTTATATCCTGATGTCGAGAGGAGAAGAAATTTATGTTTATGCAAATCTGAGCGACAAGTGAGGTTTTTAACCCATAAGGGTAAATTCTCCATATTCTCTTCCCCATTTTCATCAGGTTTTGTGAGGTATAATAATGCACGCATCTTGGTGTTTTCATTAATGGATCAATAAAATGTTGAATCAATTCAACCACATCGTTAATACGCATTTGTTGTTGTTGATGATATTTTTTATGATTAAGCAGTATAAAACATCTTTTAAACAAACCCTTTTAAACGTTTCCATTTCTCTCTCTCGTCTTCTTTGAAGTTCATCAAGAGCTTTCTGATAGAAACAAACATAATAACATGTCAAGTGTCTGAAGTGTTGTTCTTCTACATTTATTTATTTTCTTGTTCTTCTACATTTATTTATTTTCTTCTACATTTATCTCCATAAGTAAACTATGCTCCAGGAAATATCCAAGAAAGGGTTTTTGGTTTAACCCCCCCCCCCCCCCCCCCCTCCAAAAACCCCTCTGGAAATTCCAGTTTTGTTTTATACTTTCCTTTAAAACCCTTGGCTTTTGAGATCCCCCCCCCCCCCCCCCTCCCTGCCTCAGAATTTCCAATGACCTTCCATGGGGGGAGTATGGATATTTTCTGGAACTCCGTGAATTACACACTTTTGTGCAAAGGCAGCTACTCAGTCCATTCATTGATACTTACAAAAATAAATAAACTAACAAAAAAAATCCAAGTCACTGTATAAACACTATTATTAAAACTTAATAAAATGGAATTTTTGTGATAGCTTTTATTCTGGTGGACAACCGACTGACCAGTAATTGAATATATAAATTATTGAACACTTCACTGCATGTGTATAACCAAGAGGACAAACGCAGTAGTACTAGTGGCTTCTGGGCAGGATTAGAATCCAGGGAATGGAAATTAAAATTTTATGCTACAGTTGTTACCTCATTTGATCCTGTTGCTTAAAGTGCACCTAACCCCCAATTTTTTTTTTTTTTTTGCTTAATCAACTCTATGTACGTTGAAAGGTTGAATAGTTAAATATTTCTTGTTTTTAAAGTGGTGTTAGTGAGTTATAGAGATTGGAATTTACAAAATGCTAATTAGATGAAATCAATTTGAGAAATACCAAAATAATATAAACTGTGGATAGTCAACTGATTAGTAAAAAATATTACTTGAAGGTAAAATCAAGTAGTTGTATAATAAATGATTCCCGAATTTACGTCACGTAATTAGCATTTTGTAAATTCAAATCTCTATAACTCACTAACACGACGTTAAAAACAAGAAATATTTAACTATTCAACTTTTCAATGTACATAGAGTTGATTAAGCAAAAAAAATTTGGAGTTAGGTGCACTTTAAAACAGCACAATAACTTTCCAATTTCATACCTTACAGTGTTTGCACATGCTCAACGTTGTAGTGAATGGACCTCCTCCAAACCTACAAACAAAAAGAATGATTCATGGAACTTGTCTCGCAACACCCTGTTTGCAAAAGACTGTATGCATGTGCAGTAAGTTCACCACGTGATAAAAATTGTGAGACAAGTTGCAGAATTGTGCAATGTTACAAGAAGTTGCTGTAACCGCTACAGAAAGTAGAGCTTGATTCTACTTTCTGCAACAACGTATTGCTAAAATTATTATGCAACTTGTCTTGCAATGATTTTGTCCGTTGCAAACATTGTTACGCTGTGCAATGTTTAGCACAACTTGTTGCAAGTCAAGTTGCACAAATAACTGCACAGTGTACACTGTAACACCACCTTAAGGATCAATTTTTATTTAACTCCAATAAATAAATGTGTCACTTTGATACCACCTACGATCACAACTCCCATGTAGCATAATTATAAACTCACCGTGATTGCAGATGCCTCCAAACAGATTCAGGAAGAGGAACAGTAATTTCATGAATTCTTTCCATGTTCAGTGGATGAATAGCTTGAAAAAAAATTATAAAAATTCCCATCATCAATGTTTTACAGAGTGAGGGAAGTGGCATGGAAAGTTACACCTACAATAGGCAACAAAATTGTTGAGACACTTTCGTTTAAATAGGTATGTTTTTGGAAAATAAACAAACCCGAACCCCCCACCCCCTCCCCACCAACCAAAGTTGCATTTGTTGTTGCCCACAAACTACCTGACCAATAGTACAACATTGGGGATAAGGGGGGGGATCACTTTTTTGAGATCACCTTGTTTAAAGGGGCAGTATCATGAGGTTCCACGTGCGGCACTGTTCACTATTCTTGCACCGGAATTTTGGACATCACTGTTAAAAGTGATTTTTTTCTTTCTTCCGGTTATCGAAACAGATTTTTTGATTAAACAAATACCTCCACTTCTCGACAGCCTTTTTGAATTTGCGGAATCAAACTTGAAAACGTGGGCCGACGTTTTCAAGTTTCGACCTCGTGATACTGCCCCTTTAAGAAAAGGTAGGAAAAGTCGTTTTAGACAAAGTGTCTCAACTAATTTTGATGCTGATTGTAGGTGAATCATACCTATCATAAGCGACCACCTTGAGATCTTGAAAAAGTAGTCGTAACTAGAGTTCGTCACTAAGAAGAACTCATTCTGGTCGCTTACGAGAGTGGTCACAAGGAGATTTAAATGCATTCTGCAACTCTATACTTACAGGAATGCAGCCTGCTTATAACATTACAATTATTAAACACTTTAAAGGGACATCCTGAAAACAGTATTTGGTGGCAGGTGTAAACAATATTGGTTAGTGGATGAATTATTTATTTCTTTATTATTTTTGTCACTTGCCTGCTTGACAAAGTGTTGTTACTGTAATAATTAACACATTAGATTTTGATCACTTACCTCCATGGGTACACATGAAGTCTGTGTTTGTAATAGGTCCTGTAAAATAAAACAATCTTAAGGCTCGTTAACACAGGCGATTTTTTGTGCAATTTTTGTAGCACTTTTCAGTGCAATTTTTGTCACGCGCAAGTTGCATCTTCGAATCGCATGTGTAAACTAGTGGCGATTTCAGTGCGATTTGGGCGCAATTTGTCGCACAATGTTGCAGAGGTTTTGAACACATTCGAAACCTGATACAACTTGGTGGCGATTTTTGGGAAATCGCAGCAAATATCGCACCTGAATTGCACAGGAAATCGCCGCTTAAGTGTACACCTGCGACAAAAGTTGCATTGGAGAGAGCGACAAAAATCACATCAAAAATTGCATGTGTAAACGGGCCTTTAAACAAACATGATGGGACACAACTGTTGTGATTAGGAAGATGCAGCAAAGGTATAACATGACTTGCAACTCAGTCATCAGAACGAGTGATGTCATCTTACCCAGTGCTCCATATTTAGTTTAACTTAGTAATTAATGATTTGATGAACTCAGGCCAGGAGTATTAGAAGTCTGTTGAGTGTCTGGGTAAGGGTTATTAATGCAGTTAAATTCAATTTAATGGAGTTAACAAAAAGCGTCAGTGTACCCCTGTGGCCAGCATTATACATATGTGCACATATCCAGGATTCCAAGTGCTCTTGGACTCAATTGCATTCTTCCAGCATAAACTTTGCATTGGTTTGAGGTTTTATCACCTTCTACCTCTGTCCCCCTCCCACCCCTTTCTACTATCATTGTGAAGGGTGCATGGGGCTCATGGCTAAGTTGCCAGGTTTTACCAACTACAGGAGTGTCACAAGCACCCAACCTTCACTTAGCGATGCAGTTATTAAGATGACCTGTTACAAATAATAACTGAGGTTTTGACAACCTGAAAATAATTAATCCATTTCATTCTAAAGATGACTTCCACTCAAGTTGTTGAATCATAAGTAAATGTCAACAAAAACAGTGCCTTTCAGGACAATCCTTACCTGGACGATCATACAAGTCATGCGCTAGCTATAGTCAGACTAGTGCTATATCTATGGCTAACTATGCCTGAATGGCAGGACATTCTGTGTACATGTAATTTTAAGGCAAATTTAAATCATATTTATATGCATCGATGTAAATATATACAGATGTAGGTAATAGTAATGCAATTGTTTTCAATCTGTCATTCTATGGCCAGCTGACCTGACCATTATTACCTGGCTCCATGCAAGACTGGAAATTTGTTAACCATTTCTTGGACACAAAATATCTCAATTCACTGGCCTATATGAGAAAAAAGTTACAGTTAAGGAGTGATTTATGGCTCATTATGAAATAGAGCATCAATTAACACTGGTGTGTACAGTATTCATTCTGGTTAATTTATGATTTAAACATACTCCACGGATATATATAGAGAGGTTCATTCAGATCCCTACATTGTAAAAGTATAACAATTGTTTAAGTTCCTCAACTTAGTAAATTCTCTCTATTGATCTCACAGAACTACATATTAAATAATTATAACTATATTATGCTTAAGCCTTCCTTACTGAGTTTTTATACCCCCTTTTTCCAAACTCATAACTAAATACTCAATGGCCATGCATGATACACCATTTGAACGGTCTTGATGAGTGCAGTTGGTAATTCATATCAAAATTGGGAAAAGAACTTATGGCTTTAACATAAACAGAACATGTCAAAATAAAAAAGTTCAGAAATGTCCCAGTTTTCAGACATACTACATATAACAACAACTATAAAGACTCTGTAAACAACTGTACCTGTGAATCTTTCAACAAATTGAAAAATCTCTGACGCTCTTTGGTAGCTTCATCGCTAGATTTCCTGCAAAAAAAAGGTATACTTACATTTAAAAATGTCACTTTTAAATCTTGGTCTTGCAGTTTAATTATCTACAAATAAATAATGTCACTATTTAAATGGAGTTGTAGTATACATAGCCAATTTTTAATTCTCTGAAAATTTTAAACCAATCTGCAGTCTTGAAATATGTGTAGCCATTTGTTTTGCAAATTTTAACCCATCAGGAAGTCTTGACCAGTATTTAGAAATGAAGCCCCAAAATTGTAAGACTTAAAGAGCATCTCAAAAGCAAGCTTTGAACTCAATTTGTCCATAACTGTTTATTAATAACTATCAGTCCAGCACAATGAGTGACATTATTTTTTTGTGCAAAAAGGGGTTAAATTGACAGGTTATTATCTAGTAACTGACCTGTAAAATAAAACGTAGGCTTCCACATCGGACACGTATGAGTCAGACACTGAAAAGTAAAACAAAGACAAATCACCAGAATTATATAACTTTTGTTTAATGTTTGTGTTAGTGCAAAAGAAAATGGTTGGCATGTGCTGGCATACACATTTCAAAACACCCTTACACATTTTGGAACCTTTTCTTCAAACCTTGATTTTATCTATCTGCGGAGGTTTTTAGTGCAAACTAGGATTATGGTTCTCACCAGTAAAATTATGCAGATTTTAAGGTTTAGGGTTTTAAATTGCAATTGCGTTGGTTCCTGCTGTTTTTCAGTCATTTTACTGTAACTAAACTCTCTATAAGATGGACACCTCTCTAAGATGGACAACAGACACTTTGAAACTGTCAACGGACACTTGAGAAGTGCTTTTTTTAGTGAAAAATACTTCAAAACGGAAATGTAGGTGCTGAATATGAACAAACAAGTCCACTTTTCTAATATTGATTTTGTTCCAGTTTGTTGGTTTTGCTTAAGTAAACTACTTAAAACAGACATGTATTCATTGTGCATAGGTTTAGCTTTATTATCTCAGAATTACTGGTTTCACGCTACCCCGACTCTCTACAAGCCGGACACCTCTCTAAGACGAACAGTTGGGGCCAGTCCCAACAGTGTCTGTCTTAGAGAGAGTTGACTGTATCATCCAATCCAGGGGGCGAGGGAGGGGAGGGGTAGGGGTAAGGTGAGAAAGGACACACATTACAACAGTATCACAGACAAAACATTGACTGTTATTAAACTAAGAGTTAATGACTGACAAAGTCATTGTGAACCTACCTTCACTGACCCAAGAGTCATTGAATTCGTACCATTTCCCATTTATATAATTCTTGGCAAAGGTCACATAATGCCCAGCTGTATGAAATAAATTTATTGTAATCTCAAATATCATGTGTACAAACCACAAGCCTTTTTCCCTGAGAAAGGTAATAATTAAGTTTATTGTGTAAAAATAGTCAATGCATTTAAATCAACAGCCCACAATGTAGCAAACTCAGATTCTTGTAAAATGTTAATCTCACAAGATTCTAAAAGGCATCTGTTATGCCAGTTTCCACTCATATAGAAGATGGGATAGCCTGAATGTAAGCAATGCTCTGCTAGCACTGACTTCTGTGTTTGTTTCTGATCAACTGCTTGCTGGTGTTCTTTCAATACACTTTGTTTCACCAAAGTAGCTCTGGGATGTTCTTGGCCATCCCCTGAAGAAGACTTGTCAAATTATGGCCAAAACATTGGGTTTTTAGAGTGTACATTTGTATACAACAAATTTGTTTAACCAAAGTAGCATTTGTATTTATCTTACAATGAGTCCACCTGGTGACAAGCCTATTTTCGAACTGATTTGTTAATTGTGCATACTTAATTAACTCACTGAAAACAAAGTCATGTGTTTAGGCATTTTACCTCCAACATTTCCATGATGAGTAATAGCAGCAACAAGATCATATGTTGTACATTTCTGAGTTGGCTCCAGTCTGTTGAAATCTAAATTTAAACACAGTGGAAAAGAGAAATCAATTTTGTCATCATAATGGTGGGTAGAATGCCAGAACACAAGGAGGGGGGATGGGGGAGGGGGGAGGGGGACAGACTGGGGGTTCTGGCTTTCCCACATCCATGACTTTCAATTGAGGTTTCCAGCCTTCCCTTGGCTGCATCTGTTTTTTTTTTTTTGCTATTGCAATATAGAAACATTTTTCCCACTTTCTCTCAGTTCCTAACCCCTCTCTTGTCCCAGCTTACTGCCATATTCCCCAAATACTACTTACTACACCCCTCCCCTCATCAACCTCCGTCTTTCAACACACTTTGTTTCACCAATGTAGCTCCTCAACCCTTACATACTACTTACTACAACCTTCCCCTCCTGACCTCCTACATACTACTTATTACACCCCTCCCCTCCTTACCCCTATATACTACTTACTGCAATCTCCTCCCCTCCTGACCCCTATATACTACTTACTACACCCTCTCAGCCTCCCCTTCTGACCCCTATATACTACTTACTACACCCCCTCCCCTCCTAACCCCCATATACTACTTACTACACCCCCTCCTATACCTATACCAGGCTTATAAGAAACATCACAAGAAATTTAATAACAAGACAACAAACAAATTAATTATTCTAATTCCCACCTTTAACCAGGAATGGTTTCATGTCCAGTCCAGTGAGAGGAAATGAAATGAAGTGATTGATTTTTGAGGAGAAGTACATTTCATGCTTAAACCGCTTCAGGTGAATGCACAAAATCTACAGAAAGAATAAGGTAAGAAAAAAAACATACATTTAAGGTTTGAAAGTGGTTTTGAACAATTGAATTTTATGCTGCTATCAAGGGAATGTCCCATATTATCTGCTGATTAATTTTAATACTTGAAAAACATATTAAACTAACCTCAGGGAGATGCATCACTTTACAAAGCTTAATGCCATTTCTTAGCCTGGAAACAATAACACGTTTTCATATTAAGTTGTGTTATGAATACTTTTTAAGCCCCAAAATTATATCTCACAATGATACAAGTTTTACATGATTCATGCACCAGACTTAATCAGACATTAGTAGGACAGATGCAAAAACAAACAAAAGAACCACATACATGTTCGGTATGGGTCCACAAGTAGTAGAGAACTTCACCAACAAATTGGAAATGTAAAATAAACCCAGCACTTACTTTTTGCACTTTTCACAGCTGTACATATTGTCTCCTGAAATTAAAAAGAATAAAATGATAAATTCAAATTTTGTGTGAAATGTTTATAGCTGTTTTGCATCAATGTGTACAGTATATTCATAAAAGCACACTACTAAATTCTAACATGAACATAAATTTATATATTCAACAAAAAGATGACTTACCTTTAAGTTCATCAGCTGAAAAGAAAGCTGACAGGCAGTCCTGAAGTGTAACTTGGGGACCAAGAAACCATCTGTGGAGAAAAATGTTGCAAGGTTTAAGCGGAACAACATTCTTTTTGTGTTTGTACTAAGTTTCAAATCTGACAACAGTGTCATTTGATAATCTGCGACACAAAATCCAACAAGATGTTGACCACTAAACTGGCTATGGCAGCAAATTGGTAAGTCATGCAGTTAGTTAGTCAGACAGACAGACAGCTGTCAGTCAGTTGGTTGGTCAGTCAGAAGGTGATGATCAGTCAGTCAATCAGTTAGGCATTCAAATGATCACTCAGTCAGCAGTGCTCGACCTTAGCGGTAGCCTGTTGGCTAGTAAATTTTAAACCTCACTAGCCCAAGGACTAGTAAGAAAAGTTAAGGTCGAGCACAGGTCAGTCAAACAGTCAGAAGGTCAAATGATCAATCGGACAGTCAGTCAGTCAGACAGACAGTCAGTCAGAAGTCAAACGATCAATTGATCAGTCAGACAGACGGTCAGAAAGTCAAATGATTAATCAAATCAATCAGTCAGACAGACAGACAGAAGGGTAAATCATCAATCAATTAGTCAGCCAGTCAGACAGACAGTCAGGAAGCCAAATGATCAATCAGTTGGTCAGTCAGATGGACAGACAGAAAGGCAAATAACTAATCGATTACTCAGTCAGTCAGACAGACAGACAGAAAGGCAAATAACTAATCGATTACTCAGTCAGTCAGACAGACAGTCAGGAAGTCAGATGATCATTCAGTCAGTCAATCAGCCAGTCAATCAACCAATACTTTAATTAGCAGACTGTCTCCTAAATATTTATTGCAGTACCTTCTCAGCCATTCAAATATGGAAGCCACCCAGCTTTTCTCCTGCTCCATGTCCATCACAGATGAACATGATGTCAGAGGTGTGCATTGAGAAGCATGAAGCACTGTCAACTCATCCTTGCCTGTGCATGGAATGATAACAACTCATTAACATTAACTCATTAACATTAGTTAATTATGTTTCTCCCAGGGCTCCCATTGATAGCAGAAGGATTTTTTATCCCTCTGAAGGGACTACCCTGGGAGAACATAGAATTTTATTTTTAAATAAAGGTGTCTGTCTGTCTGTCTAACAAGAAATGAAATCCTAGCTTTAGATAATCTTTTTATTAACCCTTTCACTCCTAAAGGTACATTGAAAACTTCATTAGTAGCAGTGTTCACAGGGTCTTTATTTTCTCAGAAGATCAGAATGTGTGCAAAAGAAGAACTGCAGGTAGAATACTGTAGCCTGTGCATTCATAGTGATATCATGTCCAGTATTAAATGGTACTGATGAAATAAGTATGGATTTCTCACCTGGAATTGGTAAAGACAGATCCTGAAATGTTTCTGCTCTTGAAGAAACCTTAATTTTATAAGTGAAAAAAAGAGTTGTTTAAATAGACTTATACTGTAGATGTAAATGCCTTATTAACCATTTTAATTCATCATGTGCAAATGTTTGTTTTAGACATGAAGCAAACAAAACTAAAGCAGGGATGGAAATAAGCACTAGCTCACTCACCCAGATGATTGCATATCTTCTTGGGAAAGTACAAAAATTATTTCACTAGAACTACATGATATGTCCCTTCCCTCCAAATACTGTTAGCAGTACAACCAAACTACCCATTGGCTGCATACTTAACCTAGACTCAGTACCAGCTACATATTTAACCCTTTACTCCCTAAGAGTGCCAATTGGCACAAAATGCCATAACTTGCTCAATATTTGGTAGATTTCTATGACTTTTTGCCACCAAAATCATCTTGTAAAGATCTACCCAACAAAGGCATAAAATCATGACCCCCTCCTATACATTGGCATGGTTGACCACCCCAACAACTTTTCAAAATTTCTTTCCTTACACATTTGTAGTCCAAGACTTATCTCATATTAATCTATGAATTAAAAGCTTCAAAATGAGCTATAGTTTAAGGGTGTAACTAATACATTTGAAGAGTACGATGTTATTGAACTTTTTTATTTTTTTGTTTAAAACCCATTTCTATCAAAACCATAACTTCCTTCACAGATGCTAATATGTTTTATGAAATACACTGATCAATAGCTTTAAAATGGTATATCATACATGGACATAGGGTTACTCCTTATCAATTTGGAAAAAAGTGGCATTTGCCTTTGGGAGTAAAGGGTTAACCTAGACTCAGTACTACCTACATATTTAATCTAGGTTGAATACTGGTTCAACCTGATGGACCGGACTTTACCAGGCTGCAACATGTATACCTGAATAATAAAAGTATTACCTGTAGTTCATTGTTTCTGCCAACCCTGCTATTACTTGTTCCAGAAACCCATAAGTGGGTTGAAATGTGTAACGCGCATTCACAGTTTCCGGATATTCATTTTTTGCTTAGTACCATAATTATATGGAAACCCCTCGGTCCCTCGAGATTGGAAGCAAGTTGTTCTAGCGAATTGATTGGTTAATATTTTTTATCCTGATTTTCCAAATATAGCTGTAACAACTTCTTAGCAAATTGAATAATCGCAAGCTTGTTTTGAAGCGTACAAGAGACAGTTGCAGGTTTCAACCCAGTTATGGGTTTCTGCTTGTACACTTAGCATTTAATAATGAATGAACTTGTTTACCCTGTGGCATGTTAAACACTGCACTGAGCTCTGTATTGTGCCATCAAACAAGTCTGTTACAATACTGCTGTAGTTCACAGGTCTCTTTCTTTTGCCTGGAAAATAAAATAAAGTCTTTGAACTTGACCATACTAAAACTGTACATCTCATATGAGACTGGAACAAGCAGCAATGGTGGCAGATGCATATGCAAACTTCTCAGCTCTGCTAACAGTTGAGAGGTAAACATGTCAAATGGCATAAAATAAGGAAGATAGGTCATGGCAAAAGTGGAACAAGATGTACATGTAAGTGAGACGATTTGAGCATGACTATGAAAAAAAGTAAGAAATAGAAAGGCTTTCCATAGCATTATAAAACAAATTGTAAGTTTAGGAAAATGAGAACTTAACCTGTGGAAAAATGAGTTGAAATTCACCTAGACTTTCAAATGTGACTAATAGTACTATTACTTCCTGGAAACTAAGAGACAAAGTTGTACATACAGGGATGTAGATTCAGTTTTTAACTGGCGGGAATATAGAACTGGCAGACGGGTAAAAAATAGAAAAATGTAGTCCTTTTAAAGCTGCACTAGGCTTTAACAGCTGGAAAAATGAAGTTCACAGCCGGGTAATTTCCCCGGCTCCCGGCTATTATCTACATCCCTGACATAATAAAATATGTAATAAATCCCGAAACAAACTTTCTGTGTTTCCATGGAGTTATGCTCAATATTTTAAAACCATTCAGAGTAAAATCAGTATACATTTATGGCATAGAAAACAACATGTTTATACTTTATTTAACTGCTGTAAAACCCCATACCCAGAAACGTTTGCAAAATAGCTGTAAATATAAGTTTGCAAGGAAAGTAATATACAGAGTTAAAAGATTCTAAGAATATATGAATGTAACATCAAACATCAAAATATCTACCACCTAAAAAACACGTAAGAAGTAATATATCAAACATGAGAAACAGTGTTTCTGATCATCAGATATCCAAACACTGCGAAGTGGGTTGAAAAACGAGGTGCAGCCGAGTTTTTTGTTAACCCACTTCAAGGTGTTTGGATCGTGATGAAACACTCTTTCGAGTGTTTGATACAGCTTCTCAAACTGATCGTTAAATGTGGAGAAAACAAAGGAATAAAATCGCCAAAATCTATGCAAATTAAGACAGGATATCAAAACCTCCTTCGCTGTAGTGATTTCCTTTGTGTTCTCATCATGAATTATTAATGAGTTTGAGAAACAATTTTGAAAATTTTCCCTATAAAAAGTCTGTTTTTTAGCCAAAAAAAGAACATTCTGTTGCTAAAGTACACGTACATGAAATGGATGATAAACATTAGTTGAAGAACAAGAGATTCAATTAGACCAAAACATCCCACATTCTTAAAAAAAAAGTTTTGACCCGAAGAGTCACAAAAGAGTGCTTTGTACCAAAATGTATTATTTTTGAATTTCTGTGTGAGAATACAGGATCTTGGCCTGACTTGCTCTCTTTTACTCTAATTTATATGAACCTGTCGTTACGTTAGCAAGAGAGTGCTTTTTCGGCTCAAAAATCACAACTTGTGAGTAAAATATTTCAAAATTCGAGATAGGCTGGTTTTGCCCCCAGCTCTTCAACTGATGTCCAAATATGTGTACAATTACTCATTAAGTAAAATAAAGCCAATAACTGCAGAGGGAAATCCTTACTTGATTCTTTATTTACTTCCTGCTTCTTGGATCGTTCAGATTGTGATGTCTGTTTCAGCTTTTCTGTTGTACCTTGGTTAACAGGTTTTTCTTCCTTTATTAATGCACTGTCATCAGCATCCATATCCTCGTCAACCTGATCATTACGTTCACTTTCATCATCACTCATTGGCTCATCTTCAACTGACACTGTCACGCCATTATGATTGACAGGATCTGGACTGGTTTTCCTTCGCTTGGCTTTGCTAGCTCCATTAGGCTTTACCTCTGGGATAGCTTGTTCTTCGGTTGAGGTAACATGAAGTGGTTTATCTTCTGCAGTACATAATGTATCTTCACCACTGTCAGAGTACATGTCCACATCATCATCTCCTAAAGCAAGAATGAGTAAGAAGTAATATATCAAACACGAGGAACAGTGTTTCATCAGATTTCCAAACACCGAGAAGTGGATTGGAAAAACGAGGCGCAGCCGAGTTTTTTTAAACCACTTCAAGGTGTTTGGAAATCTGATGAAACACTGTTTCGAGTGTTTGATATAGCTTCTCAAACTGATCGTTAAATGCGGAGAAAACGAAGGAATAAAATCGCCAAAATCTATGCAAATTAAGAAACGATTTCAAAACCTCCTTCACGGTAGTGATTTCCTTTGTGTTCTCATCATGAATTATTAATGACTTTGAGAATGATATTAGAAACACAAGAGTACACACATCTCAAATGATATCTGATAAGGACATTTTCATGAAAGTGTCTTAAAGATTGAGTAGCTTGTACAGTCAAACCACCAGTATAAGGATGCCTCTCGTACCCAGATACTCAGTTAGTCCCAACTACATGTACACCCAAACACTATGTTTTTAACCTTGACCCTGGACGTCCTTTGAAATGGCTTAAAAATCAGCCAGTTTCACGGATTGTTGGTTCACTTCACAGTTTGAAAAATGTTCATCGCATGATCAACTTTTGTTGACCAAATTGACCACAAGAGCAGTAATTGTTATGTAAAGTTGATTTTGCAATGAATGAATTTTAACTCGCAGTCACATCAAAAATTAATTTGCTTGCCGGAAAATTCATTTCATAAAAAAAACAGTTCTTCTTGTACAATTACAGAATGTTTATAAATTCAAAAAATATTATTTGAAGGCATGATAGACAAATGTGAGTTCAAATTCATGCTTCAACCTTGTGGTGGACCGACAGTCAACAAAAATCTGATCAGGTTCATTGACATCTGGGATCAATAATAAGAAGACAGGTCACAGTGGTATCCACGCATAGGAAGTTTGGGTGTACACTTGAAGCTCTCGTAAGCAGCCACCTTGAAGAATTGGAAAATTAATGTAACTAGAGAAGGTCACCTATGAGAGAACTCAATTAGAGAAAATTTAATGAGAATTTCAATAAACAAGGTTTCACAAGGGGACAGGGGTTTCAATAAAATTAAGAGTAAGTGGCAATATTTATAAAATAGACGGCAGTGGCAACAGAGGGGCCATAAGGCCCCTTTCCTTTAGGAAATCTAGGAACTCGGAAATGGCATTTCCAGCATTCTGGGCATCAACTTAAATGAAATTAATCGGAAAGTAGGTGGCAGTAATTTAGGAAGTAGCCGGTAGAATTCGCCGGTTGCCGGCTTCTGATGAAACCTGTGAGGGGAGCTGGTTCATTGCTTATGAGAGTGGTTGCAAGAAAGGCTTCAACTGTTTTAAAACACAGTCGTACCATCATGAACGTTCCCATGATGTGGTAGACTTGTTCCTCCTAGTAGCCTCTTATTATGATGGTTAGGTTCATCATCATCGCTATCTGATGACTCTGTGTCTTCTAAAAACAACGGCACAGGCTGCTTCAGCTCCTCGTGTAGCTGATCCATGATACAACGCAAAAATTCCTGAGCATCCTGAGATAAAGAACACAAAATATTGATGAGACTACTGTTAACAAACACTACAGGTAACTGACCATTTAGCAATAAACCAATGGATGCACTGGTTCTTAGTCTACAAAGCAGCATACACAAGTCATATAATTATGCACTAGTTTCTAGTGGTAGAGCTTTGATGTCTTTTGAACTTAAGAACAAATTGCTGACTACTTAATTTTGAATTTCGTTATAAATGATTATGAAAAAATGCTCCCTCACACTGCCTGCTTTAGTTAACTCTTCAACCTTCCTCAAAAGTTACCTACATGTACAATTCTTATCACATTTATCTTGTTGGGACACATGGGGCTGGTTATTTAAACGAAGTCTAACTCAGACCGTGGTTTAAGACAATTAATGGACCTCCACGTCTGTTTCCAAATTAGTCATTTTAAGTAGACCAATGTATTTCTTGTCTGTGCTGTATTCCCTTTTCACAGTGTTTACAGCAAACAACGTTTAAATATTAAGATTGGTGAAATTGAAATTGGTTTAGACCATGGTTTTGTTAAACACCGTCTAAACTTCGATTAAATAACCAGCTCATGGGGTCTCCCTGCCTTCTCCCTCCCTCCTCAATGTTGGTTTGACTTTAGTGATCTCAGAGCAGCAAAATTCAACATTTGGAGGAAAGGATACCAACTGTTACAGTGAATATGTGTTGAACATGAGGTGTCCCAACAAAATGTGCCAAGGATTGTAGTTATGATGTGCTTTGGACTTGAAAACATGAACCTTAAAGTGCACATTTGGAGGAAAGGATACCAACTGTTACAGTGAATATGTGTTGAACGCGAGGTGTCCCAACAAAATGTGGCAAGGATTGTAGTTATGATGTGCTTTGGACTTGAAAACATGAACCTTTAAGTGCACATTTGGAGGAAAGGATGCCAACTTTTACAGTGAATATGTGTTGAGCATGAGGTGTCCCAACAAAATGTAGCAAGGATTGTAGTTATGATGTGCTTTGGAACCGTAAACATGAACCTTAAAGTGCACATGAAGTGAAATTTCACCATTTTATTTTAGGATTTTATGTTGTTTATATCACCTTTATTTCATTTTCAGTCATTTTTCTCTTTTGTGCAAAGACAATCCACTATTTTTAGCGGTTTGAAAACTCCCACCAGGGCCTGAAATTTGCGACATTTTGAGCGCAGCCAAAAAGATACAAACAATGATGTCATTTGTGTGTTCGATCACAACAAAACCTGGCAGAGAAGGGGACAAACCCGGCTAAAATGCGCATTGCTTTCAAACATATTTAATCAAAAGAATCCTTCCGCAAGTTGCCAAAACTCCACTGTAAAACAAGTGATGCGCTCAGTTGTAAACACACTAATAACGTCACTAGAACCCAGGTCCTTGTCTAATATGCCTAACTTGTGTCACTTGTTAAAATATATTCCCGCCACTTCAAGTGACTTATTCACCCATCAAAATAATTTTTAAAACACCTATTTTCAGATTATTGAAGAAAAAAAAATGGCAGTGAAATTTCACTTCATGTGTATTTTAAGAACAAACAACTGCACACTGATAATAATAGTTATTAGACTTGATGTACTGTATAATGACTTATGGAAATGCCAAAAAGCAAAAATAAGAATCAAAATAACTCAATTCCTCTGCTAGCTTGTCTTGAAGGTTCAGACAAATATTTCTGAGTTTTTTTTTTTTTTTAAATAACTATCCAAGTGGTGAAATGTACAAGAGAGTAGAGTTGCGGCTGTACTGTTGGCTGGCTTACCTGTTGTCCATAGCCTCTGAACTGTGAGTTCACCAATCGTACACTACGCAACAGCTGAGAGGGTACAACATACTTTGACCTGAAAAAAAGTAAATTGGTCAGGGTAACATTTAAAAGGCAAGATATTGGGCTTCGAGTAAACAAACACAGCAAGGAATCCACACGATACCTTTTCCTAGACCAAAGCTCATCGATCAGAAGTAAGTAATTTCTTGAGACTGCAGAGTTCTTGGTTTCTTTTGCAAAACTACCACACTCCAAGAAATATTGTGTAAGTGGTGGACTGAAAGCAAGATGCAAAGTTAATTATTACAGCATTCAGCATGTAAATGATTTTATCAGGGTTATAACACTTGGTACAGAAAAACAGCTAGGTGAACTTGCCTGAATTTAGGGGTGTAACGATTCATATTCCTTGTGATTCGATTCAATTTCGATTATTGCCTTTCGATTTCGAATATTTTGATTTGATTCTGCAAATGTTTCTTGCAGATAGTTTTAGACTTATCTGTTGTACCGTATTTAGCCGGAAAACCATAATATTTCCACACAGCTGATCTAAAAGATGCATGCAGAATCACAATTGCTTGATATTTCGTCACCATGTTTGAGAACGTGACAATGAGCGTGTTGTACATGGTTTTTCTTATTTGAAAATTCTCAACCGGTGGTACATGCAGAAAGGCAGCAATTTTACCAGGCAACACAAAATGGCGCACAAACTGCAGACACCTTTGCTCGTCAATCAAAAACGCAGATTTTAAAGAGTTCCGAATTCTGATTTCACAATATAATAACTAATTGAGGGCACCCGGAAAAGGTATGCAAAAATCGAACCAAAATCGAAACGTAGAAGCAAAGAATCATCAATCGAACTGAATGGTCATAATCGCGATTAATCAAGAATTTGATTAATCGTTACACCACTACCTGAATTGCAAAGTACATGTAATAAATAGCATATTATACTGTATAATTTTATATATATTATAGTAATGCAGATTTAGTTACTGTAATACTACAATGTACATGTACATGTACTTTTATTGGCAATAAAATATGAAATTTAACCAATTCCAACTTTGTAAAGCATGCATCACAGAGAACCAAATGGAGTGATTATAGAATTTAGGGCCATTTTGGTCCACCTCAATTTACATAAGTTAGAATGTTGTGTAGAACAATGCATACATTGTACATGTACATGTATTTCCATGTAATTATTGTGATTCATGTAATTATTCAATATAGTTAAATATTTTTTAGTAGCTTTGGTATTTATAGTTTTAATGTAATGTGCATTTGATCATGAAATTGTATGTTAATTTGTGCACCATCAAACAAATAATTATTATTATTATTAATGCAACAAAAAAAGTGGTCTGACTTATATTTTTTCATTTACTCATGCAAGCAAAAGGTCAAATACAATTAGATGTGATTAAAGAGAAAGACATCATCACAGTTACAGAGTGACCAAATGAGTTGCAATTTGAGCATGACAAAAACGTTTTTAAGGCTCGACGTGATTCGAACCCACGACAAGGCCATATGAGCTACAATAAGATATGGTTACGATCCATAATGAGGTGATACAGTTACACATTTTAAACAGACTTAAAGAAATCATAATACTGTTAGTAGTTAATAAATATCGCAGCTATAATGGTTACCAATTTGAGAGCGCCTGCAGGGCGGCATTCATGTAACACGTATTTCCAATGTTTGCCAAGCCACATAACCCTGAAATTACAATCATGTCAATTAATATTAGTTTTCAACTCAATCTGTCTTTTCACCAACAACTTCTCATTCAAACTGAAATCAGACGGCCAAACCTTGACTGTTGTAAGATGTTTATTAAGTTTTAATTTATTATTTCACAAGTATATTTATTTCTTACCTCTTGGTTTTAAACCTTTTTCTAATTCAAGAGCATCTTCTATGTCAAGAACTTCATGAGCCTAAAATACAAAAATTATGATTACTATCCAGGCAGTAAATATTGACTTTTGCTGTTCTAGATCTTGGCAAATTCTGTTAATCAGACACCTACATGTAGTTGAAGCGAACAAGGACAACCTTTTGCATTCTCCACCTGTTATTTTCTTCATAATTTATAAGAATATTTAACACAATGATTGATTTTTTGCAAAGTTTACAGTATTCTGCAGCAACTTGATTTTAAAAGTGGGAAGTATCATTATTTCACCCTAACGTTTACATGTACATGTAACTTGTTAATAGACCAATTTCGATATATTAAAATTCATACTTGGCTCCAAGGCTTGGAGGAATAAAATAAAAGAAATGAATAATTCAACGCTGAACCTCAATGTGATTTCTTTTGTTTTATTCCCCCAAGCCTCAGAGCCAAGTATGAATTTTAATATACCGGTATCGAAATTGGTATATAGCTCAAGTTCACAGATTTTCAAGACTTTCCAAGATCTGCAATGTAATCACTCAATTTTCTAGTACAGCTAGCTTTCTATTACTTTCTAGTACTTGTCCTGGAAATTGCCTGGACAAAATTCCAGGTTTTCCAGAACATTTACAGTACAAACCCTATCGCTTTACAGTACAGAAAAAAATTGGGTCTGGACTATTAAAATAACAGTACAGACCAAAACATTTTTTTTTACCATTAACAAATATTAAGCAATATTTGAGCATGGCTCAGCAAAAAAGTGTCTGTCAGAGTGCCGAGCGGTTTTCATGTGAGTGTAACCCTGTTTTGTTAAATAAAATAGCAGGTATGGACAGGAGAAGCAATATGGTCTTATGTGCCACTAAGCAAGCAAGAGATAGGTGAAGTTGAATGGACCGGAGAAGCATTGACACAGTGCTCTTGAACTACAAAGATGGAGCCAGACCTGTTTGGTTTAGTATCATAAGTGCCTATTACTCATGCGCGAAGCGACATGAGGTAAGGTTTTGGCTCCGTTTTTCTTGTTATTTTTATTTTTTGTGTCACAATTTTGCATGCAAATTTATGCACGCATATTTTAACTTTACACTTCCAGTTTAGTGACTTCTGGCTACTCTCACTTCCAGCGAAACAGCGTCACTGAAGTGTCACGACAGCGTCTCCTACGTCCCTACTTGCATTACTAGTGTTCACGTCAGGTATATATAAGACGTAGATGAATCACTGGTTTCATTGTGGTACAGCCTTCATCTACCAAACAATCAATAGTAAACAACATGGTTTGCAGGAACAATGAATGAATGAAAGGAGTAACTCTTCTCCATGTCGGACATCTTCTTATCTTGTTTAAAATATATCACAAAACTTTCTTACGCATGCGCATGAGTATAGGCTGCTGGGAGCCTCTTGTTGTAATTTAAAAGCAAAAAAAACATGGGTGTAGGTCAAGCCAATAAAAACATGTTACGAATAATTTACACACGTCAGGCAAAAATGTGCAATCAATCCAGGCCCAATTTTTGTGCATTGTAAATGCACCATTAACGGAGTTGCACTACAGAAGAAGTACTACCTTGGGCCTGCGAGGACTAGTGATATCACTGTTGGCTGGGCCTGATGATCCATCAGACGGCTGCACCTCTGCCTGGCAGCTGAAACACCACATGCTGAAATCTTGCAGGCGTAGACACAAGTGATGCTTTGAGTCCTAATAACAACAAACATGAAAACTGTCACTTTCACTCCCAAAGTCAGTTATGGAGACTTGTAAAATTCATTAATGATTCATAAGGGTGACTATCAAATAGAAATGAGCCATTCCAATCACATGGTTAACCCTGTATATCAGATACAACTCACTAGTGGTTGTATCTAATTTACATTCCAGATACAACCACTAGTGAGTTGTATTTGGAATGTGAATTTCACAAGTTGTTTACTACATTCGCGTCCGTGTTGTATCGGCACTATACATTCACTTGGCTACACCTCGTGATTGTATAGCCGCTACAACACTCCTGCTCATGTAGTAAACATTACATGTAGTGCAGTTCTAACTTTTGAGTATGTCAACAAAATTCTATGGTGTGACCATTAAAGTGAAACTTCTTCAGCAGTACTTTTTTAATTAATTAAATAATTAATTAATTACACTTGTATGGTGAATTATGCAAAAGTTCTAAGGCGCCGCTTACAACTGTTCAAAATAACATTTGCATGGTATCATTTGTTTTTCAATAATTTACAAAATGAAATTTGGGATTTTTCTTGAATTTTGATTTTTGGCACTCTTGCCAGTTGAAGGGTTATAGAAGATGCAATTAACCATTTATTACATGTACCGGTACTACACTGTATTGTCTTATCAGAAAGAGATGGTGTTTACTAACATTTTTCAAGTTTAATAGTCATCAAAAAGACTGCAATCATATCTTATCCATGTAAGTGTTATAAAACATAGTTGATGTAACAGTGAAGGAGTTACCAGTTATTGAAAACAATATGACCTCAGAAATGAAAGGTCCCTTGCTACAACCCAATTGGGAAGAGACATAAACTTAACAGTGAGCATAAGGAACAAAATGAGGGGTAATGATTGGTCTTCAAAAGAATATGGGTCTTATATTTTAATAAGAAACGTTTTGGACTCACAGAAAAAAATGCTAGTGTTGCCGTCTGTCAAAATCTTGAATTTACTAGTGGCAAGGCACATGTAATGTAACAACAGGGTAATAATAACGTTTTATGACATGACTAAAATAGTTGAGAGGGTGGATAACTAGAATCAACCAGAACGCTTATTTGGCAGTCCAATATTTTCCAATCAGACCGGGGATTGTACTAAAAAATCCTGTGCCAGTTCTTGCATCTTTTTTTCAGATTTACGAGCCATGTAATACATCTCTTATTAACCACGTTTTCTTGGGACCTTACTGAGAGAATATATGCCCTCAGTCATCTGTACTGTCAAGACATCGGACTGATATTCTCCCAGTATGGCCCTCACACTTGAATAATAAGATATACATGTATTTACAATGTATTCCCATACCTGACTGTGTAGCTCAATGTGATTGTTACCAAATTTTCCACACCCTACAAATGGACAACACTTCTGAAAGAAAGATAACAGCAAAGATGTGTTAAACAAAAGCATCTTGATACACATACCTGCATCCCTCTCCTCCACAGGGGCTCAAAGGGAGTTTTCGCTGAAAGGAGAATCCGCCGAGTGAATTGAGTGAAGGTGTAGGAGAACAGGGAAGGCAGCAGCATGAGCCTCAATCAATATTCTTGTCTTTTGCACCTGCACTTACCTTAGTCAGTGAATTTTCCTTAATGCCCCAATGAGCCTCAGCAGAAGAAAGAGTGCATGCATTTTTTTATTGTAATCCTTCCTTACTTAATACTGTTACATCAAGCAACACTGTCTACTTGATCAATTAATTTATTCTCATCTTCCAGCACAGATCATATACATGTATACTGTATTACATGTACATGCTAATACACCTTATTCATAAATGGCGGCCGATTTATTATTCTTTTGTATTCATTTTAATTAGCCTCACTAGCCTCGTTAGCATGTGCAAAATTCAAAAGAACTTATACTCTAAAATGAGGCTAGTGAGGCTAATTAAAATAAATATGTAAAAGAATAATAAATAGGCTGCCATTTATGAATAAGGTGTATTAAGGTGGCTCACAATACTGTAGTTCCAGGCATTTTCCATCACTTATATTTCAATGATGGATCAGTACATCAATTCTTTATCAGTTTGATGCCACAATAATGGTGTTGAACAAAATAAATGCCCAGTTGTGAGGCCTTCCAAGGGGGTTCTGGTGTCGCTTTGTCGCTTGTTTTCGAGCCAGCCTGTCAACTGTTTCGTAAGGGAAAATGTCGCTGTCATATTTTGTCGCCTTCTCTAGCTAAAAAATTCATAAAATGTCGCTCTTTTTCTGTCAGTTCCTGTCGGCTGTCGGTGTTTTGGAAAAAAGATTGTCGCCACATTTTGAGGTCATGTCGCCTGTCGGTGAAACCCTTTGGAAGGCCTCAGTTGTTGGCAAACAAGTCATGGTCATTACCATGACTTATCAGGTTTACCATAGTAACAGTACAACCCGTTAAAACACCCTTAATTTAAGCTTTAATCACTTATCTAAGTTTGAGTGCTGGCCAGAAATAACAAGAAACTGTTGTGAGCCACCTTAAGTCCTCAAATTCATAGTCCTCATCACTGTGACTTGACGTACATGTACAGTAATCCTGGTGCAAGTATTCTTCAACAATCAAAGTATAAAGTACATCTGTAATGCTTTAAACAGCAGTTTTTATGTGAATTACATTTGGCATGAGATTGAAAATCACTCTAATGACTCATTGACATTAACATAAATTTCCAAGTGACAGTTTTATAGGAATGTGATGCTACTACTATACTACATTGTAATAATAATAATACATGTACCTGCAAACAAACCCACAGATCTGATCCTGACTTTTCACATTGATCACAGTGCCCCTAATAAAAAAAAATCATTAATGATATTGATTGATGATGTTTTTTGAGCTATACACAGACTACATAATATTATACAATATCAAAAGGGTAGCTTGACCAGTTAATTTTAGCTACATGTACCACAATAAAAAATGGATAAGTTTGTTTGGCACATTATCCACAATTTCCAGGCAGATTTTAAGTATCATAGTTAAAGTTTTTGTTCATTTCATGTTTAAGAGCCATAATTATACTAACTTATGATGTGTTTAGACAGAGTATAACAAACCTCTGGTCTAAACAAACTTGAAAAACAGGGTTGTCATAAAGTTTCGAAGTAGCCGACTGTATTGTTGGAGTAGGCGGCCAAGGTCGGGAAAAAGACCATCTCTTCTAAAGAACAGCCCAGCCGGGTGACAACAGTTTTCACTGACAAACCAGTGGCCCTCTATCTTAAAATTTACAATATTATGTTTACCATAACACCTTGTTTAACTGGCATAAAACACAGCTTTTTTAGTCCTTTTTGAATGGTCTTGAGCCAGGTCTAACTTAGATTGTGTTAAAAATAATTAGCCCTGAATATCTTATTACAGTATGATGACAGCAAGTGCTATGTTTAAGCCAAGCACAATTTATCTCAGCAGTGATAGAAATTAGCACTCGCCCACTCGGCCAGGTGAGCGTCAAATGTTCTTCGGTGAGTACAAATAATTTTGTACATTTTTTGGTGCAGTTCAAAAAGTTACTCGCTCAAATTGCAAGTGCTGTCAAAATGAAGTTTCAAACACTGTCTGTGAGAATTTGCTTCTGCTCTATACACTGTACGTCACTAGGCAAGGTGCTTGATGATAATCATGTGCGAATTTGTGATGAATCTGAATTCAGGTATAATAAGAAAGGTGCTATAACTACTGATAAAACAGTATAAAAAACAATATAAAAGCCAGGAATACTAACTGTGAATGAATTCAAACAGATGTAAAAGTGTTTTACCCAGAATGAAACCCCATTTCTCGACTTACATACAGCCAAGTACTAAGCTGGTTTTCTTTCGTTTTGACTGTTGTTGCTTTTAACATATAATATTGTGCATGCAAGTTATGGATTACACAAAGATATGAAGACAAAATAACAAGCGTGTCGACATCATATGTACATAGTATTAAAGTACTGCATATATATGACCACCTATGTCACACCTACCAGCAAAATATTTGTCATTCTTTTGAACAAAACATATTGATCAAAAAATTCATTCCCTTTTACTACAAGACAACAACTCGCCATGTACAGTACATCATATTGAAGCTTTTCAAATTTCTCAGCTTTTTAAATAATTTCATATCATTCAACTCTTTAAAATATTCATATTTATTTTAGAAAAACTGGTTTTGCATGCATTACAAGCTATGAAATCCAGCTGTGTTCATCTGCGGCAAACAATATTTTTACAGACCAAATCTTGAAAGATTCATAACAAATTTATTTTAGAAATAGATAAAAGGCACTTGTTGCCTCGATATTCTGCAATATTTTAAAAACCTTAATCTGACAAATAACATAACAAGTTCTTGTAATGAAGTTTGTCATACATACAAGACGTGAAACATCAATCAAAACAATCATTTTAAACAGCTTGATATTACTAGAAAATTAGTTAGGGGATCACTTTTCCTACAACCGTTTTATTTATACAACAATACTATCAGCCATATATACAAAGAGAAAACAATGTGCTTTCGATTTTCATCATGACTAGGCATAAATGTATCATTTACAAAACAACTTACATCACTCATTTTCCTCTTGATCTCTTCCACGTTAATTTCTTCGATATATGTTAAATGAGGACAAGGCGGCATTTTCTTGTGAGCTCGAACCACGAAACGAAAACTTCCAAAGAGGAAACTTTGCAGGGCATGAATCGACGTGAACGCTGTCCGGGTCAAGAGAACACAAATTATAAAGAACACTTTGCCGTCTCGTTAATCCAAACAACTGATAAAAATCTCCAGTAACGTCTTCTCGTTCTTCGGTATTTAGCTACTGAGTAGAGGCGACAAAATGTCTCGAAATGTTCGTCGAACACCGCGGTGCGTTTAATATTCGTCACATTGTTCGTCACATCGCGATCGTCCCATTGATATATAGAACTTCTAGAAGAGTTCAGATTTATACGGCAATAGCGAGTTTGAAGTCAAATTGAAGTGATGTAAAAAGGCCTAGTTTTTCTTCATGTCTCGAAAATAGCAGTGTGATAACTTTCTACAGCTTCCAGTCACTACACGGTTGTCTTTCATCAGCAAACTGGCGAAGTACATCACAAATCGTCCGCCATTTTTTCACTGAGCTACTATATCCCATAATGCAATTTGATATTTTGGTAGAAGGGCGAATTTCTCTCCTTACCCTAGAGGGTATAGGGGAATAGAAGTAAAATTTTGCAAAGGAACCGCAAATAATGTTGTAAACCGGATACGTAGGATCTACGAAAGATCTAATCGGCCAAAAAATGAACAAATATAACAATAATCTGCAAGGCTGATCTGACTACGTAAGAAATTAACTTTGCGAGACACCAATACGACAGAAACCGATAAAGCAGGTTAGCAACGGCGGACAGCTGTTTCGTAGACTGCAAAACAGTCGGTTTTTCCCTCTTAAGCCATGCGAGGTTCGAAGCAAGAGACGCGAAGCGCCGAGACACGCATGGAGAGTCGCGAAGCAGCGCCGATCTGTGCGCGAGCCTCACGCGCCCGCAGGATGCGTGAGGCGAGGAAAAACCGTCTCTCCCCAGTCTCACTCGACTCACTCTACGTATCCACACTCGCTCCAGATCTTTTCGGTCGCGTACTTTTTTCGAAGGACTCGCGCAAAAATGTCAAAAATACGGACTGTTTTGCAATTTAGCTGTTTCGCTCTTATTAGAGCTCGTCAGCGCGGTGTAGCGACCTAAAGGCGACTGCAAGAAAGCAGTCGAAAATAGATTACACAATGACCCGTTCACCATATCAAGTTCCGTACCTTGGAACCCACTTATTGCGGTCAACGAGAGGAGACCGCGAGTCTAATTTTGTGTATAGCGAAAAAAATTGAGATTTTTCTCTGTTTATCCAATTACCATTATCCAATTAGCCAATTTTCCAATTACCTCGCTTTCAAATTTGGCGGCCCCCGGCCCGTTTTCACCTAAGGAAATGCGGTGACTCGCGATCGATGTATCGATTTGCTTGCGTGATTAAGTTCAACATCTGCCGCCATATTTGCGTTCGACGATGGGAGAACGCTATCTAATCTGGTCAGGTATTGGTCTGGGCGCAGGGGATTGTGGGAGGAATTGGGCTGGATGCCATGCGATTTCAGGGTTTGGACTGGCTGACCACTCGCCTCGATTTCTTGCGTAATTGATGATGCGCAATACTTGTGCTTTGATGATGTGCAATTTAGCCTCGCAATTAGCCTCGCAAATAGCAATTAGCCTAGTTGTAGCTTTGACGCGTGTGCTCAAGTGGTAATTACGCCTTCATCTTTCGCTTTCGCTTGCGTCAGCTCGCTGCTCGTGTGTGAAACGGTTGGCTTTGGTTATTTTTAGGGGTGCCATGCTATATAGCGAAAGCAACTGCATTAGTGGAACGGTTGGCTGTGGTTACTTTTAGGGGTGCCGTGCTATATGGAGAAAGCAACTGTATTAGCGCGCGCTAAAATAGAATTAATGTCGCGATCATATGGCGAATAAAATTGTCATTTTGAGAGAAAACAATGAATATTATCAAGTTTCTAAACATAGTAATTTCTCTCGAGTCAGCAAACCTAGTTTTTGCACATAACTTAACTGCTGGGCACCCTAAATTTTATAGTTGCACTCTTTTCGGGTTCCATATGATAACTCTTAAGCCTGGTTCACACGTGCGACGCAAATGCAAACGCAAGTGCAAATGCAAACGCAAGGAATGGAAAAATTTTCTTTTCCTTGCATTTGCATTTGCATTTGCGTTTGCGTTTCACACGTGTGAACCGGGCTCAACGCAAATTCAAGCGCAAACGCAAGGTGAAAAGCACTTGTTCGCTTGCGTTTGCGCTTGCACTTGCATTTGCGTCGCAGTGTGAACCAGGCCTTAGAGCACAGCCTTGATAACTGCCACTCCTTGACTCCCCCCCTCCCCCGCCTCCAAACCAACGCATATTGGCCCTTATCTCCACCTCCCACTTCCTCTCCCCCTGGTACTATCACCCACCCTGTCGAACGCACTCCCCTAATCTCCAATTACTACTAGTTAATACCCGATACTTGTCACCCGATTCGCGAGTGCCACATCACGTGTTCCGGAGAACAAGGAGTCCCAACCGTCAAATGAGACAACTAGAGCTCGTGAATACAAAATTGACGGCCAAAAAATTCACATATACAAGCTTATGTCATTTGCGGCCGTGAGATCGGTGTTGAGAAAATCTGCGTCAGAGGTTTTGACATTTCTGAGAAATTTCATTCGCCGAGGCTAAGAACGTGTTCGAATAACGAGAAGAATAAGACATCACGTCTTTTACACACATTCGACGCACTTACAATAACTTTATAACGATCTGAACACTGTCAAAACGAGCTTCTTCAGTCGTCCGCCAAAAAAGTGTCAAAATTGCTCATGAGAACCATCGAAACAGTCCATGTGTTCTTTGAGGTCATGTAAGCCATCGCGAGATATCCTATCTTGGTAGGTGGGCGCGACCACGTGTGATTACCGCGCGTGGAAATAATTCCACTTGTTCTTAAAGTTCATTAGTGAGTCTTCTGCTACTTTGTTTATCCTAACACCCTCAGATATTTGTCTAAGAATAGGGTCGTTGGAGTAAAAACCGGTAACATTCATTTGAAATTCCTGTACTTAATTGTTATGTTTCTTCTTATAATGTTTCCACAAGGCCGATCGCTCTTCCGTCTTACTGGGTGACTTCGTGTGTTTCTTCCCTCTGGTATATGCAATCCTTGATGTTTCTCCCACTTAGACGTTGTTACAGCTGATACATTTGATTTCATATGTTACACTTTGTCTATCGCACTTCCCTTTAATTCCCATTTGTCCTACATACCAGGCAGTCTTCTCTTTTACACTATTTAAGTATTTACAGAAAAATAGTTCTGTAAAGGAATAATATATGCTTTTGTGTTACCCGAGTGCAAGCTGAATATTTCAGCGAATATTTATAAATTATTGGATGAGTTGAGCAAAATATCGTGATTTGTCAGCGGCGAGCAGATCAACTTATTTATTGATCTGCGAGACACTGACAAATCATGATATTTTGCGATAGCCGAGTTCAATAATTGTTTTATTATTCGATCACCGAGTTTGTTTTTCAATTTAATATATAGAGGTTATTCAGCGTGGAGTTGTGTAATACGGCTGAGTACTTTTACAAATCAGTTTTTATTTTTTCGAACCTTTAGGCGAGAGAAAATAAAACTGACTGACGAGAAAAAAAAATGCCCAGCCGTATTACACAACTTTTGAATGAATAAATTGTTTATTATGCGACAGTAATCTACTTTTCTTCTCCTGAAACTAAGTTTTTTTTCTCGTTTTGATGCGTATTTGCACTCTAGAATGTTATGTCGAATAATAATTATTCATAACTTGTAGCAAGCTCGCGCTCACAAAAATCCATTGTAGAGGACGAGAGCAGGACAATTATTCGCAGCAAAACAACTTTGCATCGTTGTGCGCATGAGCAGAATTATTCGTAGGCATTTATTCGCAGGTCACGTGGTGGGCTCTCGGCCAATGAAGAAGAAGAAAAAAATGCATCGAATGATGATAGGCCATTTCCGAGTTGCCTTTAGCCTCTCTATCAAAGCGAGGCTAGGTGCGAAAATGAGTTTTCATTCACATGCAAATAAAACAAGCCTCGCTTTGATAGAGAGGCTAAAGGCAACTCGGAAATGGCCTATTGCATTTAGTAACTCGAGTCTCCGACCGGAAAAGAGACTTTTTAAAACTCACTTTGCCGGAGACAAAATTGCTGTTTAAAAATGGAATATTAAAGTTTGTAGCGAACATCATATAAATGTGATTAAGCACGTGCTTTGTAATTTGAACCTTGTGCAAAGCGTAACACAGTGTTACGGTATGTTTTTATCAGTTGTTCACGATATGATATGTGGGATATCTATGGTCTATACATACGAAATTCAGTACAAAAAATCAACGAAATATTTTCACCTGAGCGACAGATTCATTGGCAACATAAGTTGACCTTTAGTGGGGTTACTGCGGTAAATAACTGACGTCGCGTAAATTTAATGACACAAATCTTCACAGGTTTACCTTCAGAGTCGAATGTTTTGGGTCGCAATTTAGACTTTCGATAAAGGTTGCCAACTTCATCAAATTTCAGTTTATAAAGCAGCGAACCTTTACACATTTAAAAACAACATTTACCGTACTGTAGTCTCTTTAAGTCTTGAAAAATCCATTTGAAGTCCGCAGATCGGTTATATTTCTCTAAAGATTGTACCTTGAAAACTGGTGAAAAATCAGTACATCGTTCTCACAATGTCCTCTTTTTCGGCAGTCGAGTATTCTCTAGTCTCTCTAGGTATACTTTCTTTGCATTTGGAAAGGGAAAAAGGTCGCCTTCAAATTATATATATATATATATATATATATATATATATATATATATATATATATATATATATATATATATATATACATCTGCAAGCAATAATTTTTAAAGCAACGACAACTGACTTGATTTTAAAAGACATGCTTCGACAATCCTTTGTCATCTTCAGTTTGAAATTTTAAGTTACAAAGTTGAATTTATACTAAGTAAATGAAAATGCTAATGAGAGAAAGCACCTTTGACAAATAAATGAAAGAATGTGTGATAATACGTGATTAAAAAGAAAGTTTTAAATTAACATGATACAACTGTCGGTTCAAAGAAGGTTGTTCCCATTTGATATGTAAAGCGTTCTTTATCTTAAGCTGAAAATTGGTGGAAGCATGATCTAAAATATTGAAACAATTAGGTGAGCATAAACTGTGGCATTCTTTAGAGTCTTCCAGGTGTTTGCAAGCCTTATGCATTGGTCAGCAGATTTAAGAAAAAACGTTTACAGCCCATCGATCGACCGGCTGAGTGAATGTGTTCCCAACTGGTATAACTCATTTACTCGCCTCGATTGTTCACTATCCAGCGGATAAGAATTAACAAACCAGTTGTCCTGTCTTGTCCATAAAAGTGAAACATTTACGTCCAGGCTAAAAATTACTTTAAAGTAATTTCAATAATTTTTAGCCTGGTAAATGTTTTTGAAAACCAATAGCCCATTTCCGAGTTGCTCTTAGACCCCTTTATAAACCGAGGCCAAGTGCAAAACCATTCATGTTGATATCAGCTTTATTTGCACGTGAAACAGAACTCGTATCCATATAAATGGTTTTGCACTTGGCCTCGGTTTGAGGTCGCAATTTAGACTTTCGATAAAGGTTGCCAACTTCATGAAATTTCAGTTTATAAAGCAGCGAACCTTTACGCATTTAAAAACAATTTAAAGTCCGCAGATCGGTTGTATTTTCCAGAGATTGTACCTTGAAAACTGGTGAAAAATCGGTACATCGCTCTCACAAGGTCCTCTTTTTCGGCAGTCGAGTATTCTCTAGTCTCTCTAGATATACTTTCTTTACATTTGGAAAGGGCAAAAGGTCGCCTTCAAATTATATATATATATATGCAAGCCTTATGCATTGGTCAGCGGAGTTAAGAAAAAACGTTTACAGCCCATCGATCGACCGGCTGATTGAACGTGTTCCCAACTGGTATAACTCATTTTTGACGCTTTCGCGTTAAAAAGAAATAAAAACAAACAAACTCGCCTCGATTGTTCACTATCCAGCGGATAAGAATTAACAAAACCAGTTGTCCATAAAAGTGAAACATTTACGTCCAGGCTAAAAAGTAAAGTAATTTCAATAATTTTTAGCCTGGTAAATGTTTTTGAAATGCAATAGCCCATTTCCGAGTTGCTCATAGACTCCTTTATAAATCGAGGCCAAGTGCAAAACCATTCATGTTGATATCAGCTTTATTTGCACGTGAAACAGAACTCGTATCCATATGAATGGTTTTGCACTTGGCCTCGGTTTGAAAAGGAGGCTAAGAGCAACTCGGAAAGAGGCTATTGTGTCATCCACTGGATAGAGATTGATCCAGTCAGTGGATAGTGCTATCCACCTTTTGAACAACCGAGGTATGAAGAGTAGTCAAAAACTATAATAACAGCAAAACCACAGCGACAAACCAATATAAAGAGTGCCGGATCTTTCGTAGACCTGGATCAGTAGAAATCTTGAAAAATTAAGTAATGAAAGCGCTCTTCAGAGCCATCTCGTGAATACGAAACAACGTAAGCTTAAGTCCACAGGTCGGTTTTAATTTTCCAAACTGAGTTTGAAGTGAAAGAATTGAATAGCAAAATAGATTTAAAACGACCAAAACATCTGCGCGTGACATAATATATGTATTGTGTGAAACAAGACTGTCTGGACAACTGAAGGACGTAATACGCTGGGGAATTAAAATACAACAATCATCTTTTAACACGTAATACACTGGGGAATTAAAAAAGTTTACACGTGATGGAACGAGTGAACATTTGCATATCTGTCCCCGTATACTATATCTCGTTCAACGCTTCGTGTATTCACGAGATAAAACATTTGCATATCTGTCCCCGTATACTATATCTCGTTCAACGCTTCGTGTATTCACGAGATAAAACATTTGCATATCTGTCCCTGTATACTATATCTCGTTCAACACTTCGTGTATTCACGAGATAAAAACTTTGCATATCTGTCCCCATATACTATATCTCGTTCAACGCTTCGTGTATTCACGAGATAAAAACTTTGCATATCTGTCCCTGTATACTATATCTCGTTCAACGCTTCGTGTATTCACGAGATAAAACATTTGCATATCTGTCCCCCTATACTATATCTCGTTCAACGCTTCGCGTATTCACGAGATAAAAACTTTGCAAACTGATCCTTATGGCAAGGAGAAGAGATTAAGACAGAAGTGAAAAAATAAAAAATAAAAAAAAAATTGAAAATATTTGCGTGGAGAGTAGTCTGGGTTCTAACGGATCAACCTCATTCCCAGAGCCTTCTCCGCTTTTAAAATTTCAGGAGGAGACAAGGTTGCACCGGGTGACACAACAACAACAACAACACCCCGGCCTTCTGTATCCATTGATAGGTCAGTGCTCCATCTTTTAGGGCCAGTAGGGGGTGATTGATGTTTCTTGGCAAGAAGTAAACGGTAATAGTCCCTTGCTTTAAACTTTTCCAGATCAATTTGGGTGTTTTCGTTCAGTAATAACGATGTACAATTTTCTTTGTAGTTAAGCATCGGATTTTTGTCTTAGTGTTCGCGCTTTATCTTTCAAAGAACCAGGGATTGCGCTCAAGATTTGATAAAACTGGAGAAAATTTGTTTTGCAATGAAATTTTGATTAAATTCATTGAAGATTAGATATTGACCGTTTTCATTCAAGAGCTCTTGGATCGTATAGATACCTTTATTAAACCATTCCCAAAGAAAAATAGGCTTTCCATCTACTAAAATATCTTTATTGTTGAAAAGGATAATGTCATTTCCTTGATCGTAGTTATACAAAATCGAGTAACAAATAAAGAGTCCCCAGCCTTTTAGAGCGATTTTCATTTGAGTGTCGTAAAACCAAAACCAAAGTAATTACTCTGGCCAATCACAGCAGTCGTAAACAATCCAATGAACCAATCAGAGCTCGAAGCAAATACATGTAGCTGGCGACAAGCGTAGGAAAACGCGTGCGCACAAGTCACGATTGGTTTTGGTTTTACTTCTGATTGGTCGAGAAAGTGGCGCGAGATTTTTAGCCAATCACAAAGCGTAGCAATGCAAAACCAAAGTAATTGCGAGATTACTTTCAACACTCAATTGAAAAGCGCTCTATTGCGCTAACGGACATGTTTCCGACCAAACCAAATTAATTAGTTTGGTCTTTTGGTCAACTAAGATGACCAGAAAACAGTTATTTGAGTAGCCACACAAGTTTGCACTAGCGAATCGTTTATTTTAACTTTACCAAAGCTTTAAAAAAATCTGTAACTCTACAGATCAGCTTCTGTATTGTTATATTGTCCAACCTTTATTATTTTCAATTACATTACTTTTCCCTGCCTCGAATAGCGTTTTTGCTAATTTGCAGGGTAACTGTATTTAAGTTTATATGCCTAATAAAGTTTTGTTTGTTGTTGTTGTTGTTACCGCTGTGCTCCGTTAGTGAAAAGCCGTACACACCGACTATGTTGTTACGTTTTGCGCTGGCAGATAGTTTGTACGTTGAAGTTATTCCCGGGGAGGTACTCTCTTATCTGGCCTCAACGGGGACGTTTGGCTCGACAGATGGTATGGTTTACAGGGGTTAGCCGGCGTACCTGGCGTTGTTGGCGCGTGCGATGCTGAAATTCACGAGCGGCGAGCGGATTTCAGCATCACACACGCCAACAAAACCGCCAGCTACTCAGGCTATTCAGGGGTTTGTGTCTTGAACGGGGTTTCGATTTCATCTCGTTTACCGGCCAAATCTACAGGACGCAAATATACCATAGCCAAGTGTATCGAACAAGTTAAATAAACTGTCTATTATCTATTGTCTAGATTCCATCACCCATGCAAGCTCGTTTTCAGGTTGATCTAAAAACAACCTCAAAGACAAATTATCTGAAATAGGCCATGTATGGGGGAAGGATTCTCTTGCCGTCATCCTCTCTGGACTTCAGAAAAAAAACACAACTTTAAGAAAAGGTTTCTTTCATTTATTCTATGTAAATGCACAGTATATTTTACAAATTTTGATAAATTTGAAAATGTTTCCATAAATAAATAATTTGGGATCTTTATTTATTAATTGTTGTTTTTATTTGTTGTTCTGTCTCACGCCATAGAACACTGCAGAAATGTCTGTCTCGGCAAACGTCACGCAACGGGCTTCTAAGCCAGGTTAGCCTGAAAGTCATACCAACATCACGTAATTTCTAAGTGACATCAACATCACGCAGTTAGCCTGTAAGTCACACTAACGTCACGCAACTTTAAAGTGATATCAACATAACGCAGTTAGCCTGTAAGTTTATTAACGTCACGCAACAAATGTTTTACCCTTTGCGATTCAATCAACTTCCCAGAGTTCTTTTGGCTCGCTGTTATCGTCCTTTGTTTCTTCCCAATTTTCCTTTAACAAGATGATTTCGTTTTCCCCAAGAGCTTCATCACAGTCTTCTTTTGCCTCGCTGTTTACGCTTTCCCAGTTTTCTCTTCTCTCGCTGTCTTCTTCTTCCCAGTTTTCTTTTAAATCCATGTTCTCGACTTCCAAGTCCTCCTTCATATCATCAACGTTTTCGTCTTCCTTTTCTTCCCAACTTTCCATTTTATCTCCATTTTGATCCTCCCAATTTGTCATTTTGTCGTTATTTTCCAGCTGCCAGTTTTCTCTTGCATCGCTATCTTCTTGCTCCGGGTTGTCTCTCGTACCCCGGCTATTTTCTTGCTCCGGGTTCTCACTCATATCCCGGATATTTTCTCGCTCCAGGTTGTCTCTCGTATCCCGGCTATTTTCTTGTTCCCAGTCTTCTCTCGTATCCCGCCTATTTTCTCGCTCCGGGTTGTCTCTCGTATCCAGGCTATTTTCTTGTTCCCAGTTTTCTCTCGTATCCCGGCTATTTTCTTGTTCCCAGTCTTCTCTCGTATCCCGGCTATTTTCTTGCTCCGGGTTGTCTCTCGTATCCCGGTCTTTTTCTTGTTCCCAGTCTTCTCTCATATCCCGGCTATTTTCTTGCTCCAGGTTGTCCCTCGTATCCCGGCCTTTTTCTTGTTCCCAGTTTTCTCTCGTATCCCGGCTATTTTCTCTCGTATCCCGGCTATTTTCTTGTTCCCAGTTTTCTCTCGTATCGCTATGCTCCTTGTCCCAGTCTTCTTTCGTATCACTACTTTCAGATTTCCAATTCTCTGTTGTCTCGCCGCCAGTCCTATCTTCCTTCTCCCAGTTCTCACTTTCCTGGCTCTTATCGTCTTCTTCCCAGTTTTCTGTTGCATTGCTGTTCCCATCCACCTCAAAAGTCTCCATTTCTTTCCATTGCGGTTGAAATTCAACTTCTTCTTCCTGGTCGTCACTCTCTCTTTCTCTGCGCGGCACCTTGTTCCAGTAGTTTCGCCGTCGCCCCTGATGTTTGCGGTCTAACAGACGCTTCTGTCGCGCTAGTTCTGGAAAATAATCTGTCCAAAAATTTACACAATCAATCAAAGCTTACAATTAACGTGATGCAACCAAAGACGGTCATTAAAAGGTGGCCGAATACAGTTTTTTTTTTGCACCCATGTGTTATTCATCGTTATTTTCAAACCACTAAAACCTGGACGCCCAAAATTGGCAAGGTGCAAGTTGAACTACATATAGAAGTTTGTGTTCCGAGCTAGTATTCTACCAAGTTTCATAGTTTCAAAGGTTCCTTAGAAGGGTAGATTCTATCTGCTATAGCTCAGAAGGAGGTTGGACACCTTATTGAGAATATAGCTTCACGGGTTGTTTAGGCCTAAATTTAACAATATAAACTGCTAACCCCAACCTCAACTGAAAGTTACTCCGTTATATTTTCTCATTAAGGTGTCCGACCTCCTTCTGAGCTATAGCATTTAGACTCTACCCCTTAGAAATCAGTACATTTCCACTAAAATATTCAGTTATGATCTTTTTTGGTTAACTGCGCACGCGTTGCATTTGATTGGGTTCTCGAGTCACAGACTAACATTTATACAACACACATTTTCACATCCAGCAGACTCTTTGATGTTAAGACGGAAAATAGCACTGGCGCGATAAAAATTGAACAGAATAAAATGATCGCTATATGGGTGTCATGAGTTTTTTTTTCAGTTTTTCTCAAATTTTTGCGCGCACTAAAGCTGCTGTTACACGTAACAATTTTTCGTGCAACTTGTCTCGCAAAAAAAATTGTTGCAAGTTGCACGCACGAGTTTTACGTGTAACACCCCTTCATGCAACTGAGTTTTTGTTTTTTTAAGTTGCACGAAAAGTTGTATCGTTTTCTACTTCTGCAACAAATTTCTTCAAGTTGCACAACAAAAATACGTGTAACATGGCTCTTGCAACTTGTTTCGCCACATTCTTTAGTCAACAGATACGTCATTTTAATTTACGCAATTTTTTTCGCGAGACAAGTTGCATGACAATTGTAACGTGTAACATTGTACGTGCAACTTGCAACAATTTTTTTTGCGAGACAAGTTGCACGAAAAATTGTTACGTGTAACAGCAGCTTGACTCGCGTCAGCAGTACAAATCGTAGAGCACGCACAAACAGTGTTCAGCCACTTTAACTTCGAAATCGAAATGCTCATGTAACAGACCCTACTTTGCTGCCGGAATAAAATAGATCATGTTCAATACTTACGAGAGGCCAAGGCGTTTTTCGCTGCGGCCATTTCTGCTTGTTGGATGCTGCAAGAAGACAACACAGGCTGTTTGTTTAGATTTGAACATAAACAGAAAAAGTTTATTTCAGGAATCATTCCCTAAAGCCCGCGCCAAACGAGATGGAGAGTTGACGAGAGTACCAACTCGCTCTCGTTTGGCCTAAGACTCTTATACGCTCTCGGCTACTCTCGTGCGCTCTCGACAACTCTTGTGCGCTCGAGGCTTTCGATGACTCTAGAGTTTGAACGCTCTTAACTCTCCTTCCCGTTTGGCCCAGGCTTAAACACACAAAAAGTAATGCAGAATGAAAACAAAAGGAAAAGATGTTTTAAATAATGTTATTCTTATTTTGCAAGGTAAATATCTTTCCCCTACTGGAGTGAAATCTTGAATCATATAATGTGGGTTGAAATCTTCAGAAGACGCAATTCACCACCCTTAGATTATCTTACAAAAGCCGCGGCTTGTCTAAAACACGAACGAGATAAAATGTATTTATACGGTCAATTCGTGTGTTATTCTTCCAGTAGAGAAACGTCACCTTTTTCCGTCGCCACACCCCAATCTTCTATTCTTGTAGTACACAGCAACTGTTGAAGACAGAAGTAATTTTTAATGGCAAAAAAGAAATCAGAACTTTGATAGCACCATTACAATCCCTACTTGCATGAATCGGTTAATCTCTGGGAGACCAATAAAAAAAACCAGATAATATCTTTTTAAACTTAAAAAAAAACAACCGCACTAGTTCCGAGTTTAGTTTGTGAAAGGGGAGATATCGATATAAAGCACGTTAATTGTCGTTATTTCTTTCGCATACAAGGTACTGTAACTCGTTGTTTTCAAGCTTGAAAACATAGCGCCTTATACTCACCGGCAGGCTTTTTTAAAATTTTACTTTATTTTTAATTTTTTGAATTAATTTTTTTTAATTTCAATCATCAACTAATGAGTAAAATGTTAACTCCATTTAATATTTATACAATTTAATAAAAGTTAGTCCAGTCCATCTTTTCCATAGTCCAGTCCAGAGTCCAGTCCAGGGTCCAGTCCTTATTTTCCAACTGGTCGCTTATGCAGAAATGCTTATTCTTGATTAATCTTATCGTTAGTTCCCTGCTTTAGCTATTTTTACGTGCACCTTTTACCTGTATAGTGCTTGTGATGAGCAGGACCTTTGTTCTGTAGAATCCTGCAAAGATATCACAATAATAATAAATTAACGAGACCAAAAATACCTGATCACTGCAAAGGAAATTAGTATATTAAAATTAGTAATAGTAATTGGACTGAGTGGAGTACAAATCAGGAAGAAATCGGGCGAGTAATTTCAATGATTAAAAGTCAATTTGCCACAGGATTTTTTGAGCGCTTCTTATCGACTTATAGGTGTAGCTCTGAGAAAGCGCGAAAAAAATTGTTAGCCATGGTAGGGTTAAGTCCTCAGCTTGCAGGCTCCTTTAGTGGGTATTGGGTGAAAAGAATTTGCAAGAGAATCGAGCGAACCGATTTCCTTTTAACCCATTACACCTTGAATGGAGCCTGTTCACAGGCTAGTGAGTATGGATGAAATCCTAAACTGTGACCGTTCAAATGAAAGCTACCGAGGAGAACTTTCCTGTGGTACTGTTTATTATGCTGTACAAGGTGGTTCTAACTTTTGAGTCTGTGGATGAAATCCTAAAGTGTGACCGTTCAAATGAAAGCTACTGAGGAGAACTTTCCTGTGGTGCTGTTTATTATGCTGTACAAGGTGGTTCTAACTTTTGAGTCTGTGGATGAAATCCTAAACTGTGACCGTTCAAATGAAAGCTACTGAGGAGAACTTTCCTGTGGTGCTGTTTATTATGCTGTACAAGGTGGTTCTAACTTTTGAGTCTGTGGATGAAATCCTAAACTGTGACCGTTCAAATGAAAGCTACTGAGGAGAACTTTCCTGTGGTGCTGTTTATTATGCTGTACAAGGTGGTTCTAACTTTTGAGTCTGTAGATGAAATCCTCAACTGTAACCGTTCAAATAAAAGCTATTGAGCAGTACTTTCCTGTGGTGCTGTTTATTATGCTGTACAAGGTGGTTCTAACTTTTGAGTCTGTAGATGAAATCCTCAATTGTAACCATTCAAATGAAAGCTATTGAGGAGAACTTTCCTGTGGTGTGACCATTCAAATGAAAGCTACTGAGCAGTACTTTACTGTGGTGCTGTTTATTATGCTGTACAAGGTGGTTCTAACTTTTTGAGTCTTTGGATGAAATCCTTAACTGTAATCGTTCAAATGAAAGCTACTGAGAACTTTCTTGTGGTGCTTTTTGTTTCTCGTTATTATGTTAGGTGCAGTTGTGGGTGAATGGCACTCACTTGTATTGTGGAAGATCTGGTGTTCTTCCTTGCTCGCGGGACGTTAAACAGCACTGCTGTAACTGCGACTTGGCGTCCATCCAATCCTGGTTAATGATGAACTCCTAAAGAAAAAAAACCTTCCTTTATAACTCGTGAATGCGCGAGGGGTTGAACGAGTTTTAGCATACGGGGAAAAATATGCAAATTTTCACTCGGTCGATCAGCTGTTAACACTGAGCCCGTGATATGTAGCGGTCACCTGCCTTACCCATGGCGGTGACGGCGTTGACGGGAAAGGAGGGTGGAGAGTTGGACGCGGGGGGTGGGGGTCGGTGGAGCAAAACGCCTAGGGGAGGGGAGGTTCCGAAGGTTGTGTTGTATTCACGAGTTGGCTCAAAGGAGCCTTTGATTTCCTTAGAAAAAACAAACCGTTTTTGCTTTCGATAAACGGGGAAAAGGCGGTGGGAGAGGGTTTATTGCAAACGATTTCAGAGAATTTTTCTTTACGCGCAGATAAAACAAGAAAAACGAAAATTTCATATGAAATCACTGTAGCTGAAATAATTTCACAATAGCCCGAAATCTACCCAATAATGTGACGTATCTGTTTTAGTGAATTTCCCACGAGTATTTTAATAAGGCCTCTTAGAGCGGTTTTCAATTGAGTGTTGTAAAGCCAAAACCAAAGTAATTACTCTGATCAATCACGGAAGTCGCAGACAATATGATGAACCAATCAGAACTCGAAGCAAATACATGTAGCCGGCGCCAAGCGCGGGAAAACGCGTGCGAGCAAGTCACGATTGGTTTTGGTTTTACTTCTGATTCGTTACTAAAGTGGCGCGAGAGTTTTTAGCCAATCACAAAGTGTATCAATGCAAAACCAAAGCAATTACGAAATTACTTTCGACACTCAATTGAAAAGCGCTCTTGCATAATTAGCATGTAACCCAGTTTTCTTCACAGACGTTTCTAGACAACACGCGCCATGTAGAATTAACAAGTTATTAAGTAACAATGCATGTAAGAACAAGGCAATCCTCTATTGTTCTGCGGCATTTCGCTTTCCCCACATAAGATTGTTTAGATTTTCTTACTGAGAATACATCAACCTATTTACAACATGTTATTGAAATAAAATGTACTGAAACTTTATTTTAAAGCGATATTTCTTTTGTGTTACAAGATTTTATCCAATCATGAGACTCCAAAACAATGGACAAGAAAGGCTTCTAATTTTCCATGTTTCCCACATGGAAATTCTGCTGCATTAAAACTCAGAATAGTTTTCACTAAAAGGGAATCGATAAGTAAACTAGAGAGAAATAAATGCGCAACCTGATGAAGTGTTAGTAGATTTTCATGTTTTAGCCAATGAGGTGGACGGTTTCAACAATATCACAATTAACACCTTTCTGCATTCCTTGCCGTTGGGTTGCCTACTTCTTACCAGGACCATCACTTAACAACATAATAGCAATAACATAAATAATAACATAAACATAACGACATAGTAAAAAATACTGTTTTTTTTCTTTATGTCGTTATGACTATGTTCTTACACCCCACCTTTTAGCTAAAATAAAATATATTGAAAGAATTGAGTATTGCATTGCCTTCAAGAACGAGACTTGATTTCCATCGATAAAGGTGGCAGCCATTGCTTGATATGAAAAATGTAGTTGCTATTGCTGACTTTTTCTTTCTTTTACCCGTTTTTTCCTCCTATTGTTCATTCGCATCTTCATTTTGATGCATGTGACTTAGAAAGTATTGTTAGCAATTCATAATTGTAGTCCGCATGTAGTGTTAATAAGTGTATCTATGTCATAAGCGTGATATGTAAGCTACAATCTCTGACAATATTTTTGGAACGCTCTAACCTAACCTAACCGTCAAGGGGAATTCTTGTTAATCCCCCCTTCCCCTCCCCCCATCACAAAGTTGATTTCGGCGCTTAAAACTAGTTTTCTCCAAACAACTTTGTCCGAGGGGGGAGGGGGAGGGGGGAGGGGGAGAGGGTAGGGGATCGTTTCTACTAACCCTGTGGCCGAAATGTTTTATAATTATTGAAGAAATATTTAAGAGGGCACTTTTATTGAAGTGTCCCAAAGACTTTTGTCGACGATTGTAGCTATAGCTTGTAATGAGTAGTGCAGTATAACAATAAAAAAAATAAAATAAAAAAAGACCATGTCGCTATTGTGAATTAGGCTTTACTATTTATCAGAACTGGCCTGCGCCGGGCCAGTTAATTGGTAGATAGTATGCCATTATTGTCTGGTTCTTT
Organism: Cladopsammia gracilis; assembly: GCA_022457155.1. Classification (NCBI taxonomy): domain Eukaryota; kingdom Metazoa; phylum Cnidaria; class Anthozoa; order Scleractinia; family Dendrophylliidae; genus Cladopsammia; species Cladopsammia gracilis. The sequence goes on from JAJGOT010000034.1 coordinate 199,252, forward strand.
AACTGCCAAGAGTGCCAAAAATCAAAATTCAAGAAAAATTCCAAATTTCATTTTTGTAAAATATAGAAAAACAAATGGTACCATGCAAAAGTACTGTTGAGGAGGTTTCATTTGAATGGTTACACCATAGGATTTCGTCCACAGACTCAAAAGTTTCTGTTAGGACTTCACTAAATGTCTCCATGAATGGCCCATTTCACACTAGAAGACGGACAAATCGTCTGGACGGACAAGTCGTCCGACGATTTGTTCGTGTAATATGAATTCTAGACGGACACCTCACCTTGTGTTGGTCATCGTAAATTCATATCTGAACGAACAAACAGACGATTTTGAAAGCAAGGGGCCTGGCACTAACAGGCTTGGCTACCTTGCAATCTATCCGCCATTTTCATTTTCCCATAAACCATCACTCCCTTTACTAGTTCCATTCCCCTTAGCGAGTACTGGGACCGAGATACAACCATTTGTTCGTCTGGTGTGAATTTAAGTCGGCCTTTGGACGACTTATCCGTCTAGACGAACAAATCGTCCTCGAAAAATCGTCTTAATAGACGGCCAAATCGACGGACAAAATCAGACGACTTTTACGTCCAAAATTTTGTTCGTCCCGTTTTCAGACTAAGACGACTTGTCCGTCTGAGACGACTTGTCCGTCCAGACGATTTGTCCGTCTCTAGTGTGAAAACGGCCATTGACTCTGGGAGTGAAGGTGCTAGAAGTGGCCGACCAGTTCTGATAAATGGTAAGCACCCTGATGTCGCATATGAGGAACTAAAATGATGTAAATCTGTTTTTTACCTCAAGGCGAGGGAAGAGACAGACGCGGCAAAACACTTCCACGTGTCTGAGGCCTTTATCCACATACAATGCTGCCACAAAAGCTTCAACAGAGAAAATGAATACATTGGTCATGAAAGGAACTCTTCAATAAAACGATACCGTGTAGGACAACAAAAGAGAAAAATGATGTAATTGATTTTACCTTCCAATATGTCAGCGAGAAGTTTCTCGCGAAAAGCTTTCATTCCGGTCGTCTAGGAAAGAAATGGAAAATAATGTGGTTACAAGAAACTGATAGAAGAAACAATGAAAGAAATGGAGAACTATTTAGGCACCCAAAATAACACGACAACCTAGCACTGCTATGGCATAATTATTACAGAGGTTTTCAAATGAGTGTCGAAAGCAATTTTGCAATTGTTTCGGCTTTGCATTGCTTTGCTTTGCCTTGGCTAAAAAATCTTGCGCCACTTTTTTTAACCAATAGGAAGTAAAACAAGCACGAGTTTTCCCGCGCTTGTCGCCGGCTACATGTATTTGTTACGTATTCTGATTGGTTCATTAAATTGTTTGTGCCTATTGTGACTGGTCAGAGTAATTACTTTGCGACACTCCAAGTGAAAACCACACCGACAGAGAGCTCTCTCTATGATGTAAGAGATTACTTGTGTGTTATCATTGGTTAACAATGACAACACATAAGTACTGGTTTTACACTTAAAGTGCACATGAAGTGAAATTTCACTACCGTTTTGTTTTTGGATTTTATGTTCTTTATATCACAATCATTTCATTTTCTGTCGTTTTCCTCTTTTGCGCGAAGAGGATCCATTATTTTTGGCGGTTTAAAAACTCCCACCGGGGCCTGAAATTTGCGACATTTTGAGCGCGGCCAAAAAGGTATTTGTGACGTCATTCGTGTGTTCGATCAAAACAAAACATGGCGGAGAAGGGGACGAACCTGGGGCTAAAATAGGCGTCACTTTCAGCCATATTGAATCGAAAGAATCCTTCCACAAGTTGCCAAAACTCCACTGTAAAATGAATGACGCGCTCAGTTGTAAACACACTAATGGCGTCACTAGAACCCAGGTCCTTGTCTAATATTCCCAACTTGCTTCGCTTGTTAAAATATGTTCACGCCACTTCAAGTGACTTATTTTGCCACCAAAATTATTCTTTAAGGCCCACCTTCACCCAAAAGACGTTGCGGTCTTTTGTTTTTGTTTTGAAATGCTCCATTGTTCATACGCGTGATCTGATTGGTGGCACGCGTTCAAGCGTGAATTTCGTGTTAAACGAAATTCAGCACAGAAAGTGATCACGGCGAGCACAGCATTTTGGGTGAAGGTGGACCTTTAAAACACCTTTTTTGCAGGTAACCGAAAATGGTAGTGAAATTTCACTTTATGTGCACTTTAACTTATAACTTCCAACCTATAATTTAAAGAGAGATGTGATGTCTTTTCAGCCAAACGGGCATAAAACAAAAGCAAAGTGACTCGGAGCTACTTTTTCCGCACTTGACACACACCTGGGCTCCAAAATTTATCAGCTTGTCTAGTCCCAGCTCTCTGGCGAGCTTCGCTTGGATCCGGTGATTGACAAGAGAACTCCGCAACAGCTTTTAAGAAAATAAGAGTGACATTCACTTACAGGCTTCACGAGAATAAGAAGATACTTAGAACAAGTGCAAAAAATCTGGCTTAACGTTTAAACGATTTTAAAACTTCCAGGGAGCTCTTAAAAATTGCCTGGGCTATGAATATGTCCCGGTTACAAATAACAGTGGTTGTCTGGGACGAGAGTAGGCGCGCAAACATGCATGGTACTTGTGTGGGGAGAGGCAGGGAATGCCAATAATAATAATAGGCGATTTTCACGATGACATCATTTCTCACAACTTTTTCCTTTCTTATTTAAATTTTGTAATCCCAGTGGAGTTAAACCAATAGCCGTATAATTAACACGAGGAAACAAAAAATGAAGGAACCTCGTAGTTGTAGCGAATGACGCCATCGTGAAATTGAAAATGGCCAATTTGAGCTCTCCCATAAATGAAAGCGTGCTCTCTCTCTCGTCCCAGTGTTTCGTGAACTGGACTGTTGTCCAGGGGCCAGTTGCATAAAACGAAACGTCTGACGTTAAAAATGTGAGTTTGACTGGGCTGAACGTCCGACATTAGCTGTTTCGTCGGACGTTACGTTTGATGCAACTGGCCCCAGATGACGTTTCGCGGCGCGAAACGATGTCTATTTTCTCAAAATAATTAATTGGGCGTGTGTGTTGCCGTCAACATTCCCTACCGTAAGATGTCCTTCATGGTGCTCAGGAAAATGTTTAAACAAATAAACGGACACAACAAACTGCAGAACAGAGTCTCCCAAGAATTCCATGCGCTGGTTACTGCCGCTACAAAGAAACCATAAAGAGAGTTAAATTTGTAGTGAGATAATAATTTTCAAAGCAACGACAACTGACTTGATTTTAAAAGACATATTTCGACAATCCTTTGTCGTCTTCAGTTTGAAATTTTAAGTTACAAACTAAAAAAAGTTGAATTTATACTAAGTAAATGAAAATGCTAATGAGAGAAATCACCTTCTGTCATTAGCATTTTTATTTACTTAGTATAAAATCAACTTTGTAACTTAAAATTTCAAACTGAAGATGACAAAGGATTGTCGAAACATGTCTTTTAAAATCAAGTCCGTTGTCGTTGCTTTGAAAATTATTACCTGCTTGCTGTTATCCAGACCCTGTAGTGAGATAAGAGATAATCAAACGAAAACACTTTCAAACAATTGTACTCGACTACTTACAGCGTGAGGTTGTTAAAGCCAACTTGCGCATGAGTAAAGGCACGCGCTAACAGACGAATGTGGGTGAACTCAATTCCACTGGCTTGTTCAAACTCTTGCAATTTCTGGTACAAAAAGACATTATAGAGTTTGATTCAGTCATAAAATGATACCAATTTGAATCAGTCAGCTGTAAATAAATGTTCTGTCTTTATTCATGGCAGACTGTAGATTGTTTCAGTTTTTTTAACTAGGCATATTTCCAACACAATAATAAGCTAGCTAATTTATTCCCTCATTTGAGCGAACATCCACTGTTATAACAAATAGATGTCAAATTGATGGAAATGAAGCCTAAATTTCAATTATTTTAATAACAATTGGATAGAAAATTTTAGTGTAGAAAAAAATTGGATATGAATATCGCCTGTTTTCGCTTTTAAATTTCCCGTGCGCCGCCATTTTGTGACGTCATATGGTTGCCTCTATTGTTAAAGGCCCACATTCATCCAAAATGCTATGCGCGCCGTAATCACTTTTTGTGCTGAATTTCATGTAACACGAAATTAACGCTTGAATGCGTGCCACCAATCAGATCACGCGTATGAACATTTTCACAATGGACCATTTCAAAACAATAACAAAAGACCGCAACGTCTTTTGGGTGAAGGTGGGCCTTTAATACGTTCTTTTGTATGCAATTAAACATCAATTAAAGTGGCGGTTTCCTTTAAGATCGGTTTTCAATCGAGCCTCGTCAAACCAAACTGTAAGATAATCACAACAGACGCCAAAAAAAATTAACCAATCAGAACTCGAAGCAAATAAATTCCACCGCTGCCAAGACTGGGAAAATGGCAGATGAAGACACGTTTGGTTTTGGTTTTATTCTTAATTGGTAGAGAGAGTGGCGCGAGTTTTTTTTGAACAATGAAAATGCTTTGTCAAAAAAATAAACTTTGAACAATAAACAAATTTGTCACCTTCCTAAATTAAGGTAAAGATGGCGAAAAGAAAAACCTGAAGAAGTTCGGATGAAGCTATCAGATGTCTGTCACCATCCGGCATCTGGGCCTACAAGGAACAAAATGTTCAAATATTTTAGCTCGTCAAGAACTGTATGAAAAAACACCAAATACTCAAAAACCGTATAGACCAAACAGAATTATTTGAAAGGAGTACTCCTAACGTGTTTTCTCGTCCAAGAAACCAAGGTTTTCAGAGTAGTTAGGACAGAGATTATAGGAAAATGGAAAAAAGACGAGAAAGACGGCATTCAACCATCTACCTGCAAAGGATGCTGAGGCATACTTGTCCAAACTTCTCTTAGCTCCTGGAAAAAAAAAAACCACATTACTCCATGTGAATAGTCATTGGGTCCTGCTCTACATAATGTTGTACACTTTATTCTGTTCATTCACAACAAACGCAAATAACAAACTGAACCGATCAGGGCTTACAGCAAAAAAAAAAAAAATGCAACAACGCCAAGGGCGAGAAAAAGAGCAACCGGTGCCAAGCACCGGGAAAGGTGCAGCCGGTGCAGAGCGCGGGACAAAAATGCAATAAATGCCTAGCGCGGGAAAACACGTAACCGTTGTCAGGTGAGGCAAAACAAGCAACCACTACCAAGCGCGGGAAAACGTGCAACTGTGCCTAGCGGGGGAAACACGTATTTGGTGTTTAGCGCGGAAAAACACCCACCCAGTATGCCTAGCGCGGAAAAACGTGTAGGCAGTGACAAGCGCGGAAAAACGCATAAACCATATAAGGTAACATTTATTGGGAACTCAAAGCAGTACAGGAAAAAAATCTGCGAGGAATTATGCAAAACAAACCTCTTCTTCAAAAGATAGTTTAGTGAAAAGTTCTGTGGCAGATTCTAAACCATTTTCCAAATACATGGCGCCTAAGAAAATAAGAAAACTCACTCAGCAAAACGTAAGTAATCTAAAAATGTGTCATCTAGTTGCTATATCAATTCAGCTGTACTTTCAAAACCACTTATAGCAAACACTTACCGAGGAGAGCCTCAAAACAATTGGCCATTGCATGGTTGAGATCCTCTTCCACACACAAGTCAGGACTGAAATAATTACATTTATAACGCGTTTTTAAGTTGAGCGTTGTAAAACCAAAACCAAAGTAATTACTCTGACCAATCACAACAGACACAGACAATCCATTGAACCAATCAGAGCTCGATACAAATACATGTGTGTGCGAGCAAGTCACGATTGGTTTTCGTTTTACTTCTGATTGGTTGAGAAAGTGGCGCGAGATTTTTTAGCCAATCACAAAGCGTAGCAATGCAAAACCAAAGCAATTGCGAAATTACTTTCGACACTCAGTTGAAAACCGCTCTAATAGCAATAATTAACAACTATTCACCGTGGGTAGTGGTGAATAGTTGTTTTAGTATTATACTGAAACAGTGAGATAATATAACGAAAATGATGCTTTTTAACTCATTTATTCCTGTCAACGATTACAATTTTCGCGCGCAAATTGCTGGGAGGTGAATAGCACTTGCTATTCCGAGTTTCAGTAGCCAATCAGAGCGCGCCAACAATGCTATCCATTGTTTCAGTATATACTAAATAAAGATATTTACAAGGTAACCCGAGAAAAGAGTAATACTGACAAGAAAGTTAGCACAGGGTACCTACCCGTGAGAGTACTGCATGTAGTCTGACAATCCCAGTTTCTGGGGAATTCAAAATGTTCAAAATAAGTATGCTTTGAAGAAATGCTTTGTATCAAGGCGGTTCTTACCTAGGACCTCACAAAATGAAGATACGAATGCCGGAGGGAGATTTAATCCCAAACACAACTGTGTTTAGGTGTCGTCACGCAACGCTCATAACGCCTAACATCTAGATATATAGATAGTAACTTGTCATCTTTTGCGAAATTGACTATGGGAGAGTGAGGAAAAACGTTCAAGGAGGGAGTTTCACCACCTAAATGCCAAGGCAACCATACTGAACGTCATAAGGCTCAATGTATGTTTCTACCAGCGAGTTTGAAGGTAAAATATAGCTAGTCAAATATAAAGTTGAGCATGCACTGCCTAGCCTTCTGCACGCCTTGCATGCCTATGATTACCTTGGCCAGCTGAGCCAAATGTCTGTTCTGCACTAAAGCTGAACGGTACATGGCTAAATACCCTTCAGGCTTGGATGGCAGCATGAAATACAAGTGAGCGCTGGAAAAACAACAGTAAGACGAAGAATACAAACATGAGACTATAACAAGTCCAACTGCTTGTACAGGGGTAATGTGGCCTGCATGCACCCATCTAATTTCCTTATTGTATAACAGGAAGAAAAAAATGAGAAACAACTTTTGGAATGTGTAAAGGATCAGTAAAGTAAACGTATTTCACATATTTGCAGAATTCAAATAAACAGACATAACAGTGCATAGGAGCAGACTGTATTACCAAGTAATATACCTAACAAAAAACGCTAGCCAATGTACTATTGGAGAATGATCATTCACTCAATGATCACGCGAGCGAGCGCGAAAACCGCCTCCCTCGTAGAGACGCAACGCGCGGGGCATTTTCCCTCCGCCCCCATGCATCAAGTCTCCTCACGGAAGTTTTCGCGCTCGCTCGCATGATCACCAGTTCGACTATCCCTCAGAGAAATAAGGGACTACTTGTAGTCCATCTGAAGTAATGATTCTAACTTAAATGTCCGTGGATGAAACCCCTACCATAATTCCGATTTAAACAGCTGAGTAGTACTCTCAATCGGTCCTGTTTGTTTTTAGATATTATTTTTGTTTCCTGTATTATTGTTCTTGTTTTAATCTTGGGAATGAAAGAATTATTGCCCCAGTTGCATTCCCCCACAAATTTAACTACCTGCTTATCAGCTCCAGAACCGCATCTCCGAGGAATTCAAGTCTCTCGTTGTGTCGTATCCTAAAAAGGAAAAACCCCACAAAACGACTAAATCAGTGTTCTTAAAGAGGATGTTTAAAATGCCGTCATCGACATCGTTCACTTTCTATGAAGGTCATTCAATCAGAGGGCAATTTAAAAGCCCCAAGCCCATTGTCTTCCGACACAAATGCAAAAGCGCCTGGGGACGAATCAGATGCTCACATCATCACACGAGTAGGAATATCACAGAGACAACTTGACAGTCAACTCGCTGTATCATATACCATCCCACAGCTTCCCTTGGTTTGTCCTCTATCATTAATCGCTTAGCTACACAGACACATTTCTCTGACTCATTTGTCTCTCTAATCATAATAGTTTTGCGTTACCTGTATTTTAAGACACCTATCTGTCTGTCTCTTGATCTGTCTGTCTGTCTATCTGTCTGACTGACAGGCTGTATGACTAAATGGTTAGTGACTAAAGAAACTCTGGTGCTGCGTCGGTTCCCTTTCGTCAGTTAGCTAGCGCTCGAAACCTCTTTATGGTGGCCAGTAACTCAATTAATACAATCAAACTTGACTCTATGACTGACTGACTGAACCAATCAATGGCAGAATCTCTGAGCTCTATCTGACTCTACGTTACTGTCGGTACATGCCATGAAAAATATGGTCGTCGTTTATGTTCATCTGTCTGTCTGTCTGTCAGTCTGTCTGTCTGTCTGTTTGACTATCTATCTACCGATCTGTCTAACTGACTCTACACTACCTGTCTAGGTTGCTTCCAATTAGTTTCCTTCTCGCAGTAAGACCCTTGGAATTAGCGAGAGTGCCAGAATCGTCGGCAAAACTAAAGGTTAGCAAGGTTAAGAGGACTGTATTACTGACGAGGACAAAGCTTCTTACATTACATTATGTCTTTTCTTTTTTTCTTTCTTTTGCTTTGCCTTTCCAGGGAATATGCATGGCAAATGCAAAGTCCCTTTTTGGGTTTAGTGGCTGGGGTAAGAGGATGTAAGGTGTGCTGTCCAAGAACACACAAACTAGTGATGCGCACATTCAGAATCTGTATTCTCTTTTATAAAATAAGTGAGATACTACGCGGGCTAGGATTGGTTGAAAGTCATTTGCCATAATGCTGGTAAGATTGGGAAATCTCGAAATAGTTGTAGAAACACGAGCCAAACCAGTCCAGTCGGGATACCATCAACACAAAAAGCGTTTTCTATTTCTTAAAGGGAGGGTACGGTTCGGCGCATGTGCAAGCTATGATGTAGCCCATTCAATTTCATTGTTTAGACCAATCGGAAGCGAGTAGATAACTCTGGCGGGAAATTTGCTCGTGAAAATGTCGCGGTCAGTCAGCTGATTGAATGGATGATTATACATACCCATGTGCGCCATGAAAGCCACCAGAGCGTGGAATAAATCCTTCGGGTCAAAGGTTTTATTCAGTGTTGACTTTGTCGGTGTAATGTGTTGAAATTTTCTGTGAAGTTTGGTCATCCAGATCCTTTGCTTTGTTTGGACTAATTATAGTATGTCATTATTGAAGTAAACGTGAGTGGTTTTTTAACCAATAAAATTGGTAAGAAAGCGAATAAAGCATTTTAATCTGCGCACATGCGCCGAACTGTGAAACCATCCCTTTAAAGGCCCACTATCACCCAATATGCATTGCGAATTTAACGCAGTCGAAAATTCCCGAAAGAGCCAATCACGAGCGAGCTCGTCATTTGAAAACAAAAACAAACGACCGCAAAGCTGAATGGATAATACTGGGCCTTTAAACCTGTCATGTGAAACGTGCATTCGAAAAACTCTCATCTGTGGGTTAAACTCACCCATATAAAAAAAATAAGCCGACCACATAATCACATAATCATATCCCCTTGTCACCTAAAAATAACCCTTATTTATATGTAAAATCGCAGTCAGTTTACTTGAGATGCTCAGGACAGAAGTAGCTACACCTCTGCTTGGCCTGACAATCACAAATTATTGAAATAACTTACATAGACTGATGTTCCTCCATTTTGCCAAGGTTGGACATGACACGAATCAGCTGCGTGATGCCTGAACGCAGAAAATAAAGAGTTGGTGTTCAGCAAAAATGTAAAAAACTCCACGAGTATCCAAAGGCAAACCTTAACGATGCTTGACTCAATTTTTTTTTTTTTTTTTTGCCATAGGGTGTATGCTTTGAAATCAAAATTTCTCGGGGAAGACATGCTTTGATACTTCACCAAGTTTATGACATGTGATCAAAGTTTAATGTTTCACTGGTTTCCAAGTGACAGCGGTAACCACAGCAACACCACTTTATTGCCCTTTGTTTTTAAACAGTGTTGTTTTTCTCAAAATCTAGTCAGACACTTCATGGAACTTTCAAATTTTGTAGTACTCACGTATCACGTATAACAAACGATATTGTATAAAGCAAAGGGCAATAAGCTGGCATTGCTATAGTAACCGCTGTCGCTTGAAAACCAGTGGAACAAAAAGCTTTTATCACATTTCATAAACTTGGTAAGTATGAAATTTTGATTTCAAAACATACACCCCACGGCAAAAAAAAAGAAAGTGAGTGGAGCCTCCTTAAGTCGTGTAATGTAGTTCTAACTCACGATTCTGTTTATGAAATCCTGTGGTGCAACCATTCAAATGAAAGCTACTATGCAGTACTTTCTTGTAGTACTGTTTATTACGCTGCACAAGGTGGTTCTAACGTTTGAGTTTGTGGATGAAATACTATGGTGTAATCATTCAAATGAAAGGTTTTCAGCATTGCTTTGCTAGGGTCTTATTTGTTTTTCAGTATTGTACAAAATAAAATTAGGTATGTTTCTTGAATTCTTAACTGGGAATGAAGGGTTGAGATAACTAGGGTGCTTTGCATGGTAACTGCATGTGACATACCTTTCTTGCGCGTATGCAGATGTCGTATCTTTCTGTCACCATATCGAGGCTGCTTTACACCGCAGTTTGACAGAGAGTTCCGCGCGTGGTCTGGGTTCATACCAAAATTGAGGTGATAAGAAGGGTGTGTCAGGGCGAGCTATCAAAACAGCAAAGCACAAACAAATAAACTACATGCAGTATATGCAGTATATGCATGCATTCTTAACTGTAATGCTGGGCCAAATGGGGGTGAGAGTCGACAAGAGTTGATGAGAACTCAAACTCTTTGAGAGCCTGTGTGAGTCAGTGAGAGTAACAGGGCAAAGGAGAGCGAGAGTTTGAATTTCCATCAAGCCAAACAAATGTTTGGGCGTTTTCAACTCTTTGAGAGTGCGCAAGAGTTGTTGGGAGTGCACAAGAGTTTATACTAATCAACAGCGAGTGTGTGTTCATTAACGTTTGATCTGGGCTTAACTGCACAAATACAGTCATTTTATTGTATACAACGTTTCCTTTTGTTTGTTTGTTAGGTTGGTTATTTGGTTGGTTGGTTGGTTGGATGGATGGCTGGATGGCTGGCTGGCTGGCTGTTTGGTTGTAGAATTCTTGTAGCATCAAACGCAAGGAAGTTATCACTTTTACCCAGTCGCCACAAAAGAAAGCAACACAATGAACTATAATCTGAACTAAACCGCTCCAAACGTACCTGAAATAAAGCCCGGTCTTTGAAAATGTAACCCATTTTCTTGTCCAATGTATGAAGACACATGTGGTAGCGTACATGGTGTACTAATACAGGAAGCAGGAGAGCGTGCTGCAAATGCAGAAACACAAGAAATGATCAGGCCAACATAAACTGAATCACATAATCAGTCATTCTACCCTAGAACTGTTAGCAATAGACCATTTTACAGTTTCTACTTAGTAATCTGGTCTTAGTGTGGAAATGAGGCTGAAGTTGACCTTGTTTTGATAGAAACCTTTCTTCTTTTCATACGTAAATCATGTTGTTCTTATGCTAACTAACATGATTTACGTATGAAAAGCAGGAAGGTTTGTATCAAAACAAAGTCAACTCCAGCCTCACTTTCACTCAAAGGCCAGGGTACTAAGCACACAACTGTAAAATGGTCTATTGGAACAGAATCCCAGAAAGCATCTTTGTAAAGGCTGCAGAGAACCCACAGGCATTTAGGAGCCTGGTTTCAAAGCTTATGTAAACTAGCCGACCTCTCTGTTAATAATCCTCAATTGAGGGGTTGCTGTATTGGTAAATAAATAAATTATTATGCTGTGTTCACACGAGGGCGAAACATGCTTAGTCTGGTCACGAGTGAAACATGTTTCACTATATAAATTATTCACATCAGGCGGTGCATTGCGCGAATCATGATTGAAACATGTTTGCTCTGAGCATGATTGAAACTATTTCACGAGGTAGTTTTGATCTAAGACAGACGAAACATGTTAGCGCAAACCTGGTTTCCTCGTAAACACTACATCACCCTTCATTCTCAAAGAGCTTGACTAGTGAGATTAAACTACAAAATCACACAACAGCAAGTTCGAACTTTATTTGTTTCGATTCATGTGTAATTATAAAGATTTTATGCGAGCTTATTCCTGCTTTGTTAAACAGTATAAACTACAGGAGCAGGCGTGAAACGTGTTTTGAAATATTGACAACTAATGTGAACAATGACATTGCAAGCATGTTTACGGGAAACGTGTTTCGTTGAAACATGTTTACTCTAAACCTGTTTCGGTGCTGATGTTAACACAGCATAAGTTTATGTGAAAGCACCGAGAGAAAAAAGAAGCTGGTGATGCAAAATACATTCTAGAGATGACGTTTTAGATCTTAGATGTCTATAAACGGAATTAAGTCAACAACATTTCCATCTCAGTAAGAGGATGAGCACAGTTTTATTAATTCCTTCTTAAAAGTACCAAATGGGTTTCCAATTGATGATTACAATCAAGGTCTTGGAGGTGTTATTTGCCACATCCTTAGGCTTTGGTTGATAACACTTACCTCGCACTCGTACTGATGACATAGCAGATTAGTGGCGGATTTGGGGGGGGGGGGGGCCTTGCAAAAAAAATAATGTCTAACATTTTCACTCGTGACAAACCACCACCCCCCTCCCCCATCCCCCTTACGATGGGGTCTGGATCCGCCACTTCAGAAGGTGCTGTCAAGTGGACTTATACATGCCATATATCAATGAAGAAAATGAGTTAAGACAAATATACTGGACAAATATCACATTTTTAACCTGTTTTGACCATAATAGGATATATATATATATATACTAGGTGCTCTCAAGGGCAATTTTAACACATTACCTGTTAATCGAGAAAATTACAAGAAACACACCTGACAGATATCAGATTTTAAACCTGTTTTGATCATGCCTTTACTGCTCACTTCTACCAACACATCACGACGCATGGAGCTGAAATAAAAAAGTCAATGTGCAATGCAATTCTATTCTATTCATACTATGAGATCCAACAACCTAAAAGAGAACATTACATTTAAACAAAATGGTGACATTTGTGCCTGCCACAAAAAAGACAAGGTTTAAGGATGGTGCCACCTATTGTTATTGCGCATACGTTCTGCGCATGCATTGCGCGATAGTCACGCAAGACACTGGTTATTTTTTTAAACGCGAACGCGCGAGGTAAAGGCTAAGTTCCGCCCACTTTTCATGTCAAACTGTGATTTCTTAACTAACAAGATAAATAGAGTTCTCAAAAATCTATGAAAATGTGTTTATAGACCTTCTGCAGCCTAAAACTGCTAAATTTCTCAATTTTGCAAACGACAAAGCCTCGGTAATGAAACTATTTTGAGCTAATTGGCGATGCCGCCTCGATCAGCAGAACGCGTACGTTTTGCCTTTCTTTACGAAGATTGTTTACATTGGCTACTTTTCTCCATTCAAAATTTCAACAAAACTTCAAGTCAATTCTACAATGTTTGTCTTTTTATTGTGCCTGAAAGTAAAAGTTTTGAAAGGTAAGCCGTCGAGTGGACATCCCAGCATGCCCCCGAAAAAGACACGCACAATATTTAACTTACCAGGGAGGGCATAGAAAAAAATGTCGCGGAACCCGAAAACGATTCCGTAAAAGTTGAAAACATCTAAATATAACTTGTAAAAACGCGTGGTGACCCCTACTTTTTATCTTATAAAATGAAAGTGGTAAGCATATTAAGCACGCAATTAATTTTTTGTTGTGGGCAAAAGTTATTTAGACTGTATTTTTGGCGAACGTGGGAAAGCTGTCAGGGCCGATAATGGCTCCGTTTTGATGATTTTGTTACTTAAAACACATAAACAGTAGTTGTTATGTTACCATTCGTTATGTGTTTTAAAGATTTTTAGAATTGTTGTTGCTTTTGTGTATGTAAAGGCGAATTCTAAGGAAATCCGCGAAGAAAGATCTATTTTTCCTTTTTTCGAAAAATGCTGATGTCAGCATTTTTTCAAGATTGAAGCCTAATTATCTCCGAAAAATGCGTGGTTACCCCCAATTTTCTCTTTGGATTCCAACAGCCCCTGCTAAGATCTACTTTTCCCGCATAGTCAAAACCCTGGCAAAATACCTTGCCATTAGGTGGCACCGTCCTTAATTTTTTTTTACTTCCTTATCAGACAAATAAATAGTCACTTGAAAGCAGAAGGTGCTACCCTGAAAACGTGAAGGCTTCACTTTACCTTGTTAGACGCATCTTTTCCAGTTCAATCTGAAATAAAACCATAACATTTACACATTCAATTAGTTTGCATTTAGACATTTATCTCACAATAAATGCATTACGAAAAATAGTTACTCAATATGAATTCACCTTTAGCTTAACAAGCTTGTCCTGATTCTTACGAGTCGGTACTGGCCTATAAGACAATACGGAAAAATTAAGATGGCCCCAAACAATTTTCATTATTTCAATGTCACTAAATATTAAGAAAATTTTTTTACATGTTTGAGATGAGATTTCTAAGCTTGTTGTGAGACTTCAGTAATCTTTGATACCTAAAAAACATAACATAAAATGAAAACACGTAAAGTACAGCAACATGACCAAACAGTTTTTAACGTAGCCATTGTAAAGTATAAATAGCAAAATAATTGTTTTATGAATGACTCTAACTAGAAAATCTTCCGATTATGGAACGCGCTAGAGATGCAAGTAGTATAATGGAAGTAGCATTATACCCTACTAGTGGAAGAGATTTGTGAAATAATCTTAACTTACCTGCAACAAATTGTTTCTAACTAGAAAATCTTCTGAATACGGAACGCGTTACAGATGTAAGTAGTATAGTGTGTACAGTATTATACTCTTTTAGTGGAAGAGATTTGTAAAATAATATTAACTTATTTGCACCAAATTGTCTCTAACTTGAAAATCTTCAAAGCCGGGGCGTGTTAGACATGTAAGTGGAGATGGGTGCAGTATTATACCCTTTCAGTGGGTACATATTTGTGCAGTTTTGAAACAACATGTTTGCCATGCCTACTTGCTATGCTTCGCTGCTGCCAAAGTGATCGTGAAAATTCTTTTGATAGCACAATACCAATTAACATAAGGCCGCAGCCACGCACGTAACGCGTTTAAATGTGGGTTTGTGTTGAAGGAATGGCAAACTTGTTGATTAAAAAGGGCACAAATATGTAGAATGTAGAGAAAAGAGAAGGTCCTGAAATAAACCAGCTGTCAGCAAATAATACGGCAATGAAACTTTGGAAGACGAATGAAATAGACTCCCCTATACTTTTAATTTTATTTCGCGCCCTGAATATGATTCAATGCACTTGAAATTTACAAAGAGAGTGCATTACATGTTAAACTTTAGATCAAACGATTTTTAAAAAAATCCATCGACCAGTTTTTAAATAAATGCTTCCCTAACAAAAATTCTACTTCTTTGAGTAGAATGAGCATATTTAAGACTTTGCTTCTGATCACATCAACTGAAATCTCATAAAGCAAACAGGATGAAACCTTCAAGGAATGTAGTTTTATGACACATGAAGAACATATGGTAAAAATATTGTTTCAATTTGTCAGGAAAACGCTGGCATCGACGAATTAACAGAAAGCAATGCAAATCTTTAAATTTTTTGCGGAAAATATTCAACCCAATTTTATTCGAAAATGCTCTCATAATTTTTTGAAACTTTGCAGTCTTGAAGACCTACATCTAGACTTTAAGTGGTATACAGTCGTTTTAAAAGTTTAGATGTTGAGAAAATTACTAATATGCAAAAACCATGCCGTCATCAAATCGTTGTTATGTTGTGTCACCAAAAATCCCTGTCGACCCACCTTCACTTACCTGCATCAAATTGTCTAACTAGAAAACCTTCCGTATATGGAATGCGTTAGAGACGTAAGTGGTATAGTTGGTGTAGTATTATACCCTTTTAGTGGAAGAGATTTGTGAAATAACAACTTATTTACACCACATTGTCTTTAACTGGAAGATTTTCCGAATATGGAATGTGTTAAAGAGGAAAGTTGTACAGTGGTACAGTATTGTTCCCTTTGAGTGGAAGAGATTTGTGACATAACCTCAACTTATTTGCACCGAATTGTCTCTAACTAGAAAGTATTCAGAATATAGAACGCAATGGAGATGCAAGTAGTATAGTGGGTGTAGTATTATACCCTTCACAAGAGGTGCAAGTTAAAGGACAGTGCTAGACTAGGCAGGTTTATGGACACCCAGAGTTGCCTGGATATCATATGAAAACTGCTTCAACTACCAGCACAAACAAATAGAGCACTTACTTAGGATCTCCTGCAAAACTCATCTGAACTGGCCTGATACTGTTATGGACGATATAAGGGTACACCTAATGCAGTTGCACAAAACTGGTCAATAGTGAATTTAAGCAACAAGAATACTGACGTCCTGACAAGACAAGACCCACTTGTCTCACAATAGTTTTGTGTAACTAGATCCTGGGTGTCAAGGAAAACGTTGCATTTTTGTGTGTTGATTTCATCGCATGAAGACACTGATGTCTAAACAAACATTCTAACATTTCTGGTCCCGGTTCCTAAAAACCCGATTAGCGTTAACCCACGATTAAATCAGCCTAATTGAGGGATAAAATTTATCCTTCGATTAGATTCTGTTCCTGGAAGCACGATTAGCACCAACCAGGGGATAAAATAAGGGTTAAATTTAATCCACCTAGCGAGGTTGATTAACTCACTAATCGGCAAATGAAGTTTGTCAAAACAAACAAAATGGCGGAATAAACTGTTCGTTATGTTGGTTCAGGAAATATAGAAAGCAACTTATACTAGAAATAGTTCCTCTTGGCGACTTAAATCATAGATGAACTTCCTGACCTTACAGATTCCAGAGATAATAAGCTGAGTTTTGGCAGAAAAAATATATTTCAGTGAAAGGTGACTGAGCTAAGGCGGACAAACCCGCAAACACGCAAATCTTGCAGTCACGGCAATAACTCAAAATAACAAAGCTCTTGCTAAGCTTACAGCAATCATGCTAACTTTTTTTGAACGGTAAGATTCAAGACATGTAGTTTTTGTATTTAACAGGGCTTTCACGAAGCAGAATATATGAAGCTTAAGCTTTCAGGTATATTTATTGAAAAGCAAGATAAAAGCAACACGCCATGAAATATTCTTTTAGCGCTCGCAAATTTTAAAATGTCATATAAACTCTTTACATATCGTTTTACCGGTTTGGGGATTCTATCCAAGAATTCTTTTGCAGCAAATTGCAGTAGAAAAAGGTAGGAAAAGATCACAAAAATAAGATACAAGCTTAAGCTTAAACTGATGTCAGACAGAAGATGAAATGAAAGTTAGTTTTGATTTTTTTATGTGATTTTTTAATGTGAACTCTATACACAATCAAAGGTACGATGTTAGTATAAAACTATAAAAGCTGTTTCTCTGAAATCACTGCTTTATTATTTAGATTTAATCAAAAGGTTACATGGCTGACAATTTTAGAATTTCACAAATAAAATGAAATAATCAAATGAACTCACCGATTCGGTTTACAGCTTTACCAGTTTTTACTTATCCATTTCCTTCACCAAGTCAAAATCGCTTTGAACTGAATCATTGATTTTCATTCCGCTTCCTTTGACCAGATCGCAAGAGATTACGTTTTTTTTCTTTGACTTAAACAACCAATATGTCAAGGCTTGATTTGTAGAATTTGTGACAAGATTCTTTGAGTCAGGATGGAAAACAAGAGCTTACAAGCTTCGTGTAAGATGCCTTTTTCATGCGCATTGTCATTTTCGTTTGTGCCTGCGTGTGAATAACTGGTCAAACCAGTTTACTCTGAGTTTAATCGACGGTTGAATCCGTTTTCAGGAACGCCTTTTTATCCCTTTTATTTTATTAGTTATCCTAGGAATAAGAAATTTAACCGTGGATTAACCGCTAATCCAGGGATAGTTTAATCCGCTTTCCAGGAACCAGGGCATGGTGATTAGCACAAGCACCTCAAAAAAGGTTACTGTCCATGATGTCTGGGACATTACCATTATGGTTCGTGGATACATAATAGGGTTCTTAAGTAACAAGAATGTTGACGTCCTGGATGTCATAAATAGCAACCAGAGTATATTTTCCTATTTGCGTTTTCTGTCTTCAATGCGTTACGTACATATTTTAAAAGAAGTACTTTTCTTGTCTTCGTAAGCAGAAAAAAGAAACAACAGACCGGTCGCTAATCATGACATGCATTGGAGACGTCAACATTCTTGTTGCTGAAGGTCCCTTTTCAGTGTTGTCGACATGCAAGTTTAAGAGACCCCTTTTTGCAATCACGTCTTTACTTGAACCAAATGTAACCTAACAAACATTGAAAAAGGTGAAATGGACCCTTAATTCCAGACTTTCAATTCCTATTCAAATGACCCACCTTGCCTTTACATAATCCTTCTGCATCTTTACAAAATTGCAGGTCATCTACCCTGATGGCAGCAGGCTTCTGTCGTCATAAAATAAGAAACAAATTTATATCAGAAACCGAGACACATAAGAGACCAAATGCCAGGAAATTTCAGCCAGGATAATGGTAAAGCTAATAAATTGGTTAACCTCCCGAATTACAAAATCCATTAAGCTAAAGCTAACCTAGTCTTAACCAATGAGAGACTTGTATCTTACCTTATCTGGGTTCATGACAATGGCATTTCTGCAAGACTTGCTGTATTCTTCCCATTTTTCAGTGCTTAGATCAAAATGACTCAACTGCCAGATACAAAAGAACAGTACTTAATTGTTAAATATGAACTGTAATCCTGAAATGTTATCAAAAGCAAATGATGACACTTCATTTTAATTCCATCTTGATTATTTTATGCCATTTACCAGACAATTCTGGTTTGCCCAAACAGAACATTTCCAGAAAGAAAGAAATTTCTTTAGGGGAAGTACAAAAATCCACACCAAAATTTTGAGATGGAAAATGTAGATGCTGATTCCATTTTTAGTCGGGCTGCTTGGCTGCAAGCCAAGCCTGCCCGACCTATAAATTCACTTTTGTTTCTCCACAAGTAAAGTCCGCTTCAAGTGGTTTTCAAGTGGTTTGTAGCCTGCAGCTAAATGTTTCTGTTTCAAGTGTTTTTGAGATTAAGAGTTTAGATGAATTGATTAAAAGGTTGGCGCTTTCTCGAGTGGCTTCACATTTAGAAACATATATTGTGCTGTAACGTTTGCCGAAGTCTTGAAAAATCCATTTGAAGTCCACAGATTGGTTTTAAGTTTCCATACTGAGTTTGAAGACAAAGACATTGCTTTGCATATTCACAGAAAAAAAATGACCAAAGTGACATCATATCACTTGACAAAGCAACTTCAAGCTCATAAGAGATCAGATAGCAACGAACTGAAAACAATAACTCTAAAATGAAAGTTGACCTTTAGTGCATAAACATGTCCATTTCTCTCCTATTTTTGTGTCACACTAAGACATGAAGAACCGCGTTGTCCCGAAAGATCTACGAGTTCGAGCACCAGTTCCCACAAAGGGCGCGCGGAAAGTCGCCGAACTTACATCTATGCGATTCCTGAGGGAACGGATCAGACTGACGCAGAAGGCCAAAGGAGATACAAAGAAGGAAGCAGAGTCTACAGCCCAGAGTATTTCATCCAAACTCTCGACAGACGACGCTAACAGGATACTAGAAGAAATCAAGACCAACACCCAACGAGTCTTTAACACCACCAAAGACAGACAACAGCAGAAGTTTGAAAAACTTTTGCGCGAAAAACAGGCGGCCGTGTCACCAACTGACACAACGTATGTTGACAAAACTAACTGGGTTATTAATTTATCTTCTAGGTCCCTAAGCGATGCCGAGATAGCCCTGCTGAAGAAAGGACTGAATTTTGCCGTAACTCCTGAGAACATACCTGTCACAGAGATCGTCGCAAAGGTTGAATCAGCCATCAGACAACTCAACCCCGAACAAGCAGACACTGTCAGAAGAGCTGTTAACAACATCCTTCAACAGGCAGAACCACCAGAGCCTAACATCACGAAGGAAATGCAAGACGCGCTGAAACGCCTAAAAGAGGACCAGACCATCACGGTTCTCCCAGCGACAAAGGGCGCGCTAGCGTGGTCATGGATACCGACACCTATCACACCAAGATGTCTTCCCTGATCGAGAACGGACCGTACCAGCTCCTAAACAAAGACCCGACAGACCGTCTGACTCGGAAGTTGTCCGAGAAACTACTAACCTTGAAGCGGAGCGGACATCTATCGGAGGCCGTTTACAACAAGATCAGACCTCGACACAAACAGCCGCCTAGAATCTACGGTTTACCGAAGATCCACAAGGCCGACGTACCCTTAAGACCTATTGTGTCATGCATTAACACCTTTGCATATGATTTATCCGCCTACTTAGCTAATATCGTGTCTCCTTTAACAGGTAACTCAGAGTTCACGGTGACCAATTCAGCTCACTTCGTATCCACCATCAACAGTGAGACGATCCTAGACAACGAGATCATGGTGTCTTTCGACGTAGAGTCGCTGTTTACCAACGTTCCTATCGAAGCCGCCGTACAAGCCACACTACAGAAACTGGAGAACGACCCTACCCTTGCAGACCGTACGACGCTAACGCCTGCTCAGATCGCTGACCTCCTGACTTTCGTATTGAGATCCACATAATTCCAGTATAACGGATCAATTTACGAGCAACAAGAAGGCGCAGCCATGGGGAGTCCGGTTTCCGCTGTTATTGCCAACCTCTACATGGAGAGCTTCGAGGAACAAGCAATAACTACATCATCTTACAAGCCTAGGATCTGGAAACGCTACGTAGACGACACCTTCACCATTCTAGATCGCGCAATCGTCGATAGCTTCTTACAGCATCTAAACGACCAGCAGCCTTCCATCCGTTTGACCATGGAGACAGAGAATGACAACAAACTCGCCTTCCTCCACACCGCAGTTTCAAAAGAACCCGACGGCCGCCTCACCACCAGCGTATACAGGAAGCCTACACACACTGATCAATACTTAGCGTATGATTCACACCACCCGCAATCAGTAAAACGCGGTATTGTCAAGTGTCTTTACGAGCGCGCCAAACGTCTCGTAACGAAACCCTCTGTTGTCTCCAAAGAGAAAAAACATCTGTCATCTGTTCTTGTTTCTAATGGTTATCCTTTTTCTTTCTTGCAGAAACTTACCAAGACACCAGTGCTGAGCCCACAACCGAGTTCAAATCTACTGCGGTTTTACCTTACGTCAAAGGTCTGTCCGAACAACTTCGCCGCTGCCTACAACAACAAGGCGTACGCGCTGTTTTCAAGTCGGAGACTACACTTAGATCACATCTAGTACGGCCTAAAGACGCTGTTGACCCGACTAAACAAGATGGCGTGGTTTACAGAATCCCCTGTGAATGCGGTAAAGTTTATATCGGCGAGACTGGAAGACCTATGCAAGACAGAATAAAAGAGCATGACCGAGACATCCGATTCGCCCGTACCCAGACCTCCGCCGTTTCAGAGCACGCCAACAACACCGGACACCACCCGCTTTGGAATGAAGTAAAGTTTATTGATCGTGATCCTCATTGGCACACACGCAGGGTCAAAGAGGCGATCCACATAAGACTTAACCCTAACAACATCAACAGGGACAGTGGAATAGAAATTCCAGAAGCATGGATGCCCACGATCAAGAAACACAACAACAGGAGAGCCGTACGACTACGGACCGCCGAGGGAACAATTCGCCGAAACAACGAGGATCAAAAATGCGCCAATCACAGCTGTTGAAAACCAACCAATCACAGCAGAACATCGTGCTTCATATGGTGACGCGTAACCAGTCGACCCCATCGCCTGAAGAAGACTACCAGTATGCAGTCGAAACGTCGCGATCCACATCAGAAGTGACTACATCGTGAGACAAACGAAAAAATACTTCTTTACTAGTAAATTTGGTTTATTTATAAAAGGACTCCAAATGAGAAACATACATACTTACATACTTTATTTGGTAAGTAGGTTGGATAAAAGGCAGCCAAAGGGCCCAGGGGGGACTCCCATATAAAAATGACGGGGGTGCTGGTCGGAAAGTTTTGACAAACACCCAAAAAGGTACCAGAATCTCGTTTGATGGGCGTGGCTCAAAATAATGTTTACCTCTAAGAGGTACCAATTCCAAAACAACACATGTTATATTCTGTCATATTTTTTCGGCTCATACTCTAAAAGGTACCGCAATAATTCTAATGGTGGTCATTTTAGATTTTAGTACCCTAAGCGGTACCAATCTACAAATGTTGACTCCTAAAAGGTACAACGAGCACCCCCATCATTTTTATATGGGAGGGCTGCTTAAACGCTTAAGCTTAAACGACTGTAAAACAAATCATAACAATTGGATTAATTCTCGTGCCTTAGAGGCACTTACAAGATCCAAACGCCCGACTTTACTACTCGTAGAGTTCTTGTTCTTTATTTGAAAGAATTTAATTAATTTTGGCTGGTATGCACCTAGCCAGCTTTTTTCCGTGTGTTCTGGTAAATGGAACATGACAAATCTCCAACAACATTTTCATCTGGTATTACACAATCCATTTTATATGTGGACAAACTGGTTTCCCCACAAAAATGGAAAACCCATTACATTCATTTCTTAGACTAATTTCTTACCTTTACAAGAGGTTCAGCAGAGTTCAAAACATGACACAACACCTGGTTCATCGGCAGAAGCTCATGGCATGCCTTGGAATCAACTGCGCCAAAAGGAAGGGGGAGAAAGAAGGGAGATGTAAGACCAACAGATGGTGCAGCTTTAGAGGACTGAAGAAGTAGTCCATTGATGAAATATCTGAGGTTTTCCTATTTACCTAGTATCCCACGGGTGCATGAGGTGAGTGGAAGTAATAAAAGGCCTTATTCACGATAGCCGCCATGTTGGTGGCAACATTATTATGCAACTTAGCCATGTGCTCTGCCAGGGGGCAAACAATGGATAAATGAACAATTTTCGGAAGATCGGTTCATCGATCAGTCTGAGGCAAAAACCACCTGGCCACCACACCACCATGAATGAGAAACAATAGACTGGTAAAAATATCTGACAAAAAAACGTACCTGTAGATCTATGAACAAATCTTGGCATAAAGTGGTAACGTTGGCAGGAATCCTGTATATTACCTGTAAAAGTATGATCTCACAATGTAAAACTAAATATATATTTTTAGTTGGTGAATTTTATGATAAAAGGGGAATTGATCAGTAAGCATTGCTCACATTGCATTCCAAATTTGCATCAAATACAGCATTTTAGAAGCATATATTAAATTATGCATTGACAAAAAGGTAGAAAACTTTCTCTGGTTAGCTACTCTTTCAGGTTACACACCACTCAAGTCCCAGTCTGTCAATTCGAGCACTTTGTTGAAAAGAAACTCTGAAAACAAGTCAAGATCCTTGATGCAGAAATTCTGAAATAAAACACAAGTGCTATTAAAACCCATAGAGCAAACAAAAGGACAACACAAATGTCAGCCTAGAAAGGAGATTTACGAATAACTTGCTGAGAAGGGACTAGAGCGCATCAACAGGTTATCTAGGAAAATCCGAAAAACTGAAATTTCACTTGCATAATTTCCATGTTTTATTGCCAAATACCACCAAATATACAACTTTAAATAATTAAATAAAAGATTCTATAGAGCAAAACAGAGCAAGTAGCTTGGGGGAAAAGTGCAGAATTGCAAGGATGGAGGTGGATTACAACTCATCAAATTTGATTTCATGGCAGGCAGTCAGAAAACAAAATTGCCTTTCCGGTGGAAGTTTGATTTTGTTAGCCAATATTTTGTCCCTTTAGTTATAACTTTATATTCTTTTTATTTCAAGACTTTCATCACTTTTTGGCAATTTTTTCTTCCTATCTCAAGATAATAAAGCAAACTTAAAACATGCTCCTGAAATGAAAACAAATTATATACTGTTACTCCTCTATTCTTGGCTTTCACTTACGTCATATCAAAATTCAGAAGCATTAAATAGATTTCGAATCCAAAATGTTTATGGAATTGTAGAGAGTTTAAAACTACACATCTTGGCCAAATTGTGAAGCGTAAAAGCATTTTTTTCAAGAGTTATAGGCGAACGAGTATTAGATATTTTTAGTAAGAAATGTATGGAGCGGCCATCTTTGTGCCCCACTCAGGGGCACAAAGATGGCGGCCAAAAATTCAAAGTCTTAATTACACCAAAAATCACATCCAAAAATATTGTATTTGTTATAAGCTCAATTAACTCGGCTTATAAGCACTTATAATGCAAACAATAACTTTCAGCTGATTCAATTTTGTTTGTTTTCGCGGCTTATCTGAAATAGCGTGACGCATTGCGTGACACATTTAAAACCTTTGTAAATCAGAAGCAAAACATCATTAAAACCTGAAACTTTTTGTGAAAGATTATAACACTGGTATCCACATACCATGTTAGAAACAGCTTTGTAGGACGTATACTTTAGATTTTGTAATTTTTATGACGTCATGTGAAAACCAAGAATTAAAGGGGCTATGTCACCTATTTTTAGTATCACTTTGAAAGGCTAAAAAACATATTTGTTTCAATGGAAACCTTAAAATAACGGTCCAGTTTTGTCAATAAATACTCAACCAGTGCACAGAAACTAGTATTCGTTATCTTTGGCTGTGGATGGCCAGCCTGATGGAAATGGATTAATTTTTTCAAGTTCCTCCCAAGGTGGCAAAATATGTTAAGTGACAAGAAAAAGTGACTAATAGGAAACTGTGTTAATTAAACAAACAATTTTGCTTTGATTGAGTCTGACTGAGCATTGAGTACTGGCTTAAATTATCTACTTAAATCAATTTTCTGATATATAACATTTCATATATCAGGCAGTCAAGTCAGTCTCTCAGGCAGTCAGTCTCTTGCATTTCTTTAAGATGGGAAAATGGTCTTTGAGGTTCCTTGACTCCCTTTAACTGATGTAATTTTCAGGTGATTACAAATGCCTTTCCTAGTGTTCTTCTGAATGTGGTAAAAAGAACTAAATATTTTGATATTGGGAGATGCAACAGGTCTTACCTCTGGAAGTGGCTGACTGATGACATGAAGAGTGTATTCAATGTTGAATCGAATCACAGAACAAAGAGGCACCTGCAGAATAGAGAAGAAAGCAGTGTCCATAAATTCCTATAAAATGAGCACCTTGAGAAGAAAGAAACAAGAAAGTGTTGAGCTATAGCCTTGAATAACATCCAGGGTCATCAAGTTAGTAAAGAGTAAATGGTTGAAAAGTTCTCATAAAATCTCAAGAAGACTCTGCCAAAACTTAACTTCCTTCAAAAATAACCTTGAACAGCTCATTGTCAATATATGTTACTGAAAATTAACTTATTTATTTATTTATTTGCAACCTAGTTCAATGAAGATTTTTTATAATTATGGCTCTTTTACAAATTTGCTGACAGCACGTCTAGAAACATAATTTTTCATGCCATTTTTGCAAATGTTACCACCAAAGGAACCAGAATGATCCTTTTCACCATGGACCAGTTCATCCTGACAATAACCAGAGTTTCCCATTACAGTTAAACCTCTATTTATCAGATGCCATATTAAGCAGACACCCTCTATTAAGCAGACACCAGCTACTTGGGTTCCTTAAAATATTAATTTTTTCCCATTATATATTTACTGTAAAATGAACCTGTATTCAACAGACCCCTCTATTAAGCAGACACTAGGGTTTCCGCTTATTCACAGGTTTCAGTGTACATGCACAAGACAAATAGGAATGATCAATTGACAACCACAAACTAAAACTAATCCTTCTCTAGCTTAACTGTAAATCTTTTAGGGTTCCTTACGATTCTCAGAAGTTTTATTGAGAACATCAGAGGCTTTATAAAAAATAGGACAAGCTGTTTTGTGGCACAGAACCAAGTGGTATGAATGGCACAACAAAGCAAGCGCTCCTTCTCAGGTGACTGGTACAGATGCTCTCTTACTATTTAAGGTCAGGAGGCCAAGTTCAAAAATCAAGTTCATCTAACTGTCAATGACATATTAACTGGTTCACACTAAGACATTGTCCCACTTTCTTGTTTAATATCCTGTCATTTTGCTTTGCATATACATGTATATACTCACTTGTTCTAGTGAATGATGGCAAAACAAAGAGAAGCCCTCAAATGTATAATCTTTCCCTTCAACATGAATTGTACTTGGATTTGATGTCTGCAAGATAAACAATTACCCTTATTTAATTTTACAGCCAATATAAACTGTACAATCAACTTTACATAGTGTAATTAATCTAAGATGTTACAGCTGTATGTGTTGATTTTAAGGCCTCCCCTGTTGTATTAAGAAGCCTCTGGCCTTCAGAAAACACCATCAGCAGGATTCAGCTTCAGTTAACCCTTTCGCTCCCATAGTAACATAGTTCTAACTTTTGAGTCTGTGAATGAATTCCTATGGTGTGACCATTCAAATGAAACCTCTTCAGCAGTACTTTTGCATGGCACCATTTGTTTTTCAATATTTTACAAAATGAAATTTTGGATTATTCTTCAATGTATTGTGTTTTGGCACTGTTGGGAGTTAAACAGGCACTGTCCTGGCTGAAATATTGACGTTTTCATGATTATAACCAGGAGCTTGCTTTAAGCTTAGTAATCCTTTATTATCTTGAAATTGGAAGAAACCATCGCCAAAAGTGATAGAAGCAAAGAAATATGAACTAAACAGACAACATAACAGCTAAAAAAGTGAAAATGTCTCGAGAATGGCAAGTTTGATTGTGACCGCCTGTCAATAAATCAAATTTCATGAACTGTAATCCAGTTCAATCCTTGCAATCCTGCACTTTATCTCCAAACTACTGCTTTTGTTTTGCTCTATAGAATCTTTTCATCAAACTAAGCTAAGTGGAATTTTGCTATTTATTTTGGTGGGACAGTCGGAACAGTGTCCCTTTAAAGCGTTAAATGTTATTACATGTAGTAAGTGGACACAATAGTATGGAGGGGACAGAGACTTGCATGTAGGAGTCAAATATTTAGTTCTATTAAAGAAGAAGCCATGGTATCAGATGTCGGCCTGGATGCCAAGCATGATTGAGAAAAGAGTTTCACAAACTGAAAAATGTAAATGTATCCGTAAATCTAAATTTCCATTTTCTAGTTCACATTGGCATCTGTAGGGTCAGTAGATTTATGGGTCAACCTTCGGATCAATACACTGCCAACTTACCATGAAATTGGTGTGTGGTGTGACTGTCACCCAGTAATGATGCAACTTGTCAGCATTGTTCTTCAAAGGATCACATGGTGTTATGACCTTTATAACAAGTATGTAAAACACAACTGCTTACAATAAATAATCCTTTTAAGGAGGCTCGTAAGTGTTTTACTGTCGATAGTGTGTCTAATGATGAAATATTACAAATTGAAGCAACCTATGATATGGACAACGTTTGGTTATCTGTACAACGCTATGAACAGGAAATACTTTAAGGGTGCTTATGATGTCATAGCCATTACAATGACAATAGTACAGCTCTCTGAAAGGAGCCTCTAAAACTCAGTTTTCGCTAATTACCTTTAAATATTTAAAACTAATCTGGTGACCTATTAAGTTTTTTTCTCAATTTGAAAATCACCACTAATTTTCTTTTCTTTTTGCTGCAAAGACAAAAATCTATCAAGCAGAAATCAAGTTATTTCCAAAAAGGTTGTTGTCAGATAAGAAAACAATTCTGGTAGATAATTTTTTCTCAAACTCTTGTTAATTAGGATAGGAAATACCAAATACTCACTTGCATACAGAAAATCAGGATAGGTCAGCAAACAAACTTTCGAGATAAAGAGTAATAGTTTATGCACGCTTGTGCATGGTTATGGTTATGCGCTTTTACGCTATTTACGCAGTATTTTCATTTCTGGTGAGCTGCATGTGCTACTTTTGACTCTTTTCGATAAGAAAATCACACTGAAGCATGCATCACTGCATGATGAGTGCACTTCATGTGAGCATGCAGCTGAAAACCCTTTCTAGCCTTCTTAAATTAGTGCCAAGTTTTAATTAGCCAAGAGTGGAAGTTAACCATTGTACGTGTACTTACAGCTTCACCAGGGTAAATGCCATGGCGGATTCCTTGTCGTTTGTCGGATGAACTGCATCGGCACACTGGACCATCATTTGTCTACAAAGGAAGAATTTCAGTGTGCAACCATAAAAAAGGCAACAAGGAATGCAAAAAAATACAAGGATTTTGGCCAAAAGTTATTATTTCCATACTTTTCCACGTAAAAATGAATATATGAAAATCATATAATTTTATGAACTGCGGATAAAGTAGAGGGTAACAGGACCATCATTTGTCAACAAAAGTGGAATTTCAATGTGCAACCAAGAAAAGGGCAACAAGGAATGCAAAAAAATACAAAGATTTGAATATGAATATACAAAAATCATATCATACAATACAGGCTAACAGGGCTGTCATTAGTAACTGGCAGCTGGCTACAATGTATTATGCCTGGCAACTGTGGTGAAGATGATCGGCAACTCAATTTTGAAAATGACCAGGGGAGTCAATAACTGTGGAGGCTATCTTGAATTTACAACCGCCTCATTTCCTTGTGTAGCCAACAACCGACAGTACTGGGATAATTTGGTCACAACATGTCTCCCAGATTTTTAAGTCCCCCAGAAAGCTTCTCCTTCTCTTGGCCATGACCTTAATATTAACCTACAGTGTAGGGATATAAACACTTTATTGTACTCTCCAGTGTATCTACAGTCAAAATAGTTTAATCAATAAACAACCAGGTGCTTATACTACATTACCTCTCCTGATTCATTAAACCAAAGTTCAGGATGTAGTCGTCTGGGATCTTCTATTTTCCTTTTCCTTATTTCCACTACACTTGGACTTTTGCTGCCCTCATCATCATCCTCATCATCATCATCATCATCATCATCATCATCATCATCATCACTAAGGTCTACACCTTCATCATTATCACTTTCAGAGCTGCTGTCACTCAAAGCACGGCTCTCATCCTCACTGCTGTCTTCATCACTATTTTCTTCATCATCACTTGCAAAAAGTCGGAGCCTTGACTTCACTGGGCTTTCATTAACATCACTTTCAGCCAGAGATTCCACATCGCTGTTATCCTGATTTGTATGGTGACCTTTTTCACTGCTGATACTTTCATTGTCCTCGTCATCATCATCATCATCTTGTCCTAGGGATTTCATGTTCAAAATTTCCTTCTCAAATCTGTCTTGCAGTTCAGCGAGTTTCTCAGTTCCCTCAACATGACAGCTCTCAACCTGATCACTCTCTTTCTTGATATAATACTCCTCTGATGCCACGCTCTTCATCACCCGTACTATGTCAGGAGGAGGCGGAGAGAAACAGCGGGAAATGCGAGGACCACTGCCAAATGATCCTGGGCTGTAGTGCCTTGCAATTTATAACAGAATTAAATACTAATAACAGGTCATCATACTTTGTCACTAGAAAATAACAATTTGAACAGTTTTTAGCTGTCTTCTACACTGTCTAGTGATCTTCAGCATTCGGCAAAATTGCATCAAGTTTAATGATGAAGATAAAGCAGATGTTAAGAAGGGAAAGGTTATTATACAGAAAGCCTTGGCATGAACATGTTGTGGTTCAATTTTATCCTTGGTTCAAATTTTATTTTCCTTTGTTTTTGGATATGGTAATGTATGATAATGAGTTTTAAGGTGGCTCCTAATAGTTTAAACATTCCTATCATGATACATCTGATATTCAATCACAGCTACACCAGTAAAGTTAAGAGAAAACGTTTAGTACAGGTTTGTAGACCAATGAACAAATTTAGGTGGCTACAACATTTTCAACCTTTTGAGGCTAATAACTTCAAAACTGCTCGGCGAAATTTTTTGATTTTTATATATTTTCGTCTTATAAATATAATAAACATTTGTGCCAATTTTGAAAAAAATCTGTACATAGGATTCAGAGATATGTCATTTTTACATAAATTTAAGGTAGCTCTGAACTCTATGTACAGAATTTGTTAAAAATTTGTTAAAATGTTTCTTACCAATTAAACAAAAATATATCGAAAACAAAAACTTTCACCGTGTAATTTATAAGTTATTTGCCTCAAATGGTCCAAAATAGCTTATTTTTTACCTCTTTTTGCATTGCCATGGCAATGAATGATGATGTCGTTTGGATACCACTTTGTTGACTGTTAAAAGATTTACTGGTCTCAAGTTAAATATTTTTAGCCACACCATAGGGCTAGCTGTAATATAATGCAAAAGACAAGAGGGCTGAACAATATGGAGCCACCTTAAACAAAGGAAAATAAAATTTGAACCAAGGATAAAATTGAACCACAACATACACAACAAGACTGAAAGGAAACTTATGAATGGGTTGTAGTTAAGAAGAGGTCCATGCTTTGAATACAAAAAAACACAAAACAAAAGAAATGGTAATTACTGAAAAGTTCTTAGCAAGATGCTTCTAATCAAAGAACTCAAACCAACTTTGAACAAGCAATCAGACTCTACGGGTGCGAATTTATTTACATAACTTGCATGTAGAATTCAAACAAAATAATGTTAATGATCTGCTTTCACTCATTTATATTCATATTTTTCCTCCTGTCACTTAGATACATTGAAACGTCATATTGCAATAATTTTTGTTTTTTACTAAAAGTTTTCAACAAACCTGGTGTGATCTAATGAGCTTCACAAATGGGTTAGTGTTTGCGTGGGAACACAAACACTAACGTGTTAGGTTCTAAACACAAACTAGTGATTTTTAACTAGTTTGTGTTTAAAAACTAGTGATTTTTAATATTTTAACTTAGTTTTTAACCATTTTTATTTAACAGGGCCTCGCAGAATACCACAACAATAGTGAAGTGAGCTCCCTGTATAAAGATTGTTATTATTATTATTATTATTATTATTATTATTATTATTATTATTATTATTATTATTACTACTCTGTGTGGTCAATGCATTTGATGGTTCGCTTATCTCTGAGCAGTACTGTACTATCTCTCTTGCATTATTAACCAACCTCCTGTTCCTATGCTCTCGTCCTCTCTCACCATCTTTATGGAAACCTGCCCTCTTTTGGGGATCAGACAAGCTGGGTGCTCTCCAGGGTGCTGACTGTCCAATGGGAATGAACTGTTGAGGTGGAGGGGGTGGGTGCACATTTGTTCCTTGACCAACCACACCCATGTTAGTCACACCCCTTAACTTTTTGTCTATGATGTGTCTATCCAATGCTGCAGCAATGGAAGGTCCCTGGTTTATGCCAAAACCATGTGGCTGAGGACTTCTTTGGTGCCATATTGAATTGCTGAGAGACAAAGACTGTCGTACAGGGGATGGCATGCCTCTAGGAGAAGGTAGAGTAGAAGGGATAACTGCAGGTCCTTGGTATAAGTTGGGAGAAGATGGCTGAGAATTTCGCACTTGCCATGGCGGACTGTTGAAAGGTGAAGTCTGCTGTCCTGGGTATGTGATTCCTCTTGGAGAAGGTACAGCAACAGTTGATGTTACAAATGGTTGCTGGGGAGGTGATAGTACTCTTGGAGAAGGCATAGTAGGGGATATAAATGGCTGTTGGGGAAGAGGTTGAAATCTGCCCTGTGGTGGGCTGTTGAAGGGAGCAGACTGCTGTAATGGGGACATGATTCCTCTTGGGGAAGGTACAGTAGTTGATACAATTGGCTGCTGGGGAGGTGATAGGACTCTCTTTGGGGAAGGTCCTGCAGGGGTTATAAATTGCTGCTGGGGTGGTATTGGTAAACTTCCATGTGCAGACAAAGTAGAAGGTGCAAACAGTCTTTGGGGTGGTGTAGGGACCCCACCAGAGGATGGTAGAGTTGATGGTATAAATGGAATTTGAGGTGCTGTAGTAGCTCCCCTAGGGTATGGCAAAGTAGAGGGTACAAACAGTCTTTGAGGTGGTGAAGTGACCCCACCAGGGGATGGTAGAGTTGATGGTGCAAATGGACTTTGAGGTGGTGTAGCAGCCCCCCTAGGGTATGACACAGTAGAGGGTGCAAATGGTGTTTGGGACTGTGTAGTGACCCCCCTAGGGGATGGTAGAGTTGTTGGTGCAAATGGACTTTGGTGTGGTGTAGCAGCCCCCCTAGGGGATGGTAATGTTGATGGTGCAAATGGACTTTGAGGGGGTGTTACACTCCTTACAGAGTATGATACAGGAGAGGGTGCAAATGGTCTTTGGGGTGTTGTTACAGTCCCTAAAGAAGATGGCACATGATGGGGAGCAAATGGTCTTTGAGATGGTATTACAGATCCTACAGGGAATGCTCTTTGGGGTGGTGTTACAGTCCCTACTGGGGATGGTACACGAGGGTGAGCAAATGCTCTTTGGGATGGTGTAACAGACCCTACAGGGGTAGCCACAGTAGATTGTGCAAATGGTCTTTGGGGTGGTGATAGAACCCCTCCAGGGGATGGCACAGTTGGTGGCATAAATGGGTGGTGTGTCAATCCAGTTGGAGGTGCAGGAGGACTGAGATTCTTCATTTGCCGCAATGGGCTGTTGAATGGCAAAGACTGAGGTACCGTAGATGGGATTTCTCTAGGACAAGGACGTTGCATTGGTGATCTGTTTGGAACCTGGAATGTAGCTGGTGTCACTTGTGGACCCATCAGCGGGTTCTGAGAAACTGTCTGTGAGGTGAATGGACTGTGCAATGCTAGAGGAGATCCCAAAGGTTGAAATGATGCCACCCCTCCTGTGGCTATGGGATAACGCATAGGAGTTGCTTGAGGAATCTGTTGTTGAAATCCTGGAGGAAACTGTTGTTGATTTGCCTATAAAGAAAGTTATAATAATAGTGTCAGACAAGCAAAGTTGTGAATAATTTTGACAAGACACCAGTAGCATGCAATTATGTTTAAAAGAAATATCACCCATACATAAGTCCTTTTATGGCACAGTCAATTCCAAGCCCAAGCATCCCCCCCCATAAACATTTGTCAGGTATTTGTCAAGTTGTTGGTCCCTGTGATAGGGCATTTGGCAGCAAAGGTCTACCCCAGGGTGTTGCAGGGTGTAGTACAACAGTAGGGAATTAGCACATATGCATAAACTTATCAAAAGAAAGATTTGAACCACTCAAAACTTTGTGTACACCATTTCTTGTGCTAGATCCATCACCACCCCCATGCATGCTGTTTAATTTGTATTTTTCAATTCTCTGTTGTGTACACACATTCACACAAAGGGAGGGCAAACATGTTTGCAAAAATAGAGTGATTTCTGTTATTACTTCTGTCATAAATAGTTTTTTAAAATAGTTATCTTTATCATATAGTAAATCTTATTTTCTAAGTTCATTGGTTTTAAATATTGTAAATAGATAGCTTTTAACTTTTTTTAAACAGTCATGGCTCCCATTGACAACAGTATCTGTTGTTAATTACCAAAGGGATTACAATGACTTAAATTAAATAAAAGTATATATCTATCCATTATTGAACAATTATTATTCGATGAGGTTTTTGTGATATCCAAAGGCTGAGGCTGATAACACTAATTGTAACCGAGACTGATCATTTCAGATATCACAAAAACTGAATCTAATGATTGTTTTATTATTCATTATTTAGAAAAGAAAATAACGACAAATGCACTGTCGCACAAAACACAGTTTATTATTTTCCAATAAGAATAAAATTTGCCACCTGTGAACTTGACATTGCTCTTGGAAATCAAGCATTGTGTGCACACTCTGTAGATCATTCACTAATCTGCTAGCAGATTAGTGAATGATCTGTAGGGTGACCTAATTTCCAGAATCAACTGTAAGCTCTTAGACAATGAGAAGACAGATAGTGACTTCAATGTATGATCATAATATTTATGTATCAGTCCTCAGTTATCTTTTGGAATCTAGCTTTGCAAACTACCTGATGATTCGTACAAGCTATAATAAATATATTCTATCATATTTTTCTACCGATTTCTTTTCTCCTGACTATCAAAACCTGTATAAATATGTTAAAAGCAAGCAAGCATGGCAATAAGTTATGCAAGCATGCAAGGTTTATAAATTTGTTGCATAAATTCACGTGAGAATCGTGCATAGACGACTGTAGGAAGATGAAATCTTGGGTTCCCTTATACATTTATCGCGTTTGTGTCCTGCAGTTGACTAGCAACAAAGGAAAGGTGACCACTGACAATGACCCACTGTCATGTTTATTACATTACTACTTCATGTAAGCCTATAGGAGCATGGTAAACAAAGATGATGGACAGTAAATGATACACGAACCATGGAAAGGACCTTCTACCAATACTTTTGGTTTTAAAGAAGACAAAGTGGAATGGCGAAAAGCCTCATACGCAAACTGAGATGCCACCAAAGTTACGACTGGTGGTGCAACCTCCTACGAGCTTCGCAAGGTTCTGTGAGACACATATTTCTAGTACATTTTATGTTATTGTTCATTAAAATGCTTTTACATGCTAGCATGTTTTTGTCAAAAAGTAATAAGCACCCCCTCCCTAATAAGCACCTCTTCTTCAATAAGCTCCCTCTCTTGACTTGAGCTACATGTTGGTGACAAAAGTGAATACATGTAAGCACCCAGGGCACTGGAATTGAAACTCTTACAATGTAGCTACCATGCTGAGTACATGGGATCTTTACAAATGTTTCCTACATGTAAGAAGCAGTTTTGTTGAGAAACAAAGTGGCACTTTATACAATGTACAGGGCCATAGCAAGGGGAGGGGCCAAAGGAGCCCGTGCGCCCCCCCCCCCCCAGTTTTTTTCCAAAAAAAAAATAAAAAACACAAATATAGAATGTTGAAAATAAAACTGGTTTCAGGTACTCGGAAATGATCGCAAACTCCTACCAAGTGAGATTTGCACCCTTGGTAAGCTTATGCTTTTCAAGCTAGCTACCAATGCCATCAGCAAACACTCCTTCTCCACCTTACCGCGTGTCAAGACCAACCTGCATTCAACCAAGGGAGAGGCCAGGCTCAATCACTTCATGCTTCTTCATGTCCACGAGAAATTGGCAGATGGTTGGACATGGTGGAGGTTGCCAATTTGTTTGAAGGGGCAACCAGTGGCACGAGCAATTGTTTTTGAAGTTTTCAAAGAATGACCTTCCGATGAAGTTTGTGTTTGCCTCAGTCTATTAAAGGCAACTCAGACAGTCTAACTTTCTTTGATGACTCTGACAGGTGAAACAGTTGCTGGTTCAAGATACAGAAACAGTCGGTCTTTTTGTTTTGTTATTGACATTCCAAAGTGTTAAATTACTTTTTTCAATATTCATTGGTTTGCTGAGACAGTATAGAAAGCACTAATGAATTGACTCTGTTCAAGTGTCATGCTTCCCTTGGCTAGGACAGTCAATGAAAATTTTATTGGGAATATAAGCTTAAGAAAAATCTATGGAAATAGATATTGATGTTTGTGTGATCATGTGTAATTACTTCACTAAGCCTTTTGGATCATTGCTTTGTATAAAATTAATGTCAGTTTATAAAAAGTCTTCATCTTCAAAAACTTGAAATTTAAAATCCCAAAATGCTGGAAAATGCCGTTTTCAAACATTTTCGGGGGTGCATGCCCCTGGACCCCCCTAGAAAGGACTGGCAGAAGCCCCTCCATTGGGTCCGAAACATTTGTGCCCCCCTAGTTTTTCAAGGCTTGCTGCGGCCCTGTGAACACGCATTTCAAATATCGCGGGTAGTTAGGGGGGAATAGTAATTAGCTCCTCTTTTCTCACTTTCTGTATGGTGAAAAGTATTACGGCTGAGGGGATTGTAACATGATTTACCTTCTTATGCTAAGCTTACCTGCGATGAAAAACCATTTCCCGCAGCGGCTGCGGCAGATGCAGGTGGCGTGATGTTCGAAAATGGAGATGGCCACATATTTGTCGAATTTCTTCTCAAAAAAATCTAACACTCACGCAAGAGTTATCGGTATATATGACACATCTCAGCGTCAAGACAACAAAATATTTTGGCCTCATGCTGTCAAGATAGCAGAAACCATTCGGCATTCGTTCAAGCGATTCGCCATCTTGAAATTCAAAGTTGTTTTTCTAGCTTCCAGGTTTCCAGGTCCCTTATCTTGCAATGAACCTGGGAATGAGTGAGGGGAGAGTGAAGATTTTTCTTCCCGAAAAGAACTCTGGGAAAAATTCCAAAATGGCGGCCGGTGGAGGTGAATGGTGCTTGATTGAAAGCGATCCTGGTGTTTTCACTGAACTAATCCGTGGTTTTGGTGCGTATCATTATTTTGTAAAACTATAATGATAAAACTTATCATTTTGGACGCTTTTATGGCACTGCACAGCGAGAATGTTCAAATAATTCACCGTGATCGTTTCGTTATTTTGACATTTTTGCGCGAGAAAAAAATATGCAGACCGGATATTTCGAAGCCTTACAGCTTTTATCTTCTGAAGATGTTTCATAACTTCCAGAATTTGTTTTTAAGACGTTCAACCAACTTAACCTGGCATGGATTTTCGATTATAATATTCAAACATCTGTTATGAAGTCATTGAATTGGAGGTGAAATCTTCTTTTTTGACATTAATAACATGTACATTTGTACAATTCGTCAAAACACGTGTCATGCTCATTGTCATAATCTCTCTGTGCACCATGGGAAGCATAAGGCCTATCAAGTGATTAAGTATATAGGGGCATCTGTGAAGGCCTGACACTGAACCTTAAATAAGCGGGGCTCTTTCAGATTTTAACTTTTGACTTTTGACAGATTTTAACTTTTGACTTTTCATTGACTTTTGATTCATTATAACAATGTACTCTTAATGGAATATAAACTGAAAATTCCCTTGTTTTCATTGTTTTTGTAGGATGTTCAGGTGTTCAAGTGGAGGAAATCTACAGTCTCGATGAAGCATCCCTGGAGGATTTAAGGTAGCCTCCCCCCCCCCTTTTGTTTTGTTTTATTTGTTGTTGTTGTTTCCTTCACCAGTATGCCAATCGCTTTCCTTTATTCTCTGTTGCCTCTGTGACTTCTTTCATTTTCAGGCCTGTTCATGGTCTGATATTTCTGTTCAAATGGAAGCCTGGGGAAGAGCCAGCAGGTCCCATTGTCCATGAAAGCAGGTCCCTTGGAATATTCTTTGCCAAGCAGGTAAGTTAAATACATGTACTTATTTGATATAATTGATTGATAATTCATAAAGTGCATAAATCAATCAGTGTCCAAAGCAAGACTCCTGTGAGCCAACTTGTGAATACAAAACAACTTTTGGACCGTCCCCTCTCCTAAGAATTTTGCTCCCCCCCCCCCACACAACCTGCATCCAACTCCCCACCCTCTCCTCCCTCCAATGCCATTCCCATGGGTAAGGCAGGTGACCATATTACATACTGTGGGCTCAATGTTTACAGCCGATCAACTGATGGAAGGAGTGAAAATTTTGATAACCCCCCCCCCCCCCGTATGCTATAACTCATTCAGTTTTAATCACATACCCGTATTCACAAGTTAAATCTGACTCAAAGGCTTACATTGTGTATTCTTCCCTTTAACCCTCAACTCCCAAGAGTGCCGGACATCAAAATTCAAGATAAATCCCAAATTTTATTTTGTAAATATTAAAAAACAAATGGTACCACGCAAAAGTACTGCCAAAGAGGTTTCGTTTGAATGGTCACACCATAGGATTTTGTCCGCAGACAGACTCAAAAGTTAGAACAAATGGTACCATGCAAAAGAAATACTGAAGAGGTTTCATTTGAAAGGTCACACCATAGGGTTTCGTCAACAGACTCAAAAGTTAGAACTACAGTACATGTCTCTATAATTGACTCTGGGAGTGACAGGGTTAAATATCAAAATTCAAAAAAAATCTTAAATTCAGTTTGTAACATACATGTACATGTATTGAAAAACAAATGGTACTGTGCAAAAGTATGGCAAAGAGGTTTCATTTTAATGGTCACACCATAGGATTTCGCTGA
This sequence comes from Cladopsammia gracilis, assembly GCA_022457155.1. NCBI lineage: Eukaryota > Metazoa > Cnidaria > Anthozoa > Scleractinia > Dendrophylliidae > Cladopsammia > Cladopsammia gracilis. Next base: position 237,233 of record JAJGOT010000034.1, read on the forward strand.
CAGACTCAAAAGTTAGAACTACATGTATATTACATGTCTCCATAATTAACAAACTTATTTTTCAGGTAATAACAAATGCCTGTGCAACTCAGGCCATTCTCAGTGTGCTTCTCAACTGCAATCACCCAGACATGGACCTTGGAGCCACGCTGTCAAGTTTCAAAGAGTTTTCAGCGACATTTGATTCATCAGTGAGTTTAATGCATTATTTATAAATAGGAATTACAGTCACTGTGGAACCTCACATAAAGAGGACACTGTTGCGACCACATGGAGAGGGATTTTGTTTGGGGGCGAGTAAAAGCAAATCTGGGCAAGTGCATTCTGAAAGTTACTCACCCATCTGGCGAGTGCTCTCAGAATTAAGTTTCCAACCCAGTTAATGGCTTAAAAATGTGTGTTCATACAGATATAGCTTAGATTATAGCCTGCAGTGACATATTTTGTGGTGATTGAGCGCTTAGTATTTTCTTTGCGTTATGTCCAGGCGCCATCTTGGAATATGAAATAAGAGGAAGATTGGGGAGAGTATAAAATGCAGCCAACAGGGTGGTGTCAGGCACAAATGAAGGGAGAGGGAAGAAAAACACTCTGTGCCCTGTCTCCTCCCTGCTTCCTTTGACTCGTCCCAACTCCCTACATTTTGGGAATCCAAGATGGCGGACAAGCCTATGAATGAATTCAAAAAAGCTTTTGCTCACCATAAAACGCCAGCACTGCTGTCTACTACAGCTGTAGGACTATAAATGAATGTTAGCCATGAGGGGCGTCTACTACTTGTGGTGTCTGTTAGTGGAGGCGAGCCTCGATATTATACACAGTGAAAGACTGTGATGTCACATTATCCAAAGTCTTTAAATATAGATAACAGTAGTTGTTTTCTCATTAAAAAAAAATTTCAGACAGTAATAGATCTTTTCAGAGAGTAAAATTTGCCATTTTAAAAATGAGGGTTCTAAACATGTCATGAGAAATACATGTAGTGTTCAATACACTATGTACAGGGAGTATTATCTGCCTTTTAATCTCTTATAAACAAACTAAGATAAAATTGATTCATTTGGTTTAAAATCTGTTCATATTCCTGTCAACAGCTAAAGGGACTCAGCCTCAGCAACTCTGATGTTATAAGACAAGTACACAACAGTTTCGCCAGGTTTGAAATTGATTTATTCACCATAACTACAGTAACTGTTATATTTCTGCAAAATAATAGCCAGGGAGTGATTACTCAAGTACATTTTGAGAAATTAAAAGTTCCCGTAGCTAGAAAAGAGTGGCAATAAATCAAGGCAGAAGAGATCAAGGAAACAATGGCTTATTTCTATTTTTTAACGTTAGCCTTCAAGTAACATTATAACATATCAAACACGAGGAAGAGTGTTTCATCGGGATTTCTGAACACTTTGAGGTGTTTTGGATACCTGATGAAACACTCTCTCTTTCGAGTGTTCCATATACTGTAGCTTCTCAAACTGATTATTAAATAGGGAGAAAACTAAGGAATAAAATTGCCAAAATCTATGCTAATTAATATCGGGTTTCCAAAGTACCGTAATGCTTATGATTTTCTTTGTCTAAACTTGATAAATTGTTAGTGAATTTGAGAATGCTTACTACTTCTGGATTGCTTATAGGTTTCAAGCCATTCACACCCACATTCACTTGATCCCTTGTTTTACAGACAACAGATGTTTGAATTTGATACTAAACTCCCTCAGAAGGATGAAAATGTGTATCACTTTGTGGCTTATGTTCCAATGCATGGCAAGCTGTATGAACTGGATGGATTAAGAGATGGACCTATTGATCTTGGTATGTTTTTAAACAAATGCTATTGTTAGTTTTGATTTACCAACAATATTTTATTTGTAATAGAAGTTGCAGGGTACCAGTAAGTTGAATTTTCTTTTAATGCCTGGTTCTTGCCATCAAACGATCAGAATCAAAACTACAAGAATCTATTATGTAAATAATGAGAAACATTTTGATCTTAATTTGTTTTTCCTTGAACAGTAGGTGCTCAATGGACTTTTGTGCCTTCTTGATTCTTGCATTTCCAAATTTGATATGGAAATGCAATTTCTACATGATCGAAACAAAGGTTTCAGCTTCTTCAGTGTTCATTGCTTTCTGTTTAATCCATTTATCTATAACACCTGTAAATAGTGCAATTTTCTACATGATCAAAACAAAGGTTTCAGCTTCTTCAGTGCTTTCTGTTTAAGCCATTTATCCGTACAGCTGTACATGTAACACCTGTAAAGGGTGAGACTACAAAAATCATGTAGTTTTGGTTGTGCAATAACACAGAAAAGACCTGTTTGTCATGTGCCACCTTGTTATGCCTGTAAAAAGATTACATCCCCTACTTATCTGGACTACGACCCTCAGGGCTGTTATTAAGCTTTTAAGAAGCTGGCTCCACAAGGAAAGTAGCCGGTCATAAAACAAAGAACGTCTGCCATGCTTGTTGCCTTTTAGTCTTTTTCAAACTTTGAGTATTCAGTCATCTTTACTGTAGTTATTGGCCATAATAGCTGGTTGTCAGCTTCTATATGTTCAGCTGGATACAGAACTGTGTGCTGACAGATTCATGTTTTATTTTTAATAAAAATATGTTCCACCAGGACCCTGTACTCCAGAAAACTGGCTTGGTGTCTGTAAACCCATCATAGAAACAAGAATGCAGAAGTAGGTACCTCTATTGTTAGGCTTTTTTTTACTTTTAGGCAAAGTCATTTAATGTTTTATTGTCTTGATGTAACAATAAATTCTCCCATGTACTTGTATGATAAAGAGATCTCTTACTAATACAACCTGATGGTCAGTGGTTGAAGGCCTGGTCTCTGCGCCTGTCGTGTTGTTTCCTTAAACAAGAAACTTTTCTCCACAATTTTTTTAACATCCAGGTGTATAAATGGGTAAAGGTAAAGTCTTCACAAGCCTAATGGCTCACAACTGGCAAAGCTTAACCTGGTTTCCGCAGCATGAGATACTGAGAGTATTACTTCTCCCCCCTGGATGGGATGCTAGTCCATCACAAGGTTAGGTACCCCCAACATTATGTCGCCGGTACCCATTTATACAGCTGGGTGGAGAGAGACAACGTGGAGCAACGTTTCTTGTCTAAGGAAACAACACGACAGCAGAGACCAGGCTTGAACCACCGACCTTCATGTTGAAAGTCCGATGCGCTGACAACTAGACCACCATGCCTCCACAATAAATGGGTACCGGTGACAAACCCTGCAATGGACTAATATCCCCTCCAGGGGGGAGTAGCATGAATATTCCCAGTTGCTTCATGCTACAGAAGGGGGGGGGGGGCAAGGGGGCAAGGGGGGGTCTTGTCACGAAGTCACGAAACTTAATTTTGCATTTCACGAATCACACAGCCAAAAAATTCGTTTTCACGATTCTCGGAAATACTGGTCCAAAAAGTTACAAATTAAAGTAGTTAAGTCAGTTAACGTAGAAACGTAAAATACCTCTAATCACATTTTGTACAATAGCGCACTTTGCTCCTCTTCCTCTCTCTCTTCCTCTTCATCGGCGACAATTGGTGCGTCTGGCATATGATTCTGGAATAGGTTAACCTTTTCCTTGGGGTAGTCTGAAAGGGATGGGCGGTACATATTTAGAGGTAAGGTGTCAGCTTTGAACTTGGTTGTTTCTTGCCTGACAGTGCGTTGGCGAACGCACTTGCCATGCAGCACTGCCCATTCCCTCATCATCTGCGCTTGCTTAGAATCCAAGTGCCTTGTTTTACCAAGATGGGGAAGTTTTGAAATTTCCTTCAATGAAATAGAATTGTCGGGAATTGGATAATAGGAGGTGGGATGTGTGAAATAGTAGGCTGCACAGCTCGTAATCCTTTTGATACTTTCGTATACAGAGTTTCCCAGATTGCGAGCAAAGTTGAGAACTGTAGGAAATTCATCGTTAAAATGACCAACGACATGTAGGTTTTCCACTCGAGTGGTAAGGCAAGAATGGAGATCAACGTCGATCTCTTTGTTAATCGCTTGGATGGTTGATTGAAGTGTGCCAAGTTGACTGCAAATCATCTGCACGGACTTGAGTGTCTGGTTTGACACTGTCCCTTCAGGGCCATTGGTAGCTTTCTGAGAGTTGAGTGATGCTTGCACTGTACTGATAGTTCCTTCAAGAAAATTCTTCAGGTCACTAACTTCCTTCATCGCTTCAGCTATCGGTAAGCGGGGAACTGTTTCATGTTTCAGATGAACAGAAAATGCCCTGTACAAATGGCAAGATGCTTTAAAAAGGTTACTGTGCCAGTAATTGAAGTTACAAGTTTTACACATCCTGTCTGTGGATCAGTGTCAAAGATATTGGTATTTTCCGTGCAAATACCCATAAGCTGGCCAAATGAAGAGTTTTCTGCTCTCCCCTCTGCGTTGCCCTCTTGGCCGTTTCTGCTATTATCTCAACGTTGCATTTCTGATCAAGATACTCGACTTGGAAGGTTCCTGCATCGCAGAACAAGACACCGTCCTGATGACTTGCTATTCCTGTACATTCAGAGCAGACCTTTGTATCATTCCGTAACAGAACAGAAGTTGTTCTTGAGTTGAGATCAATTGAGAGTAGCCCGCCCTTTTTCTGGTCTTCCTTTACCCCTTTGAATGCCACTGGTAGTCTCAGCACTTTCGTCACTTCCGTTAAATTCCCTGGAGGACCCTTGACAGGAAATCAACTGGTTTCGAAACGGACTATTTTTTTTTATCTCTGAATTCTTTGGATGATATATGACCATGATGACAATCTATTTCATCAGATGAGGACAAATAAGTCAAATCAAGTCGCAAACTTGCGATTTACTTTCTTTAATATCAACATATTCACGATTCACAGTGAAGGATTTTAGCAGATCACGTTTCACGGAATATACTTCAATCACGATTCACACAATGGTTTTTCAGTATATCACGATTCACGGTCCACAGAAATGGCCAATCACGGAGTCACGAAAATACCCTTGCCCCCCCTCTACAGAAACCAGGTTAAATTTCAGCCGTGTGGGTGTCCTGTGGCTCATGGAGAACATTCATGCCCGTGATGCAACACCAGGCACTGATGATTATCACTGCAATTAATAATCATAACTGCATGTATTAATTTGTTATTGTTTTGTTTCAGATACTCAGCAGAAGAAATTCATTTTAACCTCATGGCTCTTGTTTCATCAAGAAAGACAATTCACCTGAAGGATATTGACAGACTAAACCAGAGGAAAACACAGATTTTAGACAATGTATGTCAACTCTACCTGCTTCCTGGCTGTGCATTCTTAAAATATTTATTACTTATTTTGGGGGATGACGGTGGCAAAAAGTCATCCAATAGTTTCTTCTTATTTCTAAAGCTTCAAATACCCATAAAATGACGATATTGAATACTTGGTTTTGAGACATGTATCTACCCATTCTTGCATTTTTATCGTGTTATTACATGTACTTAATTTTGTTAAGCACAAGACCATTCTCATCCCCAGAGCCGTGATCCTTTTGGCCAGCACCACAGATCACAGACTATGACAGGTACCAATTTGTTGAGTTTGCACATAATGCTAATTATTTTTGATTGAAGGCCAATCAGATTTGAGGGAAATAAACTCCGAGTCTGCGCAGAATGACTTTCAAATTGGAATTGGCCAGAGTATGTGATCCATGGCGCTGGCCAGAAGGATTGTGGCTCTGGGGACGAGAATGTCACAAGACTTGCATCAACACATTTGAAGTTTACATTATCCTTTTTTGGAGGAGGTCAAATATAACCTTCTCTCTTCTTGTGTTTTAAATTGTAGCTGGAACAATTGAAAAGTAAATCTTCAACAGAGGTGAGGAGTTGTCACTATTTTTATTGTTGCCCTTCTTTCATAGCAACGTCAGAACAAAACAAAGTGTACACTGAACAGTGAAATAGTTTGCAATATTATTCTAGTATAGATTGTGTCCACTCACATACACCACCCTTAACCCGAAGCTCATAGTTGTTTTGTTCTCTCCTCGTTTTTCTGTCCAATTGTTTTAGTTGCTGCACTGCATTTTCCCCTAGATTAGGTAAAAGTAATAGTTTGAAACATAGTACCCCCCCCCCCCCCCCTCATACTTTCATTTCCTTTAAAAAGCAGTTTTGTGTTATTCCAGATGAGTTGTCAGGATTTAACTGTTTAAATTCATTCTCAATGTTGTCAAAAAACAAATTAAATCTGTTCATAGGGAGGAGAGGCTATGGACACAGACCAAATGGTGACTTCAGTGACTGAACTACAAGCTGTTATAAAGAACATTGACAGCGAGATTTCCCGGCTGCAGACACTCATTGTAGGCGAGGATGATAAAATGCTGCGATACAAGGTAGGCTTCTGGGTCTTAATGTGTTAACACTGAAATATGAGACACCACCTTGGAGTCCAGGGTCCTTTGCACTTTTTAAAGCCTGCCTACCTGTTAGGATTGTTGATGGTACCATAATGAACAGCAAAGCCACTGTAGATTGTTTACCTCCCTCTTCTTTGCCTTGCCCCAAGACATGCCTACCTTGTCTATAGCAACTTAATAGCCCAATTTTGACTTGAAACAAAAGACATCATTACAAGGCTTAGGGGAATGATAGAAGGGATCAATATGGTTTATTCCCCAAAGCCTCGTAGTGATATCTTTTGTTTGAAGTTGAATTTTAATACCGTATATCAAAATCATGCGCGAAGCGGCACGAGGTAAGGTTTGGTATATATAAGACTTAGAAAAATCACTGGCTTCATTGTGGTACAGCCTTTATGTCCACAACATTCAATAGTAAACAACGTGGTTTGCATGAACGATGACGGAATGAAAGGAGTAACTCTTCTCCATGTCGGACATGTTTAAAATATATCATAAAATTTTCTTACGCATGTGCATGAGTAAAGGCTGCTTGGAGCCTCTTGTTTATTTATTTTTTTACACTACAAGCTTTGCCAAATAAATTTTGCCAAATCTAAAGATTTTGTGGTGAGGCTGAGCTTAAATTATTTCGTTTGCAAAATTTCTTTCCCCAAGGATGTTTTAATGAAATAATCTTGACAGTAATCAAATGTTTGTATATTTTTTAGGTTGAAAACATCAGAAGAAAACACAACTATCTGCCATTGATTATGGAACTTTTAAAAGTCTTGGCCAAACAAGGAAATCTGGTGCCATTGGTGGAAAAGGTACTGAACTGTTTTACTTGTAAAAGCCCGTCGAAACAGTTACATGTACATGTAGTTCAATGTTCTTTCTACATTTGTTGAACCAAATGTTAAACAAGCTTAAACAAATGCAAGAGAAAATACGTTTCTCTTGACGAATGATAAGATCATCGTGAATGTTGTTGAAAGGTAGTAAGGTGTGTTGAAACAAATTTAACATCGCTTTAACATTGCCGTTGTTCTCGAAAATATCGAATCCTGTTGAATCCATTTGAACACTGCCTTCAACATTAAATTTTGTTGACCAAACGCGCGCGCAAGGCCAAACCTTGTGACTATTGGCACTTCATGTGTACCCCTCGAGCTTACGAGCGAAAAACAGATTCTTTTGCAGTCTCAACTGCGTTAGAGTCTGTTTTGAACTCATTATGGATACTGTTGACAGTTTATGAAAATTTCTTAAAGTATATGTCGGGGTAGCCTCGCAGCTCTAAACAAGATCGCTTCGCATTGGTTACAGGAAACAATAAAATGTCATTGTGCACCATTGTTTTAGGGTTTGGTGGCAGCCGAGCTCACCCATACATGTACGTCGAGGGAAAAGCCACTTCACCCATTAATCCTTTATAAATAGATTACGGGTAAGTTTTGACTGACTAGTTTAAGTTATGTATTTATTTTATTTGTTTATAGGCAAAAGAAGAAGTACAAGCGAAAAAGGCAGAACAAGCCAAGTGAAAAGAGAAATCTAACAGCTGCAGTCAGCGAAAAAGCGGGGGAGGGAGGGGGAGAAAGAAAGACGAAATGTAATTTGTTCACTGGCTTTTGTTAATTTCATTTGCATTACCTGTACAGTTACAACGTAAAAAGTAAATAAAATTTTCTGTATATGTTTTGTACACCACATTTACTGCGTTATGCTGTACTTAGCCGTCTATGCATGGTAGAGACTATGGAAACTCTCCGTATTTACGGGGTGTCTAAATAAGGGGTAATCACAGCCTCTCTTGGACGACTAGTCTGTGTGCAGACATTTCCCATTTCCTTCCTTCGCCCTTTTTCGACGGACGAAGGAAATAGCGATGTCTTCGCTCAGGCAAGGGGACGACGTAATTTAAGCCTGTTTTATGGTTTTCCATGGTTCGTACAATCTTGAAAAGGTCTTAAATTTTAGCAGTCGTCTTGAAAAGTCCTTAATTTCTTTATTAGGTATTGCAAAGTCCTTGAAATTTAGGACGTTGTGTACGCCCTATCACTTTTCTGATCAATTAAATGATTTTGCTCCGAAAAAATTGGCCACTAGCGACTTTTAAAATCCTTAAATAACTAGCGAAAATGTCGGCATAATAGGTGAATGCGTACATGAAGCAAAATTGTAATCTTTATCTCAATTTCATGCACCAGGGGACAAAGAGTTTCGATTTCGTAAATAAAACGTTGTCCTTGAAAAGTCTGAATTTTATTTGTCTGAAGTTGTACGAACCATGTTTTCAAGGAAGAATACAATGAGGTTATGCAGCGAAAAGTTACTTTTAAAAATACAAAGCCGTAATAGCTAACATTATCATTTATCTTGTTGATAGAAGCTGCATTTATGCGGCAATAGGGGCTTGAGCAACCACGACGGCAACGCCAAGGAAAACGTCATTTTAACAAAGAATTTGCGTATTTTATACACTACTTTGCAATTGTTCCAATATGTTCACTTTGTCTAATGTGACAGAATTGTCCAGGAGCTGAATTCGTAGGGACGGCTTTCAAGTTCACATAGCGAAACGTAAAATTGACGTCGTGTGTTCACGTTCTTGACAAAACCGATCATTTCACGTTGTACCAAAATGTAAGTATTGACAAGCTTACGGTGCATGACACAGATGTATGTATTTTACTTTTTTGTACAACCTGTCCAAAATCTCTTATGTACCGAAACGGCGTTTCGAAAAGACGTTTATGTCTTGCTGGATACACCTATTTCAAAAAAGGTCGCTATTGTGATCCATGATGCGTGATGCATGATACATGTTTCATAGCCCGCGGTGCGTTATGGGAGCATGTGCCTCACCGTTGCAACTTCATATAAAATACGTATTCTGAAGACTTCCGGTGGAGGTTTATTCGGTTCAGGCATTTTTTTTTTTGCAGCTTTCGGAGGAGACGTGTTTCTATCTAGGGGTGTCAAAAGTGGACTGTGAGGCGATATAAGCAGAACTTTCTAATTTCTCGCAGCGTAGAAGCAAAACGCATGGTGCCGAAGGTTTGGCAGCGTCATTTTTAGTCTCGAGAAAGGCTGATTATACAATGAATCGATGTTGCAGAACCCTGAACCATGACAATTTATAAACTGTCAATTCCGCTCTCGATTTTCTGTGCATATTATCTCTAAAGTTAATACAAATATTTCCGTAAATTCAAACGATTTATCTTGGACGAAAATACTCAATTATTTGACACCACGAGTCGCGATGCAATAAATTCGGCTGTAGATATAATATGCAAATTTAACGCAAACTTTGCTTCCGCCAGCACGTGGGAATGTGAGCATCGGGCTTTAAAAACGAGTTGTGAATTTTTCCCAACCAGTCTCTCTAGCACGTTCGCGAATCCTACTTTTTTCCCCGGCGTCCTCATTGTCTTCCTGACCTAAACGCGAAAACCAAAAACATACAAACAAATGATAAACAATTTGAAATAATTCGACAGTAAAAATATTATCAGAAACATTCAGAATACAATAAAATCCCAATACTTACTTGATGGACAAAACCTGTTAACTGTTCCAGTGGCAGCACTAAGGGGTGATGATACTGACTTGCGCTTGCAACTGCTGTTGCCGTCCACCCCCAGAACACAAGCCATTGTTTCTGTTCTAACGAATAGGCTTCGGCCAGCGTAGTATCGTCAGACTAAGCAGATTCGGCAAAACTCAGCAACAAGCCTCTCTATGTTTCGAGCTTGCCGCTCAAAACGACTCTTACACAATGCAACGCGGGCTATGAAACATGGATCATGCATCACGCATCATGGATCACAAGAGCAACCTTTATTGAAATAGGTGTAGTTTAATGTTCTCTTCAAATGAATACTAAGGAACTTGACTCATTTCTCAATCGACTTCAAGCCTGCCCTATACTGTACAATAATCCTGACGCCTTTCTCTCTCGGTATTGGCGGGTAATGCGCATTGCTGATGGTACCTTGTCTGTCGATATGAGAAGCAGTTGTACTGAACTTTCTCCTCGCCAATAGCCTCCTTCGTATACGCTCCTTTTCCTGAAGCCTCGCAATTTTTCCTACTCCAGCGTGCTAAAAAAAATATTGGCTACAACGAAGGTTCAGTGGAATGTTGGTGTTTCCCGTTCAAATTCTTGAGCCAAACTCACAAAACAAATAGAGAAGAGCGTGTGTGGTGAACAGGCTGCCTTTGAAGGATCTCACAGCACTCCGCGGCACAGGCATTTCTTTCAATAGTGTAGCCTAGCTCATCATATATCCTTGCCTAGGAGAAAGAAGGCAAGGCAGTGTTTCACAGTTTTCCCATTTTAGTCAAGAATAGTTTCTGTCTGTTACAATGGTTTTCAGTCGGAAATCCAAGAAACTGGATTTGAAGTTTAAAGTTAGTTTAGAAATATTTAAAGCTGAATTACAGTCCGTACTGCGCAATCTCGGGGTTTGTTTTCATTTTTTGTTTTGAATTTGTTGATATGTTACACTTGAAACGTCGGTTTGGGAAAACGTTGGGATTCTTTTACTTGCTATTATTGTTTGGCAAGGACATCTGACGTTAATAATGAAGGAAAAGGTAAGTTTGTCCCGTAATTTTCATTTTCGCTAAGAAACGTTCCTTGTTTGTGAGTCTCACAAACATTGCCGAGCTGAGATTGCGCAGTACGGACTGTAATTCATCTTTAATACATCGTAAAAGAAAACGTTTAAGCGGAAAAAAGGCGAGGAAACTGGTGAGACCCCATTCCCGCTCTGTCGATGCTCACCTATTTTTCTTCGCGCGTCGCCTCAACTTCGTTCCCAAGACCGATCTCTTCTTTCCGAATCCTGAGCGTTTTTGCCTTTCCTTTCCCAATAGAGATTTATGTACGTAATGTTTTACCGCGAACGGCAGGGATGGCCACGGCGGCCGCCGTTTTCTACTCTAGGAGACCTGTTTTCATGTACTTGCAACAATCTGACGTTCAAAATTCCAATTCGATCTGGAACGCATGCACATGCGCGCCTAAACGAGTTCCTGAGAGCTGTTAGTGCCCGGTTAAATTAGGAAACATTGTCGAGGACGCAAATGTTTGCCAGTTTAGCCGCACGAGAAACATTTGTTGGGGACGTAAATCTTGCTTCCCGGACGCAAGGGAATGTTATTGAAGCACGTCAAAAACATTCTTGCTCTAGTCCCGCAAATTTTGCGTCGAAAACATATATTTCCCAGTTTAGCCACATTAGAAGAAACAATGTTTACGCAACAATGTTTCCTAGTTCAGCCAGGCCGTTACGTTTTACATGGATAAACAAATATACTTGCATTTACGCTTGTTTGTTGTTTGCCGTAAACGCGATGCTAAATGAACACCTGAAATAGGTTAGTGAGCCATGCAAAGAAACCTTAACGAGTATTAAAGAGGATTTTGTGGTACCTGGTAGTACAAGACATCTCTTGTTTTGTTGCTGGCACCTATCTTTCTAAATCCTTTGACGATTCTGTCCAGGGCAGGAAGAGCAGAACGCAGGTCTGGAGAATCAAGATAGAAAATAACACCATGGTTAAATCGATATCAACTGACCGTGCTGAATCATGAAGCACAGTTGTACCTCCCATGAGTGACTGGCTGTCCATGCTACCGACATTTTAGTGAAATCCTTATATTTGAGCCTTTTCGTAAGAGACTACATTTTCCTAGCACTTTGGGTAGTCACTTACGAGAGGTTTGACCGCTGCAAAGTTAGCTCTGTTGGTTTGGCAGAGCGCTGGTGTGCTGAGCGGGAGGTCGCGGGTTCGAACCCCGGCCGGACCTGGCTGAGGACGAAAATGTTACCTTTGCTGTAATATCTGCAAATGGTTAGACCTTCAAGTGGCTCGGATGACCACGTAGAAATGACAGTCCCGTCTTCAATAGGGGCCGTAAAAACAGTGTCCTCGATCAGTTCTTCGGTGCTGAATACATTGGTATCTATTGGTCATGTGTAAAACGTAGCCATCTTTTTAGGTTTAATAGTCATATAAACAAGCGCTACAAATTATGCCATATTGACTATTTACTATGTATTTAAAAGTGCTTGCCTTGAGTTAAAGGGCTGCAAAGAAAAGACATTCTATTCTAACCAAATTAGTAGGCCGGATTTTATCCGAACTTTATATTCAGCTGGTTCGCTTCAGCTGGTGCGCTGTGAGTCGGTCGAGCACAAAATAAAGTGAATTACCGTTTTCTCTTCTAGCTTTATCCTGGTGTTGTGATGAAGCAGTCAGTTGGCACTTGACCAACAAAAAACGAGCACAGCACTGGACATAAAATGAACCTGAATAACAACAGAAACAAATCAGCAAAAACTTGAACCAGGAACCGCACAAACAGATAAAAACAAAGCCATATAAAAACAATGAATTATTTTTCATTTAAAATGATGATGATGATGATAACGGTGCCGGTCGATTGTGCACGATTGTGACACATAATTTTCATCCATAACATACAATTTACACAGAAATCTGTAACCTTTTTCCAAGGACTTTTCAAGTACCAACTTATTTTTTCAAGGATCCCTGCCATGACTGTAATCGTAAAGGTTAAATAATATTGCATCAAATGCACCTGTCAATTACAATGAAATAAGTTTTTGACGCCAGAAGTTTTTCCTCCAAAATAACTGTGGCATACGCAGCTGCTGTTCTATTTACTTGCAGCACGTCAAACAAATAATTATCTAGTGTAGTGTTTGAAGTTATTTTAGCACTATTCGCGGGGTGACGGACATTTATAGAAAATAAAGAACATTGACATCCATGCTACGTAATATTGCTTCAACTCTGCCACATCCTATTTTAGGGAAAATCCAAGGATTTTTTCAAGGTCGTCTTCTTAAATTCAAGGACCTTTCAAGGTCTCCTTCTAAAATTTAAGGACCTTTCAAGGACTTTTCAAGACTGTACGGACCTTGTTAAAAAAAAACTCACCATGTGAAAGAATCTGCACCATGATTCGCTTGACAAGGTTGACAGCTTTTGTAGGTAAGCCTAAAGAAAGCTTAACAGGACAATATTTTGCTCAACAAAATTTAAAATGACTGTAAAGCCAGTAACAGATGAAAGGAAAACAACTTGATTCGAAAAGATCACCAGTTCATATCCAAGTCTGCCAAACACTCGACACTGACAATGCAAACGCTTTAGGGGAGAACCACTAGATTTCGGAGGGAGGGGAGGGAGGGGTGATCTTGCTTGTGTTCAGTATTTTTTCCTTTCGCTAAGTAGCTGCAGGAATTTTTTGTTACAAAAAACTAAAACTTCAAGTCGGGCTTTCGCAGTTGCAGGATATTTTTTTCCCAACAACTTCGCTTGCAAATGTGTGTACATTATCGCAAATGTGTGGCAATATTAATTTATGCATCTGGCGTTTTTTTTTTAAAAAAAAAAAACTTGTGAAGTGCGATACGCAAAACGAGTTATGGTGACGCGTGGCGTAGTTACAGTAAGAAATCTAAATCAGATAAAGGACTGATAGCCGTTGTGTTAACTTTACTTAGATTTTACCCGCTTGGATGGTCGGTGACCCCTACTTTTTTTGGCTAGATAATTTTCTTTTCTAATTCTCGACAGATTGTGAAAAAATGAACAAAAAATCAATGTAGGAAGTTTAAAATTTTCCCATTTTTCTACCCACGCAACATCGAATCCAGCCAACTTGCGGCTGTCTTGGTTTGCAAGTACTGTTGTTTAAAAATAAGATTTACTTTAAAGGACGTCACCAGTTGATTTAATTAGCTCAATAGACCCACTCGTATAAAATTTGGCATAGAAAGTTTCATTCTAGATATTCATTTGCAATATTTTTAGACTGACAGACATTGGGGCCATATGGAGTAAGGAAGACCGATTTTTCCAAATTAAGGTGGCCTTTCAGATATCTTATCTCCGAAACAAACTCGGTGACCCCCCAATTTTTTTGCATTTCTGACACGAGTAACTCGTTACCTAGCTGTAGCAAAAGTTTTATTAAGTTGTTAGAAGATTTTCGCGCGAACGTCCTTAAGGCCGACTGTCCTCTACTCAGATCTGGATTCTCTCTTGGTATTGATGGTTTGCACGGTGGCCATGATGGTAGCCATGTTGGTAGCCATGTTGGTAGCCATGTTGGTGGCCATGTTGATGGACAGAACAATGAAATTTCCATCCAATGGGAATAAAACTTTATTTTTATGCAAACGATTTCTATTGTTTCTGACCCCCAACATGGCCTCCGTGCAAACCACCAATACCGGGACACAAGGTCAGGAAAAAAATCGCTAAATAACACATTTAACGGAAACAATAGAGCGGTTTTCAGTTGTATGCTGAACCTGTTGAACATAACTCACATTTGCTTTAGTTTTGTGCTAATTTCGCGTCACTTCTGAACCAATCAGAAGTAAAACTGAACCCAACGGTGACTCGTTCGAACGCGTTTTCCCGCGCTTGGCGCCGGCTACATGTATCCGCCTTAAGTTCTGATTGGTTTATTCGATTGTGATCTGTTGTGATTGGTCAGAGTAATCATATTGGTTTTGGTTTCACAGAACCCAGATCAGCTGAGTAGAATTTGATCGTGTATTTGTACATTATGAATGCTTTAACAACATTCTTTTTCCAACTTTCCCCCAAGAAAAAAATGAAAGGCAATTTACATTGTACCATGATAATAATACCTGGATTTGTGCGATGTAGAGTGAAGCTAAGGCAGTTGCATTGTCCAGGAAGTGTGAGCGCGAGATGGTAAAACAGTTCAAGGCGTATGGCAACGCGGAAACTGGGTCCTCAAGCAATAAGAACAGCTGCGCAAGAGCTACAAGAATTCTGTTGAAAAGATGAAAAGAGTTTTTTGGCGGAAACAACATCGAAAAAATCTCTCTTTTTTCACAGGGGTGAAGACGAGTGGTCAAGTATGTCCTCTTTTAAGACCGGCTTTCGATCGGAAGGTCATTGGGACGAGTTTGGGCTCATCCGTTGTGTTGTATCCTTACATTGCCTCGTTGTTTTCTAACAATGTTTCCTTACGTTGTTTCTTTCATCACTGTTGTTTCCTTATATTGAGTCATATAATACTGGGAGTAACTCTGCTAAGGACTAGCATCCCATCCAAGGGGGGGGGGGTCCCATCCAGGGGGGGGGGGGGTAGGGGAGAAGCAATATTCCTAGTTCCTTCATGTTACAGAAACCGGGTAAGCTCCAGGTGTGTGGGCAGCCTGTGGTTCGTGTGCCACAGACATTATATTACATGATTATAGTGTAACAATGAGTCGGAAACGTTGGGAAACCTAACGAAATGCTAGGGATAGCCCTGTCATGGCATTACAACAAACTCCTTGAGACGGATTGCTGGTCCATCACAGATCATCCCTAGCATTTTGTTGGCAGTTTTCGTTTACAGTTAGTCAGTACCCCGCATACACCTTGGTGAATAGAGACAATGTGGAGCAACGTTTCTTGTCTGACGATACAACATGACGGTAGAGACCAGGCCTCAAATCACTAACCTTCAGATCTGACATGCAACGCGCTAACCACTACTCCACCACACAGGTTAACCACTACACCACGGCACAGCCTCACCACTACACCACGGCACAGGTTAACCACTACACCACTGGGCCTTTGAAATACAGTTATGTACAATATACGATGAAATTGAAGCTGCATCATACATTACCTGGCTTGATACTCAGCAGCTGATTTCTTGCCATCATTTACGAACACTCTGTCTCTGGAAGGCACAACAAAGTACAGAATAAAGAAAAGAATCTGAGTACAATAAACCTTCACAAAGGACCGGGGAACGAGATGGCTCTTCCAAGTAAACACTCAGGCCACTCAGTTGTGGTTCCACCCATTCGAAGTTTTAAGCCTAAAGAATACCGTTCAGAAGGACGTCGGACACCTTATTGAAACTTATATAACGGAGTAACTGGTTAGCTTTCAGTTGATGTTATGGGTAGCAGTTCAGGCCTGAACAACCCGAAAAGCTACGTGGTACAGTGGTACGGTAGGCTATCTAAGTCTAAGCCTAGCTGAGATCACAGGTTCAATCCTAAGTGGGGGATTTTAAATTTTCTTTTTTAAACTTAAAAATTTATTGAAAATAAAATTCTAAGTGTCAACATTACGTTATACAAGTCTTAATAAAGTGTCCGACGTCCCTCTAAACGGTATTCTTTAGGCACAACCCATTCGAAGGGTCTCCTTTTATCCCGTCCCCGGGAGCGAGAGAGAGAAAGAACGGGAAGAGAGGAGACCCTGGGAACAAGGTTGCCATCCACATACAAACACTACAGTTTACAACCCCCCCCCCCCCCCCCCCCCAGCCATCCATAAGTAGACACTTCCCCAAGGAGGACACTAAGGGTACGGTGTCCTTAGGGTATCCACTGACGGATGGTTCTATTGTACTTTGAAACGTTGCAGCCCCTCAGAGCTGTTAATTCTGACAGCAACGGGGGTTTTCATTATTGGAATTCTACAGTAACTATCGTGTTTTATCACCTTGAACTCTCAAGCAGCTTCTGTAACAGAGGAAATGCAGCAGTGTAATCTCCTGTGTGAAGCATGTTTAAAGCTAATCTAAAAGAGAAAAAATAGAGCGGTTTTCAATTGAGTGTCGTAAAACCAAACCCAAGTAATTACTCTGACCAATCAAAGAACTCGCAGACAATCTGATGAACCAATCAGAACTCGAAGCAAATACATGTAGCCGGCGTCAAGCGCGGGAAAACGCGTGCGAGCAAGTCACGATTGGTTTTGGTTTTACTTCTGATTGGTTGAGAAAATGGCGCGAGGTTTTTTAGCCAATCACAAAGCGTAGCAATGCAAAACCAAAGTAATTACGAAATTACTTTCGACACTCAATTGAAAACTGCTCTATAACATCGGTTTGTAATCACCAGAATTACCAACAACAATTCTTTACAGAACTATACTAACCCGAACTATCACACTTGACAGGTTACTTTTCAAATGGTACAATAATATATATAGATAGCCCAAGCCTAACAGCGTCGCACTTTGAACAAGCTTAACTAAGGTGAAACTTAACTAAGGTGAAAGGTTGGAAGCACAAGAATTAAGATTGACGAAGGGGCTATTTTCAATTTTAGCAATTCTCAAAAACAGTATTACGCGACCGTCTGCACAGTACATTTTTATAGACCGTACAAAAGTTCACAAAAACAACTTTTCTCTGTCTAGAATAAATAGTACCACTAGTTTCCGAATAAAATACAGTTTATGTTTGTCAAAAATTGCCCGAGAAACTGATTTGAAAATCAAAAATTGCAAAAATACACAAACATATTTGCATAAGGCGATGCGAGTGAAGATAGAACTGTACTATAAAATCAAGTCTTGTTTTGTTTACATAAAATCGCTTTTCAATCTATCTAATGAACGAACAAACACATAAAAATGGACAACACAATCTTCTTTCGAAAAAATTTATTCAAATCTCCATTAGTTTACGTTTAAAAGCAAAACGCGTACCATGTAATTATAGCTCATCGAGTTCAAGCTTTCTTCGATGAAATTCAAGAGATAGGCACGTTTTAAAATCCATTCGCCAAAACTAACAATAACACTAATAACAAATCACTCACAGATTGATATCAACATAAATTCTCATCGAAAACTGTAATCTGTTTTACCTTTAAGTTCCTCGCTTGCTTGGAAATTCAAATCTCCGCTTCTGGTTCTGAAATCATCTCCCGCATTGATAAAAATGTAATACATGAAGTTCCTCGAAGCAAGATTTTATCCCTGAAAGCTCGTCTTTTTCCACTAAAGCGGCTTCTGAGTATACCTTAATTGGTATCCCTGTCTTGAGTAGCAAACCGCGAAAAAATGCAGGAAAATAACGAGTTTAATTCTCCGCTAGGCACAAGAAAACAACTAAAGTGTTTACCGAGCTCACGGCTGTGTGGCCGCGCGAAAAACAAAGCCTTGCTTTCAAGATCCCGGATGTTGTTCCAACACGGCGGGCGGGCGGCGGGCGCCCGCGAAACATTCCGCTAGCCATGACCATGAAAAATCTCGGCGTAGGTTCTATGAGTATGGAGCTGCGCAGCCAGGCCTTCGACCTGGCAAGTGCTCCGCTATGAATGTTCACATTCTTATTGCCACGATTTACCACCCTATCACCTGCTCCCTATTCTTCGCGAATCGACTTTCGATCTTTGGAACGCGAGCAAAAGTGAGGTTGGAATCGTACGGCTAACCCATAGCCAGTTCGCCGAATTGTTCTTGTTAAAGAATGTACAGCAGTAATCACTTGCATCCGGCCGTGAGAATTATGAAACAGCAAACATGCTGGAGATTCAAATATTTCACAAACTGATTTCATGATGGATGCAATAACGCCATACGTTTAACAACGAAAGTACAGTAAATAGTATAGTAAATAGTTTTTATTCCGCTATTGTATATTAGTATTTTCTTAACTTAGTTTAGCATTTATTATAGGAGTTTTGTAATTTTTAAGTCTTAACTTTTTCTACTAGGTTTAATGTGCACGGCTCTTTAGAAGACCACTTTTTAGTGATAAGGACTCCGTGAATAAATAAAGTTATTATTGTTACAGCCTAGCTCCGAGACACGCAACTTAAACGCAGAATAAACTCTGGGGCATTATTCTACTGAGAAATTAACTCAGTGATCCTAGCATTCAGTGACTACTACTGATCTTGCAAACTATGCGCCAAAGAAACAATGACCGCGACCGCTTAAAAAATGTCAAGTTTAAAGTAAATATGGGGAGCGATATAATTCCGGGGATTTGTCAGTGACCGCTTACAGCAGTTTTCAATTGAGTCGTAAAACCAAAACCAAAGTAATTACTCAGACCAATCACAGCAGTCGTAAACAATCCAATGAACCAATCAGAGCTCGAAGCAATTACATGTCGGCGGCGCCAAGCGCGGGAAAACGCGTGCGAGTAAGTCACGATTGGTTTTGGTTTTACTTCTGATTGCTTGAGAAAGTGGCGCGAGATTTTTTAGCCAATCACAACATGTATATAGTTAGACAGCATTTGCTGACCTGTACTCTGATTCTGGTTCATCCACTGCTGCTAACTGTTCTACACATGTCTGTGCTCTGTCCATGTTTCCCTGAAGTAAAGCTCTGCTGTGGTCTATCTTGGCCTCTGTTGCCATCCACAGCTACAACAAACATCACAATGTTAACCTCAAGTCTTCCAAATGACAATATAGTGGTCATTCCGTATTTCCTAGAATAATATTCCTCAACAACAATACTTTATTTTCACATTTCCATGACATTTTTTGTTACAAGAAAATATATATCTAGCTAAACGAAAATTACTAAAACAATAGGACGAATAATTAAATATAAATACCGTTTGAGGAAATGCCTAGCGTCTAAGTAAACCATACAGTTTTCTAGTTAGACACTAGTCTTGTGTAGTATCAATTCACATGTAGACATCTATTACAAACAGATAAACACACACACTGCACACAAATAGCAAAAATAGCAAAAAATAGCGAAAATTAGAAGATAACTGCGGTTGGACAGTATATCTGTTTCGACAATAAATACCGTTTAACTTTTTTTTTTTTAATCAAAATGACTAAGATCTTTGATTTCTTTCGGTAATTTTTCCCAAGAATCAACTGCAAAAGCTGATGATGTTTTTTTCCCGATATTAGTCCTGAAGCGTGCTTTATAGAAGTTACCTCTTGCAGCATATCTAGTGTTATACGTGTGGACGTCACTGGCGTAGCAAAGGTGGTTGTCGAAGATATTGGGAAGTTGCTTTTTATGCCACTGGTGGGAGAACTTGAGTAAGAACTTGAGTTAATCTTAACAACGTCAAGGTGTAAATTATAGCGATTTATGTAATTATAAACTCATTGGATAAACTGAATAAAAAAAGTCGAAAAGAAAGACAAAAATTTTCGTCGTAGTTCAACTTTAAGAATGCTGTTCATCTCGTAAATCCACAGATAAGAGAAACCGTGAATTATAAAGATTTGTTTGGGAATTTAACAAACATATTATTAGGAAGACAAAAAAAAAACAAATGCTTTAGTAAGTACCTACTAAAGCCCAATAAAAGTCCAAATCATTTAGCTAGTGCTAATGTAAATGTTTTGGGTTGAAATAAACGCTTCACCTTTGAAAGCTTGGAAGGTTCTGGAAACTTTGTTCTGCAAAATGACAGGATGTCGGAAGCCTCTTGGAACATCCCCTAAACGAAAAATATAAGCAAACAGTGAAAAAAAAAATAGAAATATTTAACCCTTTCAACCCAGGAGCAGTCCAAATCAAAATTCAAAAAATAAACAAATTAACAAAAATTTGTTTTGTAAAATACTGGAAAACAAACATTATACACTAATAGGAAAGTATTGTAAAAGAGTTTTAGTTTGTATCGTCACACTTTATAATGTATAATGAGACATTAGACCCAAAATAAGACAACAGTGAAGTGCATGTTATGTGCTCTTGATAGGTAGCGTTCATCTCTGATCAACCTGTAATCACAGTCAACTACCGCCTTGCAGTTAAACGGACACTGTCCGGGCTGAAATATCATGTTTTCATGATTATGGCCAGGAGCTAGCTTTATTAAAAGTTTACTTTATTATCTTGGAATAGGAAGAAAGAATCGCGAAAAGTGATGAACGCAAAAAAAAAAAAAAAAAACACGAAATAAAATGACCAAATAACGACTAAGAATATCACAATTCCACCAGAATGGAAACTTTGATTTCTTGACCGCCTGTCACGAAATCAAATTTGATGAACTGTAATCCACTTCCATCCTTGCAATCCTGCACTTTATCTCCAAACTACTGCTTCTGTTTTGCTCTATAGAATCTTTTTGACCAATTTAGTTGTATATTTGCAGTTATTTGGTGGTATTTGGCGATATAACATGGAAATTAAGTAAACACAATTTCTTTAATTCGGTCCCTTTAAAGCGGGACAGTAGCCCTTTCACACACATCCCGTTATTATGGACAAGAGGAAGTAAAATATCAAACACGAGACACAGTGTTTCATCACAAGATCAAACACTGAGAAGAGAGCCGTCGAAAATACGATGCGCAGCGGAGTGTTTTTGACCAACTTCGAGGTGTTTGATCTTGTGATGAAATACTGTGTCGAATGTTTGACATTACTTCTCAAACAAAATGATTTTAGAAGGAGAAATTAAGGATGCAAAAATGAGGAGTGTTTGAATTTCATCGTCTCATTAAACATTAATTTCCTTTGTCAGCATATTCTTCATTCTTTTCTTGCTATTTAGGATTCTCTCTATAACTAAGGTGTCCGTTATAGCAGGAGATGACTGTATTCATAAATACTGACTGATGTTTTCAGTATCTTACTCTGTTGGCATGCTGCTCTGCCAGACTGCACAGTGACAGACATGTAGCTTCAGCACTTTGTATCCCTGTACTTCTGTCAACACAAGGCATTGACTCCTGACTTGATGAGCTGTTTAGTTGCAGTGGAAATTGGGTAAACATTCCTACAATGCAACTGATTTGACAACAATTTTATATGTTAATGACACTGAATACCAACAAATAAAACTGCATGGGTGGTCATCTCAGCCCAAATATGCTGGCTGGAGCAGGAAATGACTACAGCCATCCACTGATCAGTCTCTCATCAAACTAAAAGTGCTACTTCAACAAACATTTTTGTTTTTCTTCTCGACTTTTTTTAACTTCAATTCATTCAGTGGGTTCATAATTACACAAATCGCTAAAATTTAGAACAATATAAGCTTAATGAACCTGGAAATAACTGGCAGAAAAAAAAAAACATCAAAACCCTGTCCACCACAGCTCAGCTCACAAAACGCAAGCCTGCAATTATTCTAAAAAGCGGTCTCATGTGCAAGTATAAAAAAAGGCCTTATCTATGTGAGATCAGCCTTTCCACACAATAAAGCAGCCACCGGAATCAGCCTTTTTTGTGCTGACTGGATGACATCATATGATGTCATGTCATCCAATCATTTTGGCCATTTGAATCAAGTAATGACGGCAAGCCGAATCTGAACTTCACGTTTGAAATAACTGATCTTCCTGTCGGAATTTAAACTTACATTTTGGCATGGGAAGTATTCAGCACTTCTACTTTCCAACAATGAAGAGAAAGGGGAAAGCAAAATTATGACGATCATCATAGATGCTGCAGTAAATTTAGGGAACATTTTGAAATAGCTAAACTGGGAACTGCAGGGATTGGTCTATCTTACATAGAGGACACTTTTTACTAGGTTGTTGGTACCATAACAACAGTGTCCAACAAATCTATCCATCAGAAATAGCCACTTAATCTTAAGACTCAACAACCCCCAGTCCTAAAAAACTATCACCTAGTGATATGATCACTTCACTTACTCTTTGCCGTAGATCTGCCATGTCGCTGCTTGTTGCACATGTGTTGCTGCCATCAGATCAGAAAGAGAATTCTGGGAGTTGATGATGTTGATTTGAGAAAGATTCTGTAAAACTCTACAAAGAAACCAACAACTACATTGTGAGCTTATTCTGAATTTTTTAAAGTTGGATAATTTTAATTAAAAATGTTTACAAGAAGAGATTTAACTGTCCTAGTACAGTGGAACCCCGATTTAACGAAGCGCGCGGGACCGGAAAAACAGTTCGTTAGATCGGGGTATAGGTAATAATTAAAATTTACCGTTCTGCTTAACTGTCCAACACTTCCCCGTCTGATCGGTATTGCACAGTGTACACATAACTTATAGCACTCGTGATTTATTATACACTGTATGTAGCTATAGTACAGTACTGTGCTGCATACATGTACATTTACATAAACACTTTTTTGCACAAAACATAAATACAGTACTGTATCTATCATATCAACGATACTGGAAAACGATGGAACAAGGGAATTGGACTAGAAGTCCCGGCAACGTATGCATTTCATCACAAGAAGCCATCGAAAATAAAGAAATTAAAGACAAAGAAGATAAAGCGGATTAGATGGCAACGATAACACTCTGTTTAGCAGCATGTAATGGACAGCTGCTGACAATGTTCTTAGAGAATAAACAAAATATTATCGGTTTCATCTCTTGCCGGATTCGTCTTCTGTGGCGTGATGACATTTTATTCGTTATATCGGGGTAGTTTTTACGTTCAGTCCTCCAGATTTTGTTCGTTATATCGGGAATTACGTTAAATCGGGGTTCTTCTGCATACATTTTACTGTGACTCTGGCCGGGCCGAAAACATTTGTACGTTAAATCGGGGACTTCGTTAAATCGGGGTACGTTAAATCGGGGTTCCACTGTATGTAGTCCTGTGGGCTGTCCCTCTGGCCTCTAATTAATTCTTATTAGTATGGCGCATCCCCCAAGTGGCGAATAGGGGAGCCCCCTGATCATCCTGGAGGCATCCCCTCCACACTGGCCGGCCATTAGTGGACTAGCAACTCAGTCTGGTGCTACTTAATGTTGTTACCGAAACAAGCACTCGCACTGTTGGTGTCATAACAACAAGTAAATGTTGCAAAGATGATGAATCTGTAGTCTGTCTAACTGACCAATGAGATCTTTTGTAAGGACTCACTTGGGTGGTGGAGCTCCCGCCATGGCGTCATACTGACAATGGCTCAACATTCCAACAGATGTTAAATACTGAAACAAAAAAGAGATGCTTAGATAACTAAATGATACAGTCCATGTCAAATGATCACAAGAAAACTAAGTGCAATAAAACAGGAATGCTAGCATTTAAAAAATGAATTTTTGTCGGGTCTTGTCTCATATATTTTACTGTGTAAAAAATGATTGACTCTTCCATTTGCAAGAAAAAGACATTGCAAAATTCTTCCAGGAAAGCAAGTGAACAAAGATTGGAAAGAGGAAAGATAGAATCCACTTTTATTTCCCTGCTGTGGAGAAACCATTGAATAAAATAAATTACCGTACTTTTCCACTCAAAATTGTAAAGTAGATGTATTTTTAACTTTCTGTCAGAAAAGACTATTAAGTAACAATCCGTGTAAGAAGTAGGCAACCCAAATGCACGGAATGCAGAAAGGTGTGAATTGTGCTATTATTGAAACCGTCCACCTCATTGGCTAAAACATGAAAATCTACCATAACTTCATCAGGCAGCGCATTTATTTATCTCTAGTTTACTAATTGATTCCCTTTTAGTGAAAACTATTGTGATTTTTAATGCAACAAAAATTCTATGTGGGGAACATGGAAAATTAGAAGTCTTTCTTGGCGATTGTTTTGGAGTCTCACGATTGGCTGAAATCTTGTAACACAAAAGAAACATTGCTTTAAAATAAAGTTTCAGTAAATTTTCAAAACCATGTTGTCCATAGGTTGACGTATTCTCAGTACGAAAATCTAAACATTCTTATGTGGGGAAAGCGAAATGCATCGGAACAATAGAGAATTGCCTACTTCTTACACGGATTGTTACTTAATTTGTAAAGCGCCATTGGATGGTGACAGATTATTTTCATTATTAGACAATAGGCCTATACATGATGACGTCACCAGCTCACAATTCACCACCAAGCCTCGTTTGTACGACATCCCTTACAAACCTTTGACAAGTTCACATTGTTTTTGAGTGGGTCAGGAGGCTTGGGAATGAAATTAGCTACCAGCATTCCGACGTAAACATGCAAAAGGGTTATTTAACTGCATACAGGAATCTTAAGTTCAACAGCTCTTGCAGCAAATCTGTCCAGCAGCTGTTTTGCTTGAGAGCTACCCTCCTGCTCCAATCTGTAAAGCCATCCCTGTGGACAAAAACAATGGTTCATAAATAAGAAATAAATTATATATAAACTAGCAGTAATCACAGATTATGGAGATGCATTCAAAGGAATTTCCGGCAGAAATGGGCTCCTGAAAAAAAAAACAATAGGGGCGGCCATTTTTTGGAAGACCGACCACCAAAATATCTCAAATTTAACTGCACATAAACCACAGGACAACCAACACGAAATTAGGATTGCGTTCTTTGAACCCGATAAATAAATACACTATTGAGAGGAAGTAACATCAATGTTCTGCATTAGAGACAACATCAAGAACCTAAGAGGTATAAACAAATTAGTAATCCCTAAAGTGAACAGCACTGATTTCAGCCTCAAGTCACTGACTGTTGTACATCATCACTAAGGCTTGGAATTCTCTGCCAGACATCATGAGAACATTAACATCAACAGAGGCCTTTCGCTATTAAGTGATAATTAAGTCATAATTTGATTTATTATTTATAAATAATTATTTATTTATTTATTTAATTATTTACCGGTAAGTTGTTTTTATATGTAACACTTTCCTCACTTGGCCTATTAGCATACATTGCTAGTGGCCTAATCAGCCCCAACAACCCGAGTTTAAATAAGGTTATCATCATCATCATCATCATCATCATCATCATCATCATCACTAGATACACCTTTAATTGATTAGGGTGATTAGTCAATCTCACACCTGGACATCATCAGGGCCTAATAAGGCCAAAAGTAATAATTCTATTGGAAATTGTCATTGAGAAGATTAATTCCCAAAGCATAACTAACACTGGTGTTTTGAATAACCATGTCCATTGGTTTTACGAAAAGTGTAATTTTTAGAATTTGCTTCTACAAAATGGTTGAAAGATCAAGCCATAGTGTCTTGAACACTGATTTTTGTTTCACAAGGCTGTACCTCTACTCTATCCATAAGCAAAACATTTACTCCGCAAAGCCTATTTTAACCCAGGTAAATAATTAAGATTGGCTCCCACTAGTGACATAACCAACGTAAGCAGAATCGTAACTGGAATCGGAATCAGAATCGGAATCGGAATCGCAAGAACCTCACAAACAAAACAATCAAAATGATGTAAGGGGATAGTAAGCAACGGAAGCAGAAGCAGAAGCGGAATCGGAAGACAAAGGAGACTCCTTATGCTTCCGACTCTGCTTCCGATTACAATGCTAGTGGGAACTAGCCCTTAAAAGTAGCAGCTGGAAAAACCTGAAAGAATAGTGGGCATATAACCTGATAGTGGTCTAATATCTCTTCAATGGAGAGAAGTAACACTCTTGTCATGTCATCCAAAAAATGAGTTGTTTTGAAGTCTTTGACTTGTCCTTTCTACTCTGAACTGGAAAACTGTATCTATAAGTTGTATACCTGAGTGAAGACATCCACTGTGATAGTTGAAGTTCTGCATACGATAACATTGTTTATGGCAGCATTTTTACTTTCAGCCCTCTGTTTTAGCTCTGTGTCCACAGATTTTTGTTTTTAATTTAAAAATAACTATTTTTACAAAATACCGGAGTGTGAGGTTTCAGTCAAAAGTTGACTTACCAAACAGTGTTCCAAACAAACATGGTCATTTGTCTCCTGTGCTATTTGAATGGCTTCTTTCAATGCTGCCAGTGCCTCCCGTCTGAAAACCAAAGCATTTTTAATACTTACAGGTACAACAGTAGTGTATTTAATACTGAAGCTATGCTTTTATGTTGTTGTAGAAGCATTTTAAGTAACAGGGCTCATTATCTCAGAAAAGCAACAACTGAATGATGAGACTTTTTTCCTTTAACACGGGGGATGACAACTCTAACAAACGCTGTTTGAGCAATACTGTGTGGAACTGAAAGTTGTCCCGAAAATTTGGAATATCTTCCCGATTTTTTTGGAGACATTCTCACAAAAATTTCAAACTTCCCGAAATTTTAACAACATCATCTCGTGTTTCCCCCGAAAATTTTTCGAGTCTCCCAATTCCTGGCAAAATCTTCAGATTCCCGGAAGAATTTTGTTTTTCTCCCGAAACAGGCCTTCTTAGAGTTGTCACCCCCCGTTTTAACATTTCTATAAATTTCTCTACCATCGTGAGGCTTTTAAGAGAAAATCTTTTTTTAAGTTTGCAGTTAAAGGGGCAGCAAATAAACAACTAAATTGGATAAAAAGATTCTATAGAGCAAAACAGAAGCAGTAGTTTGGAGAAAAAGTGCTGGATTACAAGGATGGAGGCAGATTACAGTTCATCAATTTTGATTTAGTGACAGGCGGTCAAGAAATCAAAGTTTCCATTCTGGTGGAATTTTGAGTGTTTTAGTCGTTATTTTGTCTCTTTAGTTAATATTACTTTGCTTTTGTCACTTCTGGCGATTTCCTCTTTCGATTGCAAGATAATAAAGCAAGCTTAAAGCAAGCTCCTGGCTATATTCATGAAAACATGTTACATCAACCAGGACATAGCCCTTTAATTTACAATATTGAAGGGCTTACTGCAAAAGGGGCATGTATTTCAAAGCAGGGAATCCATCATAGGGAATGGGAAAATGGAGTAAACGATGTAAGGAGCAGGAAATTCAAACCCCCCCCCCTCCCCCCACCTTAACATTTTGTTGCAAAATGTGTAAAGCTATAGTTGTTATGCGCAAGCTAGAAAAGACAGTTATTGTTGTCGTAGGAGATGTCATGAGTGGCATGCGGAAAGGAGGATCAAGTATAAAAGGGAACTATGCGTTGTAACGGTGTCAGAACACAGAGCTAGTTTTGAATAAAGACTGTTGGTTGTGGTTTTACATTTCAATCAATTTCAATTCAATCAATTAACTTTATTTAAACATGGTATAACGGCTCAGTAAAAACTGTTTTTCAGACATGCCGTGCACTTAAATATAATCTAATCTAAATGATAACAAAAATATATAATATATATATATAGTGGCAAAACTGTTACACTATACTGGTTTAAATAATACTAATAAGATTAATAATAAAAAACACTATCTTACATCATAATATCCTCTATAAACACATAAAAATTACAATCATAGATGTTATAGAACCAGATTCTATTTTTGTTTGAGAGCTCTTTTGTAAGCGGTTAGACTACTGAGTTCTCGTATTTCATTGGGAAGCTCATTCCAGGCAATGGCACCACGATAGGAAAAAGATCGTTTCATGAAATTAGTTTTAGGCTTAGGTAGTTGCAGGTCAAATTTACTGCCTCTAAGATTGTAGTTATGTGCCTCCGAGGTCAGTTTAAATAAATTTTGTAAATAGTCTGGTGCTATCTTATGAAAGACTTTGAACATCACAATCTGCAATTGTAACAGTTGTCTTTCATTTAAATTTGACCAGTTTAGTTCCTCAAGGAGGTCATGAGACCTGGCCGAGTAATCTGCTCTAGTTATTATTCCAGCTGCTCTGTTCTGAAGTTTTTGCAATCGATCTGTGCATGCGTGTGCGTGTCACCCCATTACAATTTCGTACCTATGACCAAATCTGCAGTGAAGAGCAGCTAGATTGAGAGCAGCATAT
This sequence comes from Cladopsammia gracilis, assembly GCA_022457155.1. Taxonomy (NCBI): domain Eukaryota; kingdom Metazoa; phylum Cnidaria; class Anthozoa; order Scleractinia; family Dendrophylliidae; genus Cladopsammia; species Cladopsammia gracilis. Next base: position 265,988 of record JAJGOT010000034.1, read on the forward strand.
CTGAATCTGTGACAGCGTTCAGCCTCTGCCTCTTCTGAATCACCTGCTACTTTATTTGTTAGGGATTCACCTTGCCACTGTTGCTGATCAAAGTAATGATACAAGCTGTCTAGTGCCTCCTTGAATTCCTTTGTTCTTAGGCAGTTAAGAAAGCTTGCAAAATGCTGTTATAGAAAAAAACGAACAGTATGCCTCAATTAAACATTACAATCATTAAATAGGGCAATTGCGTAACTACCATGTTAACATTAAAAGAATTTACTTTCAATTTTTATATTGGCTGTAAGTAAGTTATACAAAGAAGGCAAACCTATGACGATACACTGCAATGTTATTTTGCACACATTTTTAACGTCAAGCAAACTTACAGCCTCTGCGATGTTGGGAGAAGCAGTTAAAATATCATTTATTCTTGATTGCAGTTCAGGTGGTGGCAGTGCCGCTTCTTCAGTGGATTGCATCAGAGAAACCTTGAAAACAAAATATTTCATATATTTAACAGTTTTCCTTTGCCTGCGTAAATACTTCCCATGCCGAGATACCCTGCTGGCTAAAACCTTGCTGGTGGTGCTTCATCCCTTGTAGGACAAGAATATTCTGTTATTAAGTAAAAGTTAAGTGATTACCTGTTTTGCCAAAAAGAACTCAGCTTGTCTGTTTGACACAGAGCCTTTAAGGACAGGATTTCTAAAGAATGAAAAATCCATGTTTACAAATTAATATCATAATGATACTTATCACTTTTAATCAACTAACTATAGAATACTACATAAATTTATGGCTGTCCAAAGAAGAGAAAGATACCTATCATATATTTTAAAAAATCATCAAATTTGCAATCAAAAATTAATGTTTGTCAGTTTTTAATTGAGCAGTTTTCAATTGAGTGTCCTAAAACCAAAACCAAAGTAATTACTCTGACCAATCAACGCAGTCGTAAACAATCCAATGAACCAATCAGAGCTTGAAGCAATTACACGTCGGCGGCGCCAAGCGTAAGAAAACTCGCGTGAGCAAGTCACAATTGGTTTTGGTTTTACTTCTGATTGGTCGAGAAAGTGGCGCAAGATTTTTTAGCCAATCACAAAGCGTAGCAATGCAAAACCAAAGCAATTGTGTAATTACTTTCAACACTCAATTGAAAACTGCCATTTATCACATCAGGCATTTTCCCAGACTTGCTATTTTCCAGAAACTCTGCCCTAGTTCATACCACTGATCAGTTTCCCAGTAAATAAAGCCCTGGGTGAATGGAATAAAGCCCTAGCTAAGTGACTTCTGATCAACTGCTAGATTCTCCTTCAAGTTTGTCTTGTATATGCTCATGTAACAAAGGGAGAATTTAACTTCAAATCAGGAGTCACTTAGGGCCTTTTTCCAAATAATGTTTGGAAAATAAGGCCCTAAGTAACTCCTGATCTATAGCCAAATTCCCCCTTTGTTGCATGAACATATACAATACAAACTGGAAGGAGAATCTATCAGTTGATCAGATGTCACTTAGGGCTTTATTCCACTCACCCTTTCATAATGATACCCTATTCTAGACCAAAACTCTCTGATTTATATACCCTATCCCAGATAAAATGGTGAGAACCATACCCTTGACAATAGCACATAATAATATATATGAGAGTACCGCCCTCCCCTCCCCCCCCACCCCCTCCTCCAAGGCGTCCGACAAAGGAAGGGGGTCGACCTTATGAAGTGTTGATCCTCTAAAAGAAGTTACTGCTGGGGAAAATTAATATTGTTTTCTTTTATTACACAAACATCAGTGAATTAAAGCATTTCTCTCAGTTATAAAGAAAAATCACATCCGAGCACAAAATTTATAAACTAAGATGTCAAAAATTTACTGTGAGAGTGAACATATCAACCGTATATTTAATTTAGCACCTGAGTTGCTTATTTGGAGTTTGACGGTCTGTGCACCATGACCAATAACCAAATATTTTCCCATCCGGACCGACCTAGCTTAGTCAATACGTATTTTATCAATATTCATATGACCAATTTGGAGACAAAATTGTTTCAAATTTTAACATGCAAGGCTGGTTAAGGGCCGTATGGCTTTGTCCGGCCCTGCTCAAGCTTAAATGCATATGGCCCTCATACAGTTATTTTGTAAATAGTTTTGAAAAGAATGCACATATTGGGCATACAGGTCATATGATCATATATAACATATCTTCTATGTATACCCTAACCTAGTCATTTTGGTGGCATGTTCTTCCTCTTCATTCTCTACACTCTGCATGCTGATGTCCAAGCTACTGTCCATCTCATCATTAACATTACCATTTTTGCAGTTGTCCAAATAAGTTTTAAGTAGATCGACAAAATGGCTGACTTGGCTGAAGCTCATCTTATGAAATGATAATGCCATCCGTCTGGTAAATAGTCCTAGAATGTGAAGTGGGCTCTTATCAAAAAGTGAACTTTTATTGTTAGTATGTGTTTTGCTTAATTGTTATAATTTAGTAAAGTGAACTTGATGTTAAAGGTTTTTATTGTTGTTTAAAGAAATAAAAGGGTTCCCATAATTATATCTCCCATCCACATATGTGAATTAATTTTATGTCCATTTTATGTGAAAGCTGAGATTTTTTTTAATTAGGTCTTTGTCCGCAAGTAAGTGATCAAGAACAATTATTGAAACATACTGAAAATAGAAAATTTATGTTTAAAAAAGCCACCCAAAGAGAATTTTTAGTATCATGATTGGAGCCCTTGAATGCCTGACTGAGTATATCTAGTTTTACTAATACAGTGGATAGCATTGTTTGTGTGCTCTGAATGGCTACTGAAACTCGGGATAGGAAGTGCTATTCACCTCCAAGCAAACTTTGGTCATTTGCGCGCAAAAATAATTGTAATCGTTGACAGCAATACATGAGTTAAAAATCATCATTTGCATGCTATATTTTCTCACTGTTTTACTATGTACTAAAACAATTATTATCCACCACCAGCCACCTCCTCTTCGGTGAATAGTTGTTAGTTTTTACAACTTAGGGACAGTTCATTATTTACAGTAATGACAGGCTCGGGTTAATTTGATAGGGACAGGCCAAGGCTTTGCATTTTTTCATCATCAATGGCTTGCTACATGTACTTTCAGTCTTGCCCAAACCTGTTGTCAGTTAAGCATAAAATTTCCAACCTTCTATATCATTTTTTTTTTTGAAAAGGAAAGTTCTTACCAAATAAACTTTTCTTATGTAAAGCAGGCTCTTGTCCTGTTAAAAGGTTCTCCAAGGACTGAAAGAATTCAGAAATGCCAGAAACTCCATTCTCAACTAAGTCCTGCAAGCTAAAACAGACGCAAAATTAGATTAGTGATACTACCTGTGAGATGAACTTGTTGAACTTCTCGTGAGATCCATGTTGCAAAAAGTTGACCAGTTACTTGTAATTAAACTAACAAGCAAAGACTTTAATTTAATTGCTCTTTTCAAATCTGTCAAAAGCACAGAATATCTAAAAACATATACTACATATACTATGAACGTTGACTACTGTAAAAGGTCTATGAAGCACCCCCCTCCCACCCAATACAATAAGCCCCCAGATTTTGTAATCAGCCCCCCACACCCCACACTCCACCCCCCTCTATTAAGCTGTCAATCGATCCAGGACATTGCCACTATTTCTATGTCGCTTTACAATGTGCAGTATACAGCTTAACATAAACTGTGGATGGTGAAATGATATGTAAAGGAATATTTAACTTGGAGGTAAAAACAAGCAGTTGAAAAATGAACGAAAACCGGGTTGATGTCATCTAATTAGCATTTTGTAAATTCACACCTCTATAACTAACACTAACACGACATTCTGAACAAGAAATATTTCACTATTCAAAATAAAATACTTATTTAACGGTTATACACACTTAAAATCACTAGTTAAATAAGTTCAATTAATGAAGTAAATAACCTCTTAAAAAGCAGGCTTTGCAAGCCAACATCCACAACCTTAAGGTGCTTGCACAGCTCAGACAATTCAAAATCTGGAGCCTGAAAGAAAACAATTGGGGAGGTTGTTTGACTAAAAAATATTGAAGGGCCGTAAAATCTGCAACATAGTGTGCTGCTATGATAGTATAACATCTTTAGACATCTTCGGAATAGATCAGGTTCTCTTCGGATTTTGTCGGGTCACCTTCGGAAACCCTGGCACTCCCACAAAAAAATTCTTACACCTACAATCAAGGACAAAAGTTCTTGGGACAAATGTTGCAAAGTCCTCCTATTAACTACTAATTTAATGTGACTGACCAATGAAGCCATTTTTTCCATTTAAAGCCCATCTTACCAACCCAAACCCCTCCCCCGAGACAATGTTGAAATCCACAAATCATTTTTATTACACGGGCTCAACATTGTAAGGGGGGTAGGGGCTGGGAAATGGACACTTATCGTTTGGGCGTACCATGTTTCTGTTGCGTGCGTAAGGAAACATCATAAATGCAAATTCATCCCAATCCTTTTGTCCTTGATTGTAGCTATCACTCGGAAAAAGTTGGCAGGTATGGGATGCTCATCGGAATTTTTGAAACAAACCACTTAAACATACCATAGTCTCATAATATTAGGCATACCAAAACCTTATTTTTAACCCTTAAAAGGTACAATGAGCATCCTCGTCACTTTTGTATTGGGGTGTCCCTGATGGAGCCCTGCTCAATCAAATTCTACTATTTTCATTGATTCTAATTGACTTCACAAACGAGGCCATGTCAGGGTAAACTGTGCCAAAAAGTAAAGGCAGCACTTAAATGGATTTACATTTTATAACAAAATAATCCTTTATCAAGAAATACCGACAGCAACAACTAAGACCCTGGAGCATGCAATAGGCCATTTCCGAGTTGCTTTTTGTCTCGTTATCAAAGCGAGGCTTGGTGCACAACCTTTCATATGAAAATTAGTTTTCATTCACATGCAAATAAAACTAATTTTCACATGAAAGGTTGTGCACCGAGCCTCACTCTGATAACGAGACAAAGAGCTACTCGGAAATGGCCTATTACAGAATGCTGGGCCACTTTTAAAGGTTTATGTCTTTAATGTGGCTTGTTTAGCTCATTTGGCTCAGCAGTGGATTAAAGAACAAGATATAATTTAAATATGCTCGTTAAAGTATTGGGTCTACCGGTATGTACATTTTGTATTTGGTGACTTGTTTGGCTGGGGAGTGGATTAAAGAATAAGAAATATATTATATACTTGTTAAACACGAAGTTCCAGTATAAAAGGAGCCTGGCCTGGCCATTCTCATCTCCAGTCGTCAATCAACAACTGAAGCATAAACAACTGACAAATAACATGCGTCATTACTAAGACCATTACTAACACAATTTGGAAAAACTTTATGAAAGTTATATCAGAAGTCTTTATGAACTTCTACATTATTATATACTTGTTAAACACGAAGTTCCAGTATAAAAGGAGCCTGGCCTGGCCATTCTCATCTCCAGACATCAATCAACCACTGAAGCATAAACAACTGACAAATAACATGCGTCATTACTAAGACCATTACTAACACAATTTGGAAAAATTTTATGAAAGTTATATCAGAAGTCTTTATGAACTTCTACTTCTTTTTTTGCTTAGGTAAAATCTTGGTTTAATTAGATTTTTGAAGCAAATTATATTTAAGGAAGCTAGAAAGGGTTTTCATCTGCATGCATGCGCGACGTGCACTCATCGTGCCTTGACGCACGCGTCAGCTGATTTTCCTATCAAGAAGTAGCATGCGCAGCTCACCGTAAATGAAAGTACTGCATAAAATCGTGCGAACTAAAAAAATAAATAAATCATGCATAAAATATTTCCCTTTATCTCGAAAGTTTGTTCAGTGACCTATCCTGATTTTCTGCGTGCAGAAAAAACTATCTGGCGAAATATTTTTCTTACCTGACAACATCCTTTTTGGAAATAACTTGAATTCCACTAGATAGATTTTTGTTATAGCACCAAAAAGAAAAGAAAATAAGTTGTGCTTTCCAAATTGAGAAAAATACTAATAGGTTACCAAATTAGTTTTAAAGATAATATGCAAAAACTGGGTTTCAGAGGCTCTTCTCAGAGAGCTGTACTGTTGCCATGGTAATGGCTATGATGTCATAAACACCCTTAAAGTATTGCCTGATAAAGGCATGTTATAGAAAGCTATTGAAAGCAAGAAACCCTTATGAGCCTCCTTAAAGGATGCACAAGTTAACCATGTTTTGTGACTGAAAGATGCCTTAATTTGCATTTCACACCCAAAAGGTGTGAAATGGGGGAGGAGCTAAGCCTTTTATACCGGAACTTCATGTTTAAAGTATTGCATCTATGTATTTGGTGGCTTGTTTGGCTAGTTTGGCTCGGCAGTGGATTAAAGAACGAGAAATAAATGTTATACTCATTATCTATGTATTTAGTGGCTTGTTTGACTCGTTTGGCTCAGCAGTGGAGGGCAAACAAGCCAAACAAGCCAGCTCACTGATGTTTGGTATACAGTAAAAAGTGGCCCTGTATTATGTAGTTTAGCCAAGACCTCTAATGGCATAGAATGGGACAATATTGAAACAGCGACACAACAATTTTTAAATAGAGACAAAGGACAGGGACACCCCTGGCAGGGCCTCAAAAAATCACATTCATTGGGTTCCCTGTTTTAAATCACATTAAAATTATCAAGACTTAATTATTAAGACCTGACAATGATCAACCAAAGTGATTACCATGTCCATGAGCATGTTTCCATACAAGGCAACAGGAATAATGTTATTATTGGCAATATTGTTAAGTTTCAAGTCACTTGAAGATCCAATTTGAACTTACTATAGAGCACCTAACCTTATTAAGAGCGAAAACATTAACTTATAAAGTACATGCACATGACAGCCTGATATGAATAAGTATCAAAACACTTGTAAATGTTCTTCCTGTACCTCAAAAAGCTCCAGCAATAGCAAAGACAATTTATGCCTACATCGTCTTATACAATCTGAATTTTCTTCTTGCTCGTCATCCGTAGAGCTCATGCATTTGATAAGCACCAAGAGAGAGACTTTGTGAGGCGAAAGCCAATCTTTCTGCGATCTGGTCGCCATTTTTTCACGTTCAAAGATTACCGCCAACCTCTCTCCCATGAAGCAATATTAAATTCTAGGGAGGGGTCCCCTGGTACAGAAAACAATGCACCCGCAGATAGAAAAAAATTACGACATAAAATCCGAAATATCTTTAAAGTCAATTAAAAGGAAATTTTAAATTTATATAACATTGCAATTGATTAAAAATCAGTGTAATTGAGTATGAAACTTTATTTTACTGTGTTCAAGTGCCAAGTTCCCACACCCTCCCCCTGAGAAATTATATCAAAACCAGAAGCCTTAGCGGGTTAGCGTTCAAGCGGCAGAAAAAATGGCGGCGGAATCTTGGAAAAGAGTTGGTACGTGACAACAAGCACAATTTGTGGCTTTCTCCGTCACCATAACACGGTTTCCATAGAATGATTTTTACGCTTAAAGAAGTCATCAAATGGTTGGGACTTTCGATCTTCGAATTATGGCTTCACATTGTGACAATTTTTATATTTTCTGTGTTGGTGGCCGTGAAATTAGAAGGCGGAACACTGTCGTGGTGGAGTGTATTTATTCCCCTGTTCGTTTGCGACGGCTGCGTGGCGTACTTCTCAGCCATCGTGTTCATAAGACTCTATTTAGCCGGTGACAGGCGTTTAGCGGCGATGAGAACGTTATGGAGTGCTTGTGTAGTAGCGTTGTTGTTAACTTATAAAATAACACTTTGCCAGCGTTTAGAAGGCATTCGAGACATAGATTACGCTGTAATACACGTACCGCTGTTTATTCTGCTAAAGATGCTTGCCGTGCGAGCTTGTCAAGTGGACTACTGACATAATAAATGCGGATTCATAAAATTAATATTATCCAAGCTAAGAAGACAAAGTTGCTTCATCGATGCGAGATCACGTGATGCAGTGGAAACTGATGCCGGTTTGAGTAAATGACCATAAAGGAAGCTGACAAAAGGCAGAAGTGAAACTTCAAACTAATACAGTAATAGTTCTTTGTTAACTTACACAGTATACTGATACATTCAAAAGCAACTACACAATGCAGGGCCACTTGGAAGGAAGATGTTTATTTCTTTGTTTGTGTGTTTGTTTGTTTGTTTTTTGTTGATGCTGTTTTTGGCACTTTTGCTTCAGTAGTAGATGTAGCAAACATGGCATTCTTCTATATTGAGGATTTTTGAGCATATGAGATTTCTGCATAATTTATTATCAAGGCAGAAAGAAAGACAAGATTCAGGATGGTTCAGGTACCCTAAAATGTGGCAACCCTCATATATTTAAGTTATGTCCAGTAGCTGCTTTATTTTGTCTATGTCTTTACTGTTGTTTGCATGCCTTTCCTGGCTTGGTTATAGAAGATATGTTATTGTAGCAATTATCATTGAAGCAAACAGGCTGAATAATGCAATGTTCACACCAGGCCCGAAACATGTTTAGTCTGATCACAAATCTCTATGAAAAGTGTTCAAATGAGGCAGAGCATTGCATGAATTATGATCGAAACATGTTTATTCTGAGCATGATTGAAACTACTTCATGAGGTACTGTAGTTTCAATAGGGTGTTTTCGCTTAAGTCATATCAAAATTCAGAAGCATTAAAAAGCAGATTTAATTGCAGAGAGTTTAAAACTACACAACTAGGCCAAATTTTGAAGCACAAGAGCATTTCGTTCAAGAGTTATAGGTGAACGAGTGATAGACATTTTTAGTAAGAAGTGTATGGGGTGGCCATCTTGGTGCCCAAAACTTCAAAGTCTTTATTACAGCCAAAATCTCATCACAAAATATTGGATTCGCTTTAAGTTCCATTAAATTGTCTTACAAGCATCTCTAATGCAAAAATAACTTTCAACTGGTTCAATTTTGTTTATTTTCATGGCTTATCTATAGTGTGACAAATTGCGTGACACATTTAAAATCTTTAAAATTCGAAAGCAAAACATTGTTAAAACCTGAAACTTTTTCTGAAGGATTGAAACAATGGTACCCACATACCATGTTAGAAACAGCTTTGTAGGATGTATAGTTTTGAATTTTAATTTTTTTTGACATCATGTGAAAACCCCCAATCTAAGCAAGACGAAACACAGTAGCGCAAATGTTGTCTGTTTGTTATACGCTGCATTACACTTCATTCCCGAAGGACTTGATAATTGAAATTTAAACCACAAAATCATGAAACAGAAAGTTTGAGCTCTATTTATTTTTCTGTTCATGTGCAATGAAGATATTACACTTTATCATATGATCCGTACGACCCTGCGAACCTTTTCTTTGCAAAACCATTGATGAAAGTCCCGTATGAGTAGCGGGGCCGGAAAAAGGCGTACAGCCCTACTACAAAAGCGGACAGCCTCGCGCATTGAAATTTCAAGTAATTTTGTCTCCAATTTGGTCATATGATAAAATGCTTATTGACTAAGTTAGGTCGGGCGGGATGGGAAAATATTTGGCCCGAGGTCATGGCGTACGGACCGAGCACAGCAAGGTCCGTGCGCCATGACCGAGAGCCAAATATTTTCCCATCCGGCCCGACCTAACTTAGTCAATAAGTACATAGTATGCAAGCTTACTGTATGCCAGTTTTGTAAAACAGAAAAAATTATAGAACAAACCAGGTGTGAAACATGTTTAGAAATTAACAACTAATGTGGACAATGACATTGCAATGTTTCATTGAAACGTGTTTCATTGAAACATGTTTACTCTAAACATGTTTTGGTGCTGATGTGAACTCATAAGTCAGCTAGGTATCAAAGTACTTTGAAAAGTGTCCTTATATTCTCTGAACCTCTGTTTGGGTACTTCTGGTTAAATCATTAATCAAAATGATAATTACCAATGAAAATACCATAGAGTTTTGAAAGTAGCTGCCCCCAAAAGTAATGGCTACCCGAAAGTAACGTTAATTTTCTTGGACCTTTCCAGTGATTCCCGAAAGTAACGGTCCCGTGAGAGTAACAGTCCAATCAAAGATATCATAGTGACGTCTCCATGGAGATGGAATAAATAAGAGTTTTACTGTACAAGAATGCCAAAGTATCAATGAAAAAGAGAATGCGACATTATGCTTATTCTGTGTTTGTGTATACCATCATTTTCTTCTTCAATTACTCGCATAATTTAGCTACCCAAAAGTAACGGCTACCCGAAATTGTGGTCCCTTAGGCCTGCTAATTCTGAAAGTACAGGGGCTGCTACTATCGGAACTCTGCAGTATCTTGATTACATGTAGGTTGAAACTATTATACATATCAAAACTAGAAAACCAAAAGTTGAAATTATTACCACTCTGCATTAGCCAGAAGTGAAATGAGTTAAAATTGAAGCCATAGAGATAAGCGTTTAAGGAGGCCGGCTAAGTTACACTGACAAGACTCGGAAGAAAGTGGGCCAACAACAAACATGAGTAACACACATCAAGTGCTATAAAAACCATATGAAGGAAAAGTGATTGTAGCCCCTATTCATAAATAGCAGCCAATTTATTATTCTTTTATATGTATGTTAATTATCCCTTCTGGCCTTTTTTTAGAGTAAGATCTTTTAACCCTTTCACTCCCAAGAGTGCCAAAAGTCAAAATTTAAGAAAAATCCCAAATTTCATTTTGTAAAATATTGAAAAACAAATGGTACCATGCAAAAGTACTGCTGAAGAGGTTTCATTTGAATGGTCACACCATAGGTTTTCTTCCACAGACTCAAAAGTTAGAACTACATTAAATGTCTGCATAATTGACTTTGGGAGTGAAAGGGTGAAATTTTGCACATACTATTGAGGCCAGTAGGGCTGATAAGCATGCATATACAGTATAAGAATAATTTATTGGCCCCCATTTATGAATAAGGTCTATGTGATCACCTTCTTGATAACCAAATGATTATTAAAGCTGCACTTTCGATTAATGAATTTCAACTCACAGTTGCATCCTGTCAAGTATAATTACCACATTTAAGTCTTGGAAAGCATGTCTGTAACTTCCAAGAAATACATTACACGAGGGGAAGAGGCAAAATTTAACACATAATATGGTGTGATTATAGACCTTATTCATAAATAGTGGTTGATTAATTATTAGAGCAGTTTTCAATTGAGTATTGAAAGTGATTACACAATTGCTTTGGTTTTGCATTGCTACGCTTTGTGATTGGCTAAAAAATCTCGCGCTACTTTCTCGACCAATCAGAAGTAAAACCAAAACCAATCATGACTTGCTCGCACGCGTTTTCCCGCACTTGGCGCCGCCAACATGTAATTGCTTCGAGCTCTGATTGGTTCATTGGATTGTTTACGACTGCTGTGATTGGTCAGAGTTATTACTTTGGTTTTGGTTTCACGACACTCAATTGAAAACTGCTCTATTTTGTATGCATGCTAACCAGCCATAACAGACTCATGAGCATGTGCAAAATTCAACAGAATTTTTGCTGTAAAATGAGGCCAGTAGGGCTATTTAACATAAATATAACAATAATAAATCATAGTCTTTGGGCTTTAATCCATTCTTTTCAAGTTCAAAGTTACCTTTTTTGTGATCAACAAAATGATCACATGATAAGAAATAGCCATTTTACCCTCTATTGGTTTTCATTGTGATGTACACATAAAGGTGGACTTTTGAAAGTCAAAAAGTCATTTTAGTGTCTAAGTACACTGAACAAATTTCTCATTAACATTGTTTTAATTGCAAAAAAAGGAAGTGATAAAAGGAAAATATAAACTTAAGTTAATGTTTGTACCCATACAGAGGCTCTTATGGGCTGTTGTGAAGCGTTCTCCTGATGATGAAAGCATGTAGATCATATTCATTACTTGGAGACAATTGAAGGGTTCAAAGCAAATTATTGCAAGTGACAGTTTGGCTTTCAAATCCTAATCCTCCTAATAAACTTTTGAGCAAAAGGCTTAAACAAAAAAAAAAACAATTATCCCACCTCAAGCAACTAATACAAAAGAGGAATCAATACTTGAATGGTTTATTTTGTTTTCAAACAGACAACAAAGGAAATCTGTAATGCAGAGGCAAGTTTTTTTACATAATAACCAGTCCCTTTGCCAAAATAGAGGGGGTTTTTGGAGCTATTTGGATTTCAATAATCAAATTATTAGTCACTTGTGATTGTTTTGTGAAGACCAGTGTTTACATGCATGCTACAACGTTTTAATTGAATGGTACTTTTTTTCCTGATAACTTGAAAATCAGTTGATGCATGGTGTGTGAAAGAAGTTTTAAAGACTTTGTGATGCATGTAGTTTTGATCGATGTAAAGCAATGAATATATGTACATAATTTGCCAAAATATAATTTAAGTAAAATTAATTTTCAGTATCAAACAAGTGAGAATTTATTCAATAAAAATGTCAATAAACTTCTGCTTAGAAATGTACTTTTTATGTTATCTGGAAAGAAGAATATAAAATCACTTGGTCGGCTTGCTAATCATGGAGGCACATTGGTGCAGTGGTAAACATATTGGACTTCAGATCTGATGACCTGTGGTTCAACCTGGCCTTCGTGTTGTTTCCTTAGACAAGAAACTTTACTCCACATTGTCTCACTCCACCCAGGTGTAACCCCATGATGGATTAGTAGCAACCCATTCAACAGGGCGGGGGGGGGGGGGGGGAAATAGGAATACTCCCCAGTTGTTTCATGCATGATCGAGTGGGTACCCTGTGGCTTGTGTGCCACTTTACCAGCTTGCTAATCCTGCCTCGTACCCAGGCGTCTCTCTGCTGAAAAACAATGGGCGCGCAAAGGAGGGAGGGGGCGGGAAAGAGCGCCTCCGTTTCTTTCTCCTTTCCGTGGCCCCTGGCACTTCGCGCTTAACGCCAGTCGCTCGCGCCGTCGCGCTCGTCACGCGAAACGCCTGAAGAGGAGACTGTTGCTTATCAGTAATCATTAGGACCCGATTGTTCGAAAGCCGATTAATACTAATCCCGGATTAAAAGTTCACCGAGGATTTAATTTCTCTGTTTAAAAAGCTAGTAGTGAAGACAAGTTAAAGTCGAAACTGAAGGGCAGAAAACTTTGGAAAATTTTCAATTGTTGAGTTGTTTAACTGGAATCAAAATTGACGCTTATATCCTGGGTTAGCTTAATCGTGCTTTGTACAACCCAGCCCAGAATTCTAGAATGACCTAGAATGACCTGAAAACAATTGTTATTTGCAAACATGGCAAACAGGGTATCAAAGAATTGATGAGTTTTAGAAACACAACTTGTTTTACACCCCCGATCCCGAGAGCTTGCTCGCAGGCTACACATTTAAAAAATAAAACATTTACCGTGCTGTAGCGTTTACATAAGTGTTGAAAAATCCATTTGAAGTCCGCAGATCGGTTTTAATTTTCCATACCGAGTTTCAAGTCAAATAATTCATGAGTAAACAGGTATAAAACATTACATCATCTAGTTCTCTATCTTATTTCAAAAAGGCGTATTTGTGTCATGCTATGTGTCAATGCTGTGAAAAAGCAAAACAGGCGTGGGAGCACAACGAAAATACCCTGAAAGTGTTTTTCACTCCGTTACAGTGCTACAAAGATAACTTGAATGAATGCAACGTTCCCATACCACAGGCTTTCAAGAAACATCTCGAGGAAAAACACCGGGCGTGCGTTTCTCGAAGCTCCCGAAGACTTTTCGGGCCCGAAAACAATTTTTAAAATGTAGTTTCTAACGAAAGGCGTTGAAGTTTTTAGCCCACAAATCAGCTAAAGTTGTGTAGTAAACGCAACATTTTATTGCTTAGCTTTCAAAATCAACAAAAACCGAATCTTTATTGGTAAACATTCTCACGTAACACAGCTTTTCGGGTCCGAAAAGTTTTCGGGACTTTCGAGAAACGGGCGCCGGGTCTGTTGGGAAGTCTGGTGAAAGTGATTTCATTTCGTCTAAACCAGCTTTCTCCCCTCGCGCGCGCGTCCTCGAAATTTCGCCCCATCATTTAATAAACGCCTGCATTGCAGGCTACAAATGCTTCAATATAGTGAACAAGCTGTTAAACCAATGTAGCAGTTACTAAAGTTAAAATGGAAGCAAGCGGGTTAAACTATAGACTATACACATTTGGGAAAAATGTGTAGACGAAATTGCCTGAAGCTAAAAGGTGAATAAATGGAATTTAAAAGTGGACTAAAGTATAAACAGTGAATCACTGTGTGGACGCTAAGGATGTCTATAACTTATGACACGTTTCAATGAAAAGAATACGTACCAGGCGTGCGTTTCCCGAAAGTCCCGAAAAGCTGTGTTATGTGCAGAATGTTTACCAATAAATATTCGGTTTTTGTTGATTTTGAAAGCTAAGCAACAAAATCTTACGTTTACTACACAACTTTAGCTGATTTGTGGGCGAAAAACTTTAACGCCTTTCGTTAGAAACTACATTTAAAAAATAGCTTTCGGGCCCGAAAAGTCTTCGGGAATTTCGAGAAACGCACACCGGCCTGGGTCTGAAAATCGGTGATCTAGCTATCTGAAAGGAGTGTTGAAGTAATATATCAAACACGGGAAAGAGTGCTTCATCGGGATTTCCAAACACCCAGAAGTGGGTTGAAATAACGAGGCGCAGCCAAGTTTGTTTTAACCGACTCTGAGGTCTTTGGCGAATTAAACACGTTTTCGGGTGTTTGATACAGCTTCTCAATCTGATGTATTTTTTGCCGTTATCAGCATGTTGGCAGTTCAGAGTTCAGTTCTTGGTGTTGCAGAAGTTTTGACCAAACCAACAATAATTTTTGCAACACCAAAGAGTGCCCGGGTATGGTATGGGTATGGGTATGGCTATGCACGGGTGTGTTGGTTTTCAAGTTAGAAAAATTTTTAACTTCATTAGTTTTTAACTCGTAAATACGCGAAAGGTAATGAACGAGTTATAGCACACGGGGACAAATATGCAAATTTTCACTCCTTCCTTCAAACATAATCGAACTCACAAAAATGTTGTAGGTCAATCAAACTCAATCGATTTTCAAACGTTCGATTAGAAAACTGATACCTCACGAATAAACAAAGACTACGGTTTTTTATCACAAAAAGCGTGCCACGTTTTAGATGTTAGAGCAGGAAAGCGTTAAATTACATTGTGTCGTTACATGCAGTCATTTTATGAAAGTGATACATGTACTTCAAGATTTGATTTTGTTAACAGGCCTCAGTGACGGTTGATTTTAGAAATCTAAAAAAGTCCGGGTGAAGAGCCCGGGGTATAGCCCTGGCCCTGAGGAAGACTAGTACAATTAGTCGAAATATTGGCCATTAATAAATCTGCCCTTTGCTGTAGTGCCAGCCTTGCATTCAGTTTTGTATTTTCACATTCAAGTGACGCCTGGCACGAGATCTTTCACAAGGAAGATCCGGCAACTACCAGTAAGTTTAATTTCTGCGTCGTGTGGACCTCTGCATTCAAAGGTTTTTCTATGTGTTCCTGTTACTATAGCCCGTTTGGTTTTGTCAAATAAATAGAAAACTCACGAAAATGGGGAATGTCTGAAAAAATCGGAGGTGCAAAAAGGGGGTGTGTAAAATTAAAATCCTGAGAAGAAAAGTAAGCAGCAGAATTTATACCAACAGTAAATCCTTGATTGAAATATTTTGTATTAATGTTTGTCTCTGATCTAAACTGCAACAATTTAATGAAAACAATCTGTTTATTAAAGGGGCACTGTCCTGGCTGAAATATCGTGTTGTCATGATTATGGCCAGGAGCTTGCTTTAAGATTGCTTTATTATCTTAAAATTGGAAGAAACCATCACCAAAAGTGATGAACACACACAAAAAAAACAATAAAAAGAAAAAATTAATAACGACTAAAAATATCAAAATTCCACCAGAATGGAAACTTTGATTTCTTGACCGCCTGTCGTGAAATCAAATTTGATGAACTGTAATCCACTTCCATCTTTGTAATCCTGCACTTTTTCTCAAAAATACTGCTTCTGTTTCGCTCTATAGAATCTTTTTATCCAATTTAGTTGTATACTTGGTGGCGTTTGGCGATATAACATGGCCGAAATTAAGTAAACACAATTTCGTTATTTCGGCATTCCACAAGAATGACAATTTTGATTTCTTGACAGGCGGACAAGAAGTCAAATTTGATGAACGGTAATCCACTTCCATCCTTGTAATTCTGCATTTAATCTCCCAACTATTGCTTCTATTTTGTTCTATAGATTTTTTTGTTTAATTTATAATAGTAATTGAACTGAGTGGAGTGCAATTTGGTCTGAAATCATACGCGTGATTTCAAAATCGAACGAGCGCACAGCGCGAGTTCGATTTGGAATCACAAGTATGATTTCAGACCAAAATTGCACGACAGACACAAAGTTCAGTTACCACTTTGTTACATCCATTTTGAAATCGCACCATTTAATTGCCCAAATACAAGATTTTAGTCAGTACCAATATTGATGTGACATATAGATGCGATTTAGAGCAAAAAATAGTGCGATTCGGGAATAAATCGCACTGCTGAGAAAAAGATGCGATTGGAGCAAAAAACATTGCGATTTGGGAACAATCGCACTGCTGAGAGCCAATCAGATTGCAAGGATCACCAGTGATTTCAAAATGGATGTAATAAAGTTGTATATTTGGTGGCATTTTGTGATGTAACGTGAAAATAAGGTGAGGGAAATTTTGTATTTCGTCAGGACAGCGTCCCTTTGGTAGAGAATTGGCGCTCGCGCTAGTTTTCCTATCTTTTTGCTGCTACACCGTGCGGACGAGACCCAACCAGGTTGAAACAGCTGTCCACGGTTGCATTTTGGCTTTCAGTTTAGGCTCTATCATGTCGTTGTCGCGTTAAATGTTCTACGTATCAGCCTTGCTCTATACTTTGATTGTATCCCTTTAACCGCATTTCAAAATACGTCATACTATGAACTGACTATTTGCATTCGACGCATCTTAATTTCAACACCTTCTCCTTTCACGCTAGTAGAACTGATTTGACGATTTTGGGCTATGTGTGTATACACACTAGTTCAGCCCCCCTCGAAGATTTTTCAGGGGCGTATGACGTAATCCTTACGTCTCCACGTGATCCTGTCAAAAACACCTTACTAATCTTTGGTTATTCTTAGTTTAGGTAACTATTTTGTAATGCAAAGGATACTAATAGTTGTATGTGTTCTTTCTTGTTTTAGTTTTTGTGTCTACTGCGCACGTGTGCGCAGACACTTTGCTATGGGCGGTCTCACTGGAAGTTTGTTAACCTATTTTTTTGTTAACCTAGGCCCGGTTGTTCGAAAGTAGGGTTAAACTAACCTCCGATTTAATAGGTCTCACCAAACCTGACAAAAGTGTTCAAAAATAAAATATAGGTTGGTCATTGAATATGTGCAGTACTGTGTAATAAATTTGAAAATATATGCTTTTTAGTGAGATAATTATAGGTTGCAATCTTGTCACTATTTCCTTTTTTATTTTATAAAAGAAATAAAAGAAACTTGTTCCTTGTGCATTGCTGAGTTATGTAAGCACTTGGGAATTTTTAAGAATACTCGAGAAGTGCGAGAAGAACTCGTCTTCGGCTCGAGTTTCTCTGCACTTCTCTCGTGTTCTTAATAATTTCTGCGTGCTTATATAACTCAACAATGCACTCGGCGCGTTTTTTTATTTCTATATTACAGCCTAAAGTATATAGGTTGTAATTGTCGATTTGTTCGATTTTCCGACAAATCTTCGGAACGAGGCCGACGCGCGCGTAACGAAGCTGTTCCAAGTGGAAACGACACCATGTTGAAATAATCATCGATTATCATAGATGCTGCCTATATTGGCAATTTCTTCGACAGAATCCCAGGTATTATCTCACAGGCCCGTCGCTTAAAATTGTATCAGGAGCTCTCTTTCCTTTTTCACAGTTGTTAAGCGATATCACTTTCATAACGATTGTTTGGTTCGCCAATTTCAGCACAGATTGTTTGTCTGTTGTTTCGTTACAATAATTTATTAATGAAATCATGCGTGTGCCTGACCTCAAGCTTCTTTGTTTTCGATGTAACACAAGTAGCAACAACGTTTTTTGGTTTTAAGGTTGTTACCACGGTTTTATTCTTGTTCAGTGACTAAATGAGAAATTCTTTTTTTTTATGAATTGCTGCAACCGTTTTCAGTTATCAGAAGAAAGGGGAGGCTGTATACCAAACAAGGTCATCATAACCGGGGGGTCGAAGCTACCTCATATTGCCTCTGAGATCTGAGTGAGTGGTATGTGGGGTTTTCGGGAAAAAATGAACAAGGAGTATAATAATAAATTTATAATCATGGCAGAACATAATTAAAGGTGAGCTCGCATAATCTTCCTTGCTGTTAACAGTCAAATAGTCAAAATTGCGAATGAAAGGAAATTGTTGGCCTGGTGCACGGTAGTGGTGATCACGTCCGCAACATCGTGCATTTACGCACGATTTACGCACGACGCTTGTTCATAATTGCTTTTCTAATAGCGTTATTATAGAGCGGTTTTCAATTCAGTATCGAAAGTAACTTCGCGATTGCTCTGGTTTTGCATTTCTACGCTCTGTGATTGGCTAAAAAATCTCGTGCCATTTTCTCAACCAAGCAGAAGTAAAACCAAAACCAATCGTGACTTGCTCGCACGCGTTTTCCCGCGCTTGGTGCAGGCTGCATGTATTTAATTTGCTTCGAGTTCTGATTGGTTCATTGGATTGTCTGTGACTGTTGTGATTGGCCAGAGTAATTACTTTGGTTTTGGTTTTACGACACTCAAATACAATTGAAAACTGCTCTATGCTGCCAATTGTATTGGTTCTGGAATTTTAGAATGTGGAATATTATCTACGAAGCAATTGACTTGCTATATGTTCCGTTAATACTGACTGGCCTGCTCGCTGTTGCAAACCTCTACCGGTATAAAGTTATTCAGCACATACGACAATTTGGAAAATTGCATCTCTTTGCGACTGCTTTTTATTAAGGTACAGTGTATATTTTAAACGGCAATGTTATTGACTTTTTTTAAAAAACGTTGCATGCCTTTGCAATCGAATTGCGTGTCGCGCGGAAATAATATTTTTCCGCCGCTGAGAGATTATTACTAGCTGCCTCAACATTTACCTTAAATGAACGATATTTTTGTTTTTCGCCGGGTTTCACCCTAAAATCTTGAGTTTTTACACGGGTAAACGTAAGTAGCCAGAAACGAGGCAGAGATCAGGCCAAAGGTGAGCTCGCGTAATCTTCCTTGCTGTTGCTTGAGATTTTTATAGTTATCGTTTCTTGCTCGTTTTAGCTAACCAGAGGGTGCGTGCCTCAGGTTTTTTTTCCTCTTGACGCTCACTACACTGTAAAAATTGATTACAATAGTCAAAATTGCCAACAAAAGAAAATGGTTGGCCTGGTGCACGGTCCACGGCGGCAATACATTAAACTTTAAACGGTGAAAATGACAACCTTAACTTTTAAATACTTTGCTTGACTTTTGCAAATTTCTCTCGTTTGACCGCGGTTAAGGTGCACGGCCTGATGATCACGGCCGCAACATCATGCATTCACGCACGATTTACGCATGATTTACGCACAATTTACGTGCCTTTTACGCATGATTTTACGCATGATTTACGCACGATTTACGCACGCTGTTCGTGCCATGGCACGCTAGGATGCCTGTAATTCATGCCAATGCCCGGTAAAAGGCGTTTATGTGGTTTAAAAACGGCAGTCTAACTTCGTAAATTTTAGACAATTTTCAAACTGGCTATGTTATTTCTGTATAACTAACACAATCAAGAAGCTGATTTTATGAACATTAACGATGTATACTTTTTTTTAGCTACATTTCTGCTGGGAATGAAGTGGAAACGGCTTATAAAATGCACGTCATGACGGCTAGTAGGAAGTTGCTTCAGCAGTAGCTCACCTGTTAAGAGGAATGTTTTATTATTTTTCCATTATAGGTGTAGCCAAAGTTAGGCCCGGTTCAAACGTGGAACTTCACATGTGCCAAATCTAATGCAAACAAGCAATATTGTTCTTGCTCATTTGCATTAGATTCGGCACATGTGAAGTTACACGTTTGAACCGGGCCTTACGGTTTTGATAGTTCATTAGTTTTCACTTCTTGGGTAGTTTTATTCCTGTACTATTTGCTACAGCTGAAAAAAACTAAATTGTGCGTGGTTAGACTGCAAATGTTACGGGCAGTGTTTCAAAAGAGTCCATTTGAGGAGCATTATCAACTATTTTCCTTTTCCTTTTTAGCCAAATAACCTAAAATGAATAGTTGTTTTGATTTATTGTATTAGTGGTTATAATCAGTTACTATATATAAGGCGAATCAATAAACACGTTAATTTATTTCGGTAAGAGCTGATGCCATTTGCCAAACTGACATTTTAGCTATTATTACGTGTGGTTGAAACAAGTATTTAAAAAAACATCATTATGTAAATTTCTAACAACCCTCTACCCAAAGTAAAACGTCTTAGATAAAGGTTTTTTGTAAAAGCGCTTTGATTCGACAACAAGTCGCGTAAACACATGTTGATACTGCATTATATTTTAAAATAAACGCAGATTTTAGATAGTGATTTAGGCTACTATCCTAATACTCAGTACTCCCTATCATCAAACCGTGAACTAACGTGCATGCAGATTCCCAAGATATAAACATTCCAATATGCCTAATACTATGACACCCAAGTATACGCTCCCACAGCGTCTTGTTTGAAAATAAACAAGAAAGTATATGATGTACTTTCAAGTAATGCATTGCAGGTAATCTATTGTTAAGCAGTTTAAAAAAGAATAAAAAATCAAAGTGATGTTGTTTCAAAGTTGCTCTGAACGAAGTATGAAGACGCCAGACATTTCAGGAGGCTCTGGGGCGGATCTAGGGGGAGGGTGCAGGGGTGCGCACCCCCCCCCCCCCCCCGATGACCTGCGGTTTTCTAATACAACTGGTATTCTGCAAAAAAAAAACTATGTGAAAAAAACATTCCTTAGTGGTGCACCCCCTCCTAAAAAAATCCTGGATCCGCCCCTGAGGCTCTGTTTGCGCATCGCCTCGAATGTTAATGCGATTGTTCGCCTTAAAAATAGAGACGGTAGCACGACGAAAAGAAACACTATTTCCAGCTTATACTGCAAACTTTTGTCAGCAATGATAGTTGCATAATTTTCATTATCTTTTCAGGTACGTCATAGGGAGACCAGGATGACGGATCCTCCAGACAAACCTGAATGTCCCCTAGCACCAATAGCCATTGTTGGTATAGGTAAGTCAGATCGATAATTAAGTAAATATAATTGCTACTAATACCCTCCGGATGGTTTCAGCAACCCTTTGCAGGTTACACAATCATTTTGTCGTTTACCCTGAGAACAAATGCGACAATTATGTAACGCTTGTTTATGTCAGCGTGCGCAAACTTTCCTCGCTGCGCAGTGTTATTTGGGGTGCGTGTGATTGCGTCCGGAATACAATTGTACAGAACGGTCGCACAAAAAATCGCGTTTTTCGGGATTTGAGAGCTACTGGAAAAGTAAACATCCCCTATTGCTGACATGTTTGGCAGATTTATACTGCAAGTGTGCGTGAACAACACATAGACTATTCTATTTATTTTTATTCTAGAATATGGTCAATCGAACGCGCCCTAGAATTCTCTTAGCGGTCGTTTTAACGCCTTTTACCGCAAAATTTTCCAGGATGTCTACTCAAGCCTGATAAGTCCAGATAAATCCAGTAAAGGAATCTTTCAATGATGGTTGTATCTCTTGAGATTAATCTCCATTGGTTGGTTTGTGCGGCTACCATGTTGGATCACTGAGCGATGGATCCCTTGGGAATAAAACTCTATTTTATAGAAATGGTTTCCATAGTTTCTGTCACCCAACATGGCGGCCGTGCAAACCACCAATGGCGAAGTTACTATTAGCAGCAAAGTTATTCCCTGTGGGTCCGGGTTGTATATTTTGGCAGAAGTCCTTTTCACGAAGATGCGCAGATAAAATTCTATTTGAAGCTTTCGCTTTTATCTCACAAGCTTCTTAAGGAAGTGATGTTATTGCACTAAACGAGAACGGAAAGGGCTACGAGGCCTTCCAGCGATTTTCAATCACGTCTTGTTACGCGATCCCAAAGGGTCACGTGGCAAAGAAGTCGTGTAACAGCATCACGATGATGAAGAATCTACTGTGATAGGAGCAACCTCAAGTAAATTCAAGTAAACTAGGTATAAGCAGAAAACTTTGCCACAAAAACTGACGGACAGTGCCAACTAGAGCTGCCGATCGAGTATACGTATATGCTCGTTGAAGAATTAAACAGATTAAACGGTATGATTACTTTTAAATTTCATAACTGACCATTATTGAATGCCAGGCGTGCGTTTCTCGAAGCTCCCGAAGACTTTTCGGGCCCGAAAGCAAATTTTAAATGTAGTTTCTAACGAAAGGCGTTGAACTTTTTATTCCACACATCAGCTAAAGTTGTGTAGTAAATGTAAGATTTTATTGCTTAGCTTTCAAATTCAACAAAAACCGAATCTTTATTGGTAAACATTCTGCACGTAACACAGCTTTTCGGGTCCGAAAAGTTTTCGGGACTTTCGAGAAACGCACGCCTGGTCAGCACCTGACTTAAGACAGTCGAACCTCTATGTGCGACCACTTCTCGTAAGCGACCGCTTCTCCAAAATACAAATAGTTGAATAAACCTCTCATAAGCGACCGCGACCAATTTCAACGCTGGTGATCTGAGTTTTTCTATTGTATTTAATCTCTGGTAAGTGACCACTCACCCAGCATATTTCGGGGCCACTACGACACGTGTGACAGTACAATTCTAATATAAAGAAAATTTAACCTTTCAGGAAGACTTGTTTGTGATAAGATAGTTTTCGCTGATAGGTGTTAAGTACATTGAAATTACCACAGGTTCCTGTCATCAAAATTAATACCCCCTATAGTCCTTGCAAAGGGAGGTTCGACTATAAGAAAATAAGATGAAAAGATGAACTGAGAAAAATACAAGTCCCTCTCTCTTTCCTTCCTGCTCCAGGGTGTCGCCTGCCCGGGAATGTTAACTCACCCGAGCAATTCTGGGAAGTTATAAAGAACGGAAGAAACGTAGTTACAGAAATCCCTTCGGACCGCTGGGATTTGGGGACATTTTACGACAGGGGGAAGAAAGAGCCTGGGAAAATGGTTTCAAATCGCGGTGGTTTCATTAAAGACGTAGATCACTTTGATCACACGTTTTTCAAAATATCTCCACGCGAAGCTGCTTCTATGGACCCACAACAAAGGCACCTGTTAGAGGTCACATACGAGGCATTTGAAGATGCTGGTATTGATCCCTGGGGACTACAAGGTAACTGTGGAGTGTTCGTTGGTATTGGGATGATGGATTACAGCCTACTTACGTGCGAATCAAATATAATGGATGCATACAGTCTTACCGGGGTAACACACAGTGTGGCTGCCAACCGATTGTCTTACGTCTTCAATCTTAAGGGTCCAAGTCTCACTGTCGATACAGCCTGTGCATCCTCCATGACAGCACTACATCTCGCTTGCTCTGCCCTTCGGAATAACGAATGTTCTGTGGCAGTGGTAGGAGGCTGTAACAATCTACTGCTACCAGAAATCTCAGTGGGATTCAGTGCTCTGGGTGTGATGTCACCAGATGGTCAATGCTGTCCATTTTCCAGCACGGCAAAGGGATATGTACGCAGTGAAGGATGGGGAACGTTAATTTTAAAGCCTTTGGACCAAGCAGTACGCAATGAAGACCATATTTACGCCGTCATCCGTGGTAGCGCCATAGCAGCAAGTGGGGACACAGGCAGTCTTACAAAGCCATCGACTTCAGCACAGCAAGACGTAATGCATGAAGTCTACAAACGCTGCAACATTTTGCCATCGTCAATAGATTACGTTGAAGCACATGGTACCGGAACTCCTGTTGGTGATCCCATAGAGGCTGCAGCAATCGCAAAAGCTTTTTCTCCCCACCGAACGACTCCTCTTAAAATAGGATCTGTTAAGAGCAATTTTGGACACAGTGAATGCGCGGCAGGAGTCACTGCAGCTATCAAGGTAGCTCTGATGCTGGAAAAGAAAACTCTCTGCCCCACGATCAATTTTGAAAATCCCAACCCCAACATCGATTTTGAGGACCTTAAACTTGAAATTGTTACCATGGTAGAAGACCTCAAGCCTGGGTCTTTCCCTCACAGAATAGGAATCAACAGCTTCGGATTTGCGGGTGCTCTTGCCCATGCTGTATTTGAACAACCTCCTAAACAAGCACCGAAAGCGCAACGTAAATGCAACTGGACATTTGGTGGAGATGAATCTGGGGAACACATCATTGTGCCCCTATCTGCCAAATCCAAGAATGCCCTTGAAGATCTGATAAAGAAATGGATCTCATTCAGCAGCAAAATGGATGCCTTGAGCGTTGTCTCATGGCTGTCTGCACGTCGATCGCATCACGATGCTCGAATTGCAGTGATTGCCAACTCTGGTTGTTGCTTTCGCGATGTCCTTGCCAAGTATAAAAGTGGCGAATCCAGTGAAGATAAAATCATCGCACAACCTCTACAAGCCAAGGCACAGAAAGTGTGTTTTGTACTCCCAGGTCAAGGACAGCAATGGAGTGGAATGGGACACAGACTTTACTGTACAGAGCCGGTCTTTCGCAACGCAGTCAACAAATGCGATAACATCTTCAGGAAAATGAATGGCACCTCACTCATTCACGACCTCGGCTTATTTGAAACTCGAGAAGCAAAAGCTGTAAGCTCCCTAATAGATGAAATTGACGTTTCGCAGCCCGCCATTTTGTTTCTCCAAGTGGGACTGTTGGAATTATGGAGTCATTGGGGAGTTGATCCAGATGCTGTTGTCGGTCATAGTTTGGGCGAAGTAGCTGCCAGTTACGCATGTGGTGGACTAACAATTGATGAAGCCGTGACTGTGATGTACCACAGATGCACCGAGGAGAAAAAGCTTAAAGGTACTGGTAGTATGGCAGCTGTACGTAAAACGTTGCAGGTTGTGAAAGACATTTGCTCGGAACATCAGGACATTTATGTTGCTGCAATAAATGGTCCAAAATCAATCACAATCGCAGGGCAGAGTGAAGCGATAGAACGTCTTTCACAAGAGAATCCAACCACTGCTAAGAAACTTCGAGTGCAATGTGCCTTTCACACACCTCACATGGATGCCATTAAGGTCTCCTTTGAAAGGTCCATGTCTACCGCGGTAACGACAAAGAAGCGTTTGAAACAAGTGCAATTCTACTCAACAGTCACTGGGGGGAGCTATGAAGATGCATTTGGTACGGACTATTGGTGGCAAAACATCAGGCAACCAGTTCAGTTTCAAAGTGCCATTGAGTGTATTCTGAATGAAGAACAACCTGATGTATTTTTGGAACTTGGTTCTTCTGTAACGTTGCTTTCTTCTGTGCGACAAATAATCAGCAACAAGTCGAATTACAGTAATGTCAGCACAATACCATGCGGCCAAAGAAACAAGGATGACCGCGTTTCCGTTCTTGCAGCTCTTGGATCTTTGTATGTGGTCGGCAAATCAATAAAGTGGGAAAATGTTTTACACAAGTGTGCCCAATGGCAGCCGTTACCAAGTTACCCATGGCAGCATCAATACCATTGGAAAGAGTCGGAAGGCAAAAAGAAAAGACGGCTCGGCTTAGAGGACATGAGTTTTAAAGGTCAAAATGGGCAGTTTACTCTTGACAAGTACCCATTCTTCAAAGATCATGTCATTCAAAATCAACTGATCTTTCCAGGGGCCGGGTATGTCGAGTACCTACTCCAAATCTGCTTCAAGGAAGACCAGAATCCAGTTTTGAGCAACGTTAGCTTCACGAAAACGTTGATGTGGCCGGACAAGGCAAATGAGGATGGTGATTTCGGTGAGAGAACGGTGTCTTTAGAAATTCTTAAGGCGGACTCACAGTTTCAAGTGAGCTACGATGATGTCGTACATTGTACAGCCTCGATAGGAAACAAAAATAGTAGTTCGCCAAATACCCTACCGATCGAGGAAATCCGTCTGCGTCTCCAAAACACAATTGGCAAAGAGGAATTCTATACTCATCTTAATAAGAATGGCTTTGACTATGGTCCTGCCTTTCAAGTAGTTAATGAAGTCCTTTTGGGTGACGGTGAAGCTCTTGGCTATCTCGAAGCTCCACTTGATAGCGTACAACGGATGCACACGACAATCCTTGACGGCTGCCTCCAACTGGTTATCGCCGCCTTGGGCCCTTGTACATCACTGTTCATCCCGATCAAGATAGCATCCTTTCAGATGGAAGTGCCTTCCATTCCTCCAGGAGAAGACCTTGTTGCTCATGCGACAGTTGTGGACTGTGATGGAGCGATCTTGACCGGAGACGTTAACTTGACAACAAGAGATGGACACGTGTTGGCTTTAGTTAAAGGAATTCAAGCCCAAGCCTTACGAAACAGAGAAACCAAACAAGATGTTCCAAATTGTCTTTATTCTACGAAGTTGCAACCAATAGAGTCGTGTCTCAATCTTTCGAATCTTGAAACAGAGTTAAGTGTAGATTACCTCCAGTGGAAACACCCCAAAGACATGAAAGTCATTGAAGAAGCTCAAAGGTTAATTCCTGAAATGAGAGCAGTTAGAGATTCTTATGTACGTCTTGCTGTCAAAGGTACTCCAAAGATCAAACACAATGTTATCAGTGTTCAAAATATCGACAAAGATGCAATAGAGCAAGAAAATGCATTCGAAGATGTGGCTAATGCTGTGAAAGACATAAAACAAGCGGTGCCAGAGATGGAGCAAGAGTTAAGTGTCTTCCAACACGTTGGAGAAATGCTACCTGTGATTGTAGATGACCCGAATTCAGAGAGGATTCAGACGTTGGCAAAGGAGAGCTGGGAACAATATCTGTGCAACTCGTTTGCGACTGGCGTTCACCGAAAAGCAAGTGCTTCTGCCATTGTACAAGCAATACAAGATGGATTCAAACAGAAAAGTGTCATTCGTGTTCTTGTGATTGGTGACCGGAATGCTGAACTATCAAAGAACATTCTTCCAAGAATTAAAGAAAAAGGAGTAAAACGACAATTGGAATATACTTTCTCTTCTTCTACAGATTCTCTTCTCCAAAATGCCCAAAAGGAGCTTGAAGATTTCAGTTTTGTCAAATACCATTACTTTGACATAGGAAAAGGAACAGATGAACAAGGGTTGGTCCCAGGCAGCTTTGACCTTGTAATTGCCTCGCACACATTGCAATCCACTGGCAATGTGAACAAAAGCATGGTTCTCATTCGACAGTTGCTGTGTGAAAAAGGCTGCCTGCTGATTTACGAAGTTGCGAACCTCAACCACCTGACCGAGCTTTTGTTCTTCCCATCATTGTTTTTTGAGCCAGATGAAATCGAAAATTTCTACTTTTCGAACAAATACTGGAAGGATACCATGACCAGAAATGGTTTTGTTGATGTTTTCATTCCTGCTTCTTCCCGCGAGTGTTTTCCAAGTATTATCGGAGGGTATAAAGGCAAGAAAGCCATCGTCACTAGCTCACTTCCATCGCAAGATACGGAAATCACGATCATTGCAAACGAAAATCACCCACTTGCTCAGGTTCTCAAGCAGTGTCTCAGGAATTCAAGAAGGGTTCAAAGACTGTCGGAAGTAAACGAGATGCTAGACGATGACAACATGGATCACCACCCAAGAGTTGTTCTATACCTGCACTCGTCGTCAAATACGGAACATCTTTCTCGTCTTCTAACCGTGTTCCAGGAGGCAAACAAGTTCTCAAGCATCAAAAGCCTTTGGGTGCTTACTTGTGCAGCAGGCGAACAACGACAGGATGGGGAAGGAGCCGCTGCTGTAGGACTTACTCAGGCAATTGCAAATTGTATCCACAAATTCCCTGTATTCTCTGTTGACGTCGATCCTGCAAACTCCTATGAAAAGAATGCGTTACATGTTTGTAATTTGCTGACAGCCCCACCTCCAGACCACGAGATTGTTATTGATCAAGACAGATACTATGTTCCTCGTATCTTGCCCTTTGCACTCACGGAATCCAGGAAAGTCCAGACTGAAAACTGGAAAATTGGCTTTCACAATTCAGATAAGAATGCGAAACACATTGTTGATGACGTACATTATCTGACAGCTGAGAATATGACGCTCGAAGATGATGAAGTACTTGTTACAGTAAAAGCCGCTGGATTAAACTTCAAGGACGTCATGATGGCCATGGGAATGCTAGAAACATTGGAAGTCGGCGATGGAAAAGAAGGACTTGGCCTGGAGTGTTCTGGAGTCGTTGCCGTTAAAGGAGGCTCTGTAACAAGATTTCAACTAGGCGATGAAGTCATTGCTTTTGATACATCATGCTTTGCTTCACACGTCAAGTGCAGTCAAGATCACATAGTCCACAAGCCACAGAATCTCAACTGGGCTGAGAGTGCTGGAGTAGGAATTGTGTTCACCACGGCTTTCTATTGTTTGGTTGAACGAGCCGGTTTGAAAAAAGGCGAAACGGTCCTAATTCATTCTGCTTGCAGCGGAGTTGGACTCGCAGCATTGCAGGTGGCAAAGATGATTGGAGCCAGCGTCATTTGCAGTGCAGGAACAAAAGAAAAGAGAACCTTTCTCAAAGAACATATGGCTTTAATTCACGTGACAGATTCCAGGTCTGAACAGTTTTACCATGACGTCATGAACTGGACAGATAGTAAAGGTGTGGATGTTGTTCTTAACTCTCTCCGTGGAGATTTGATGACTAAAAGTATTGCTCTTCTATCACAAGGAGGCCGTTTCTGTGAAATTGGCAAGAGAGATATTTTGCAGAACACTCAAATTCCCATGAAAGCGTTTCTCGAAAACAAGTCGTTTCTTTCTTGTCATGTGGACATCCTTCTAAGTCAGAAGCCAAAGACATTTGTAAACATTTTTGAACAAGTGTCAAAGCTGCTGATGAATACCACTCTTCAGCCAATAAGGACAACTGTTTATCCAATCTCAGCATTCAAAGAAACATTCAGAATGATGTCCAAAGGTGAACACATCGGAAAGATCGTTTTCGACGTTTCTAGTGAGCAGTTGCCAACATGTCTGAAATACTCAAGAGAAATCTTTAAGCCAAATGCCACCTACATTATCACAGGAGGATTTGGTGGAATCGGTCTGGCTCTATCTCGCTGGATGTGTAGGAAGGGTGCCAAACATCTGGTGTTGACGTCACGTCAGGGTTGCCACAACGCCGCTGGTCGTCGCACTTTAGCTTTTCTGAAAAGTCAAGGAGTGATGGTGTACGAATTTGCTGGCGATCTCTCGGATGAATCGTTCGTGCAGAGCATGATCAAGCAGTTAGATCAGAGTAGCACTATTCCACCGATTCGAGGTGTGTTTCACTTGGCTGGAATCATTAAAGAAGAAGACAACTTTCTTAACCTCCGGCCGGAACAGCTTAAGTTGATGTTTGAAAGTAAGGCTAGAAGTGCTCAATATCTGCATGACCATACCCTGGATAAGCCCTTGGACATGTTCCTGTTGATGTCTTCTCTTGTAACGGTTTGGGGAAATCCTGCTCAGCCTTCTTACTGTGCGGCAAATTCCTTTCTGGATGCCTTAGCTCATCATCGGTACAGCCTTGGACTGCCTGCCCTCTCATTGCAGTTAGGAGCGGTACGAGGAGCTGGATTTCTGGAGGACAAGAGTGAAGTTACCCAGAGGCTCGCTGACAAGGGAACATTGACATTACACATAGACGAAATATTTTCTGTTCTGGGAAAGCTGCTGGAATCATGCGATGAACCAGTAGTCTGCCTTGCAAATCAGGTTGGTAACTTTCCTTTTTTGTTTTATTGCTACAGTTTTCTTCTGATGTTTTGGTAAAACATAGTGTCTTCGTTAAGACTTCTAGTAGAATATTTGCTCAAAGCTTTGTTTTCAGCGGATTCTTAGTTTATTGATGCCTCATCTAGCGAAGCCTGGCGAGTAAACCTTGTTGAAAGAGCATCAAATGTGTTATCTTAATGCAGAGAAAACCTATGTGTATGGTAAAATGGAACTAGACTATTTGATTCTGTAAGGAACTGGAAGGTTAAGGTGGTTTTCAAAAGCGTTTCTAAAATTATGAAATATTAAAAATGACGCAACCGAGCATATGGCCAACTTTTGAATATCTATACGACGCTATGCTCAGGCAATACCTTAAGGGTGCTTATGAAGTCATACCATTACATTACATAACCATTACCATGGCAACAATACAGCTCTCTGAAAAGAGCCTCTACAACTCAGTTTTCCCTAACTATCTTAAAAACTAATTCGATGACCTATTGGTTTTTCTGTCATTTTGGAAAGCACCACAAATTTTATTTTTTTGGTTTTTGGCGCTATGACAAAAATTTATCTAGTAGAAATCATGAAGTCATTTCCAAAACGGTTGTTGCCAGATAAGAAAAAACTTCCACCAGGAAATTTTTTCTCAAACTTTTTATTAAATACAGCTTGCATACAGAAAATGAGGATAGGCCACCGAACAAACTCTCGGGATAAAAGGAATATTCTATGCACGATTTATTTTCGGTTTGCGCGATTTCACGCAGTATTTTCATTTCCGGCGAGCTGCGCGTGCTACTCGAGATTTCTATCGCGTGATAGTTGATGAGGACGAAATGTTTTAGTATAAATCTACTTCACGTTCAAAACTTAACAACAAATATTCTTCACAGACACTTCGAAACGCGAAGAAGTGGCCCCCATTAGGCTACCCACTCTACTCACCTTCTACAATAGAATAGATAGTGAGTAGCGTAGCCAAAAAGGAAAACAGCATTCGTGATAGAACGCTAGTAGATTTATACCCAGGCCAATTTTTGGTAGAAAAATCAGCTGGCGCGTGCGTCAATGCATGAGGAGTGCACGTAGCGCGCGCATGTAGCTGAAAACCCTAACCTCCTAATTAAGAGCCTTTAATTGACTTTAAGCTCAAGTTAACCTTCTTTAGCTTTTTAGCAACTATTCGTTTTTATTTTTTCATTAGACCTGGGAAGCAACTCAACAATTTGTGTACCGGACAAGCCTTAAGTTTCGCCATCTTGCTCGAGATATTCGAACGGCATCCTCAGACAATGACGGGTTTACTGAAGAGAAACTTAAAGAGCGGATCCAGAAGAAGCTTGGAGAGATTCTGCAATTGCCCTCCGACGCTGTTGACGTGAATCAGTCGATGACACACTATGGCATTGATTCCATGATGTCGATGGAGCTGACCGCGTGGGCCAGTAAAGAGCTTGGTTTGGGTATCACGCAGTTGGAGGTGCTCAGTGGAATGACGGCTGCGTCCTTAGTAAAGAAGGCCACTCTGGGTCTACATTAAAGGGCACAAAGGTATTTGAAAACAAATGCAAACCGTCTGAGAGGCAACTATTGTTGATCAGCTTTTATATCCAAGGACAGTCTATAGTGAGAATTTTAGGTAAAAACTGAAAATTTAGAACAAAACGGGGGCGGATCCAGAAATTTCTGAAAGGGGGGGTCCGGGTGCATGTTCACCGGAAAATTTTTCCGATTTTACCCTCTAAAACGCCATTTACGGCATTCATGAGAGTCGAAAAGCGTTTGTTAAGTCAAAAATTTGACAATAAGTCAATTGGTGGAAGTGAAACAACTACGTATAAAAAAATTTTATTCTATTATTTTTATGAACCACATGGGAGACACAGGTCTGATAGGGGGGGGGGGGGGGGTGGGGTCCGGACACGTCTCAGCTCGTCTCAGCCAATCAGATTTCAGAAATTTCTCAGTTAGTAGTTTAAACGACGGAATCCTCAGCAGTCCACGTGCACGGAAGTATATATTAGCCAGATTCGTAAAACTGATTATTGCTATCTCATGTAGGCCATTCCGACAGGAATCCGTAAGCAGGGCCCCAAGTATTTTCACTTCCTAACAATTATTTTCTTGCGGCTCATAAATATTCTGTCGCAAATACAGAAACCACCTCGACTTTCGAAAATGGAATTGGCTCACCCTCTCATTAACGCTTTTTGTTTCACTGTGCTCCACAGGAATTCAAGTGCACAACCAAGCCTTAGACGATTGGGGAAACCACTCCCTACGTTTATCGACTTTAAATAAATTATTACTTCGATTACTTAACCACATGTTATTATATTTATGCGAATATTATGTTAGAGCACTTTTCAATTGAGTGTGAAAGGTAATTAAACAATTGCTTTGGGTTTTCCTTGCTACGCTTTGTGATCGGCTAAAAAATCTCACGCCACTTTCTCGACCAATCAGAAGTAAAACCAAAACCAATCGTGACTTGCTCGCACGCGTTTTCCCGCGCTTGGCGCCGCCGACATGTAATTGCTTCGAGCTCTGATTGGTTCATTGGATTGTTTATGACTGCTGTGATTGGTCAGAGTAATTACTTTGGTTTTGGTTTTACGACACTCGATTGAAAACTGCTCTGTTATGTTATATACAACTAACTGCAGAAACGTTTTCACAGAAAATACCAAATAGTAATTTTAAATTATTATTTTTATGAACCACATGGGAGACACAGGTCTGATAGGGGGGGGGGGGGGGGGGTGGGGTCCGGACACGTCTCAGCTCGTCTCAGCCAATCAGATTTCAGAAATTTCTCAGTTAGTAGTTTAAACGACGGAATCCTCAGCAGTCCACGTGCACGGAAGTATATATTAGCCAGATTCGTAAAACTGATTATTGCTATCTCATGTAGGCCATTCCGACAGGAATCCGTAAGCAGGGCCCCAAGTATTTTCACTTCCTAACAATTATTTTCTTGCGGCTCATAAATATTCTGTCGCAAATACAGAAACCACCTCGACTTTCGAAAATGGAATTGGCTCACCCTCTCATTAACGCTTTTTGTTTCACTGTGCTCCACAGGAATTCAAGTGCACAACCAAGCCTTAGACGATTGGGGAAACCACTCCCTACGTTTATCGACTTTAAATAAATTATTACTTCGATTACTTAACCACATGTTATTATATTTATGCGAATATTATGTTAGAGCACTTTTCAATTGAGTGTGAAAGGTAATTAAACAATTGCTTTGGGTTTTCCTTGCTACGCTTTGTGATCGGCTAAAAAATCTCACGCCACTTTCTCGACCAATCAGAAGTAAAACCAAAACCAATCGTGACTTGCTCGCACGCGTTTTCCCGCGCTTGGCGCCGCCGACATGTAATTGCTTCGAGCTCTGATTGGTTCATTGGATTGTTTATGACTGCTGTGATTGGTCAGAGTAATTACTTTGGTTTTGGTTTTACGACACTCGATTGAAAACTGCTCTGTTATGTTATATACAACTAACTGCAGAAACGTTTTCACAGAAAATACCAAATAGTAATTTTAAATTACCTTAATGATATTAGAAGAGGGATTCTTTCGCATACATGACCTTTTAACAGATGTTTCTTCCAAACAAATTTATATTTTCAGTCGTCAGAAATGGTGTTATTCAGGCAAAGCTGGTCGACCAGTTTTTATTTATTTGTCTTCATCCCATAACTCGCCTGATTTTGTAGCTGAGGTCTATACTACATCGATGATGTAGAGTGATTTTCGTAAGACCGTGAAACGGTAGCTAAAACTAAACAAAAGAAAACAATGGAATTAGTGTCTAATAGCGTCTGCTAGTGCCTACTAACTTAGTAACTGTTTCACGGTCTTACGAAAATCACTCTGTTTTATTGTTCAACTCAAACGAGTCAAAGCCCCCGTATCGAACATTTTCTTTTTCTGGTGTACATATGAAAAAACAATTTTGGAATATAGCAGGAAAGGTTTTCACAATACATAACCAGACTATCACGCTATCAAGCGAGTGTAAGAGAGAGCACTCTCTATTTAATATCTACGCCGGAACAAGTTACAGTGATTGTCTAGCATAGAGCAATCTGCCTCGTCTTAGTGTCAGTCTGCCAGGTGTAAGGAGGCCTGTCAAAAACCAAGTCATAAACTTGAATGCTTATTTCCACATAGGAATGAATATTCAGAGAAGACAACGTAAGTTTGTAGAACCAGCTATCAGGACTTTCACTAAGAAAACTATTAAGGGTAGACCCGGGTAGACTCCAAAATTTCAAAAGAAGAAAGGTTGAATTAATTATGCGTCCAAAAATTGAAAGTTTGCTAAAACTTGATTTTGTATTCGTACTCCGATCAGAAGGTTCCTCTTACCACTAATCTAACAAGACAGCAGACTGGCTACGATGTTAAGAATGTGATGTGACAGTAAAACACTTCATTTTAATCTGATTACTGCTTTAATGTATTACAGATGAAGTTTTTTATGTGTCCATTTGATTTTTTATTCTCAAGCAACATGCCGTTGTGAAAACTGATTTTACAAGATGAATTTTTTTTTGCTTTTGCTTAATTAATAGTCAGCATAATTTCTTTACATATTTACAATTGTTTAAAGAAAAAAATTAAATTTGAATGCGCTATCCATGCGTCAAGAGGCCTAAAGAGAGAAAGTAGGCCTCGTCGGCTAAGAATTAGGTGATATCACGCGCGCTTTCGCGCTATAATAGTTAAATATTAAAAAACTGAATGCAAGGCTGGCACTACGGCAAAGGGTAGACTTATTAATGGCCAATATTTCGACTAATTGTACTAGTCTTCCTCAGGGCCAGGGCTATACTGAAAGAAAATATTGTACTTGTACAATTAGTCGAAATATTGGCCATTAATAAATCTGCCCTTTGCCGTAGTGCCAGCCTTGCATTCAGTCTTGTATTTTCACATTCAACTGAGTGACGCCTGGCACGAGATCTTTCACAAGGAAGGTCCGGCAACTACCAGTAAGTTTAATTTCTGCGTCGTGTGGACCTCTGCATTCAAAGGTTTTTCTAGTTAAATATTATATGTAGTTGTGTTTGGCTTCGAAGCTCGGGGGAATAAAACAAAAGAAATCATCAGAAGACTCGGCAATAAATTAATTCATTCCACTAAGCCTCGGAGTCAAGTTAGAAGTTCAATGCATAATGCTTAGCTAATTGAAGCTAGAAACGGGGTCTAAGTTTTATTATCAGCTATTTTAATGAGAGAAAATACAATCCAATCCATTTTAAAGTGCTGTTCAAGAATCCTTGGCTTTCTGTAAAATTAGAGAAAGATGGGATATTACAGGGGTAAAGTGCATGCAGTTGTTATATTATATTTCGATTGTACTTGCAAAGTCACTGATGGAGATGAGACTCGCGTCGCCGAACAAAAGAAGATAAAAATGTAGCACGAAATACGGTGTTCAAGGTCGTTCTTACTGTTTTCTTAGGTAAGAACGTTTGTTTCATGTTGTTTCCATCCAGCAAGGCACACGGATAAAAACAACCAGTAGCTCAGTAGCTCAGTTACATGTTTGCAAAATAATGTATATAAATTACTGAAGTTTTAAAGTGCACCTAACCCCCAAATGCTTTTTTGCTTAATCAACTCTATGTACGTTGAAAAGTTGTAAAGTAAAGTAAAGTAAAGTCGCACACGAGCCAGATGGCCCACACGGCCGGAGCTTAAACCCGGTTTCTGTAGCATGAAGCGACTAGGAATATTGCTACTCCCCCCTGGATGGGATGCCAGTCCATCGCAGGGTTACCCCCAGCATTTTGTCGCCGGTACCGATTTATACACCTGGGTGGAGAGAGACAGTGTGGAGTAAAGTTTCTTGTCTAAGGAAACAACACGACGGCAGAGACCAGGCTTCGAACCACCAACCTTCAGGTTGAAAGTCCGACGCGCTAACCAATAGACCACCGTGTCTTGAAAAGTTGAATAGTTAAATATTTCTTGTTTTTCACGTTGCGTTTGTGAGTTGAATTTACAAAATGCTAATTAGATGACGTCAATTCGGGAATCATTTGTTATACATTCAACTACTTGTTTTTACCTCCAACAGGAGCTTATAAGCTCCTGCCTCCAAGTAATATTTTTTACGAATCAATTGACTATCCACAGTTTATATTTAGTATTTCTCAAATTGATTTTCCTTTAGTTGTATACTGCGTATTGTTAATTGACATAGAAACTAGAAATAGCTGAGAGCCAGTGAAGTGCTGCGATGTTACTCATCAAATAGTGTCAATACTTATGATTGTCAATAGGCTCGGTGATGATTACTGGTTTTTTTTTGTATATTTTCCCAAAAATGTAAGTGAATTGTTTGAATAATAAGCATGAATTTGTGTTAAATATAAATATAGTGCTAAATAGTACAGATGGCGCAATAGGCCTAGATGATGAAATAGTACAGAATTCGTCGTTTTCCATTGCTTAGCTTAAAATGTTTGATGCCCCCGGGCATACGACGAGGAGAGGTAAGCTCCGCGTAGTCATAGTCCATTGCAGACATCCTTAGGGCTTGTCACGCAATCTTTCCTCCCTCGTGCTACATAGTGGGAAATTTGACGCGAAATTAAACGAGGCCCGGACGGGGCGATTGACTTCAACAAAAACATTGGTCAGCGGTCGCAAGCTAAAGGGATTTCGTAATCCATATTTTCCGGTAGTTTCCATGACTACTTCCAGCGATTGATAAAATTGTGTTTGACATGATAACTCTGCGTAATAAGTAAACGGCTTACCTCGAGCAAGAACGCAAAACCTCGGCTTTGGTTACCCATAGGGGTGCCGCGCTATATAGCGAAAACCAACTGTATTAGCGCGCGCTGAAATAGCACGTTTAAGGTGATGTTACACGAGCCGATTTTTAACGCCGATTTTTAACGCAACATTGTTCCGTTAAAAATCGATATCGTGTAACATGGCGCACAGCCCGATTTTTAACGCAACATTTCGTTGCGCCAACATGTTGCAGGTTTTTGAAAGCGATTCAAAAATCTGCAACATTGTTGCCCGAATTTTGTTGGAGTTGGTGCGTGTAACACCCCCGCCGCTGACTTTTAACGCAACATCGTCCCAGAATGCACCACGGACAACCGAAAAGTGTCACGTCGACATCATGTAAACAGACAAAATGGCGGAGCTTGTTGAAGATAAAGTCGAACTTGTACCTGAAGTTCGTTTAGATGACGCCGAAAGGCGAAAACTTATAAAATTTTACGAGGAAAAACCTGTCTTGTGGGAATGAATTTCAAA
Source organism: Cladopsammia gracilis (assembly GCA_022457155.1). Lineage (NCBI taxonomy): Eukaryota > Metazoa > Cnidaria > Anthozoa > Scleractinia > Dendrophylliidae > Cladopsammia > Cladopsammia gracilis. The sequence continues at coordinate 303,252 of JAJGOT010000034.1, forward strand.
AAAAGTTGTCTCGTGTAACATGGATTAAAAGTCGGCGTTAAAAATCGGCGTTAAAAATCGGCTCGTGTAACATCACCTTTAATGTCGTCAAATTGCGTCAGCAAAGTACTAATTAAAGTTCAAAAATGGAAAAATTCAAATTTGACTACGTTTAGAAACTCGATAATATTCATCGTTTCTCTCAAAATGACTATGATGGCAAAATTAATTCGCAATTTTAGCGCGCGCTAATACAGTTGTTTCTACAGTTGCTAATACAGTTGTTCAAAACCAATCATCGTTTGCTCTCAAAATGATAATTTTACTCGCCATATGATCGCGAGATTAATTCGCAATTTTAGCGCGCGCTAATACAGTTGCTTTTTCAGTTGCAAATACAGTTGTTCAACTGAAAACCAATCATCGTTTTCTCTCAAAATGACAATTTTACTCGCAATATGATCGCGAGATTAATTCGTAATTTTAGCGCGCGCTAATACAGTTGTTTTTACAGTTGCTAATACAGTTGTACATGTTCAGTCCTAGCCTGACCACACAGAATTCTACAACTACTGCCGCTGATGATACATACTGCATCCTCACTCAAAATCATAGTCCACGAAAAAGTCCACGAAAAAGTTCACGAAATCCTCAAAACGATCTGTTGCGCCGTATATAAAGCGCCCAGGTCTCACTCGGTCAAATGAAACACAGGGAGCCTGTCACGATTTGTGTGCTGCCTGAGGGCTCGCAGCAATAATGGCAAATTCCCGAATTTACGTCATCTAATTAGCATTTTGTAAATTCAAATCTCTATAACTCACTAACACGACGTTAAAAACAAGAAATATTTAACTATTCAACTTTTCAACGTACATAGAGTTGATTAAGCCAAAAAAATTGGGGGGTTAGGTGCACTTTAAGGGAAGTGCAATAGGGTAAATTGGGAATGACTTTTCATCCCTAAGCATGATGAAATAAAATACATTACGTGACACCTCTCACCTCTCTCTGGTGTACTTCAAATCAGGATGCTCTAATATAAAGATGGTAGCCGATCATTTTTGTTATTACAGTAAACTAAAAAGTCTTATAGAGATTGATGTTATCTTACCGATACCGGAGAAGGGATTGATGTTTTTCGTTTGGTTCTTGTTTGTCTGAGTCACTGCAGCTTGGAAACCGGGATAATTGGGGAGGATGGTCTTAGCTGTTTTGTGGCATGCATGGAGAGACGATAGGCGGTGACTGGAGATTGTTTGTCTTAGGTGCAGGAAGACTGGAAACGGGGATGAATGGCGAGGATGGTCTCAGCTGGTTGTACATGCTCATTGTTGAGTCATTGTTGGAAGGGACGACAGGCGATGACTGGAGATTGTTTGCCTTAGTTACTGCAAGTGCAGGAAGACTTGAAACCCCGAGGGGGGGGGGGGGATCCCATATAAAAATGACGGGGTGCTCGTCGGAAATTTTCGAAAAACACCCTCAAAGGTACCAGAATCTCGTTTGATGGGCGTGGCTCAAAATATTTTTTACCTCTAAGAGGTACCAATTCCAAAACAACACATGTCATATTCTGTCATATTTTTTCGGCTCATACCCTAAAAGGTACCGCGATAATTCTAACGGTGGTCATTTAAGATTTCAGTACCCTAAGCGGTACCAATCTACAAATGTTGACCCCTAAAAGGTACGACGAGCACCCTCGCCATTTTTATATAGGAGTCCCCCTCCCACCCCTCCCCCCCGGGGGGGGGGGGGGGGAAACGCGAATGAATGGCGAGGATGGTTTCAGCTGGTTTGTACTCTTTGTTGAAGGGACAGCCAAACGTTCAGCTAAAAAACACAGAAACAAATAATAATGGTTAAACAAATTGAACGTTTATTAAAGGGAAACTTCTTTTTCAATAATCACGGTTGCATTTTGGTTTTAGATTTCTACCTCTCCGGCTCAAGGGGCAAACTTTTTCTTGTCCACCTTTTGGATAATTGTTTTCAAGTACAGCACAGGCGTGCGTTTCTCGAAGCTCCCGAAGACTTTTCGGGCCCGAAAGCAATTTTTTAAATGTAGTTTCTAACGAAAGGCGTTGACGTTTTTAACCAACAAATCAGCTATAGTCCAGCCATATGGTGCTAAAAAATACCCGGATTGTGCACTTCGGGGTAAAAGCACCAAACTCGGCAAGATAATAGTACTAAATGTACTGATCATTTTTAGCTATGGACCCCATCCAAATACAAACGGGGGGAGGCACAATGTGCCCGGGGGGGGAGGGGGTGTAGCCGTTTTGTTTAGGACGGAAAATATCCAAAGAAAGGAAACAAAAAGGGTCTGGATAACTTCACATTCTCATTTTCTTGACAGTAGCACACGATTTACTCTATAAAACATCTCAAAAACACTTTAAGGATGTATTTCATTAAAATATCTCTTAAAAATGTTTGAAAAATTCCTTTTAAAAGGTCTACCTTTCGATGAAAGTGAAATGGTGAAGTTGTGGCATTTATCTAACAGTGAAAATACTTTAAATGTATCCTTTGATAGCTCTAAATTGGCCATTTCATTTTATAAAACTATTTTTGAGAGGGTTGCTGCTGGAATGAAAGAGAGAGCATGGGAAAGAAAAAGGCCTGGTTACTCAGGAAATTCAACATGGCGGCCATCAATGCCTGTGTTTTTGCTCGCTCGTTTGGGTAACACTATGCGTTTTTTTGGCCTCAGAAAGGTAAGATACATAATTATTTTTCTATGTTTATGAAAGCAAAGTCATTTTGTAAGAATTTATTAGTCAACTTACCAGGAAATTGGAATAAAACAGAGAATACTTACAGACACTTTAGTGAGGTCGAGCAAGCAAGACACAAATGTTACTCACTGTTTAATTTTCCATTAATAAGTCCTTCTTACTTTCTTTTTCCTTTTCAATGCTAGAAATAAAAGTACTGTGTTTAAAGACGTAAAGAAATGGAAAAAGACAGTAAATCTGAAATTGTAGCTCAAGTCGACTGGCACAAGTGTGTGTTGTGCCAAAAAGTTACGTCGGATAGATTACGATGTCCTTTCGACTCAATGCAAAATGAGGCGGATTCATGGTATGATTCATTGTGTCTTAGCATCCAGAAGTCTCGTGAACTTGGTTGCATGCCTTTTGAAACACGATTATTGACACTAGGATTACAAAAAGAAGAATTATCACAGCTATTTCGTGAAAAGCGGGCTAAATGGCACAAGTCATGTAGAAATCAGTTTAGTACTCTGAAGCTTGAGAGAGCACAAAAACGAAAAGCTGGTGACAGTGATGGGAAACATGATGAAAGTAGAAAGAAGTTACCCAGGAGGAGCACAGATACAGAAGTCAGACAAGCCTGCTTCTTCTGCGAGGAAACCTCTGGTGTACTTCACAGAGCCTCAACTTTCAATTTAGATCGCAACGTAAGAGAAAGCGCCAGTATCCTTAACGACACGATCTTACTAGGAAAACTGAGTGCCGGAGACATGGTCGCACTCGACGCTATGTATCATACTCAGTGCTTATCAAAGCTTTACAACAGAGCTGCAAGAGTGAAAAATCAAAATGTTGTACCGACTGATAATGACTCCATTTTCCAAGGCATTGCCCTCGCAGAACTTGTCTCATTCCTTGAAGAATGTCGAAGTGATTCAGATGATAATCCAGTGTTCAAGTTGTCTGAGTTATCTAAAATGTATGCATCAAGACTAGAGCAGATGGGGGTTGACATTTCACAGCGAGTTCATAGCACTCGTCTTAAGGAGCGCCTAATACAGCAATGTCCGGAGTTAACATCACATAAAGATGGCCGTGACGTTCTTCTTGCTTTTAGTGAAGACGTTGCAGCTGTTCTGAAGAAAGCCACTGAGAACAACACCGACAGCGAAGCAATGTTGATTGCAAAAACAGCTAACATTATACATCGGGACCTCCTCAACATGGAAAAAAGCAAGTTCCGCGGCACATTTGAAACTAACTGCCAAGAAGCCTCTGTCCCTCAGTCTTTACGAAGTTTAATTGAAATGATTATGGGTGGATCTAGTATTAAGACGCAGTCAAGCAACATTGTAGAGAATCAAGCTGCACTTACCGTATCACAGCTGATACGATTTAACTATGTGGTGCGACGTCGCAAAGAGTCACAAGCTATTTATCATGCAAAGGATCGCGAGACTCCATTGCCAACGTATTTAGGTCTCCTGGTACATGCAGAAACAAGAAAAAAGGGCTTGATTGACAAGCTATGCGACCTGGGACTTTCTATTTCCTATAACAGAGTCCTAGAAATCTCAAGTGAAATTGGCAACAATGTGGGAGCACGATTTCAAGCAGAGAAAGTGGTTTGTCCTTCCAACCTCAAACTGAACCTGTTTACTACAAGCGCGGTCGATAACATCGACCACAATCCCACTTCTACCACCGCAACTGGTTCATTACATGGCACAGCTGTATCCCTTTTTCAACACCCTACCAAAGAGAATCATGGCCAGGAACGAGCCCCTGTACACCCGCCCTCTGATCAGCCTACCTCCCATGGTATTGCTCCTCTTCCCAAGCAATATGCAGAAGTCCCCCCAGTACAACCATGGAGAACTGATCCTTCATTTCCAAGTACTACAGTGAAAGCAGGCGACTTCCACCGTTTAACTATAGATCTTTCAGATGAGAATAGATGGTTGGAGCAGGTTAAAGATGTAGTTGAAGACAACAGTCAAGATCAAATGCAAAAAAGTTGTATATCTTGGGCTGCATTCCATGCAAGTCGAACCGCAGCAGTTACAGACATTCCGCCAGATATCTCTTGTCTACTGCCGCTGTTTCAAGAAGAGGCAAAATCTGTTGCTATGATTTTGCATTCAATGAACACAGTTAAATCGTCTGTAGAATTTCTTAATCCAGGGCAAACTCCAGTAATTACTTGTGACCAACCACTTTATGCAATTGCTAAAAAGATCCAGTGGCAATGGCCGGAAACACAAGGGGAAAAGAATTTTGTTGTTGTTCTCGGAGGACTCCACATTGAGATGGCAGCATGGAGAACACTGGGTGATTTACTTGACGGAAGCGGTTGGACGAGCGCAATAACGCAAGCTAACGTCGCATCATCTGGAACAGCTGACTCGTTCCTGAAAGTCTCCCATGTCTCAAGAACCAGACATGCCCATCAAGTTACTGCTTGCAGTCTCCACATCTTAATGTGTAGAGCCTATGATGAGTACGTTGAGGAACTTTCAGAGAACGATACCAAACTAGAGTTCCACCAGTGGCAAGATTACAAATGTTCCTCATGCCCGCAATTTAAGTACTGGTCAATGGTCTTGAAGATTCAACTGACGATCCTTTTGTTCGTACGATCACTGCGGGAGGGCCGATTCAGCCTCTACAAAGAATCTATCAGAAATTTGCTTCCCTGGTTTTTTGCACTGGACAAAGTCAATTATGCACGATGGCTGACAGTACACCTACATGACATGATTCAGCTAGATCAGACTTGTCCTAGCGTGAAGCAGAAGTTTGAGGAGGGTTCCTTTGTGGTGCGAAAGACGCAGAGGAAGTTTTCTGCCCTAGCAATCGACCAAGCTCACGAGCAAAACAACAAGCTTGTAAAAGGTAGGTGTGGCATATTAAAGTAACTTATTAATATGAATGTTTGGTTCAAGCAACTCAGTTGATAATGTAATTAAATTGGCCATCATTAACACGCAGTTACAAAAGCTGATAAAACAAAACAATCGTTCTCACTCCCCCACTACCAAGATGTTTGAGCTTCATTGGCATTCTCATAAATTAGGCTTTCTTGTATTTTCATAGGAGATGGTGGTGCCGTGGGATTAACAGAGTACTCTGCCCAACTCCTGAGGTGGATGGTGTCAGGACCTGAAATTGCCAGGCTTATCACGGAATTTGAGTCTATTCAGGATGCAATTAAGACAAAGCAAAGCAAAGGCCCAGACGTTCACCATCATGAACAGATGAAAAGTGCGCAAGAAAGGTTCCAGACACATGTTAGAGCTCTCGTCGACTCCTTTGAAACTTTAGGAAATCCCTTTAAAGAAGACAGCGACGATCTGCTTGTCCTGGACACAAAAGAAATTGCTAGTGCGCAAGTGGTAACGACAGTCAACGGGATTGAGAATGCCGGCCAGGAGCAGTTTCAGATGTTTGTGGAGGAACGCCTTATAAAACGCAAGAAGGAAGTAACAGATGTTATAAAGCTTAACAAGTTTCCGTTGTTCCGTAACCCGAGGAAGTCACCTTCAAAAGAGAAGCTAGACGTTGCCTCCCTAAAGCAGAATTGTTCCCTGTTTTCCCAGTTATACATTTCTTGTCAAGTACGTCAAGGAAATCTAGACGAATTCTTCGCTCACGAAAACCAAGCATATCCTCCGTCCATTTCGAAATTTGGTGACCTGCGACTAAGCGTGAAGTCTGACTTGCTGAAGTGCCTGGAAAAACTGACAGCAAACCCATCTATCACTCCAAAAGTAGATGCGATGCTTATCGATGGTGCTGCCCTTGTTAACATGTTGAAGCCATCTGGAGCATGTAAAACATTCTCTGACTATGCAAATAAAGTTTACTTGCCCTACATCAGTGACCAGTTTCAGAGTGTGCAGCGGATTGATATCATTTGGGATAGATACATTCCAAACAGTTTAAAGGCCCAAACCCGTGACAAGCGTGGAAGAGGCGTCCGTCGCAGAGTAGAAGCAGATGTAAGGCTTCCTGCTAACTGGGGAGAATTTTTGAAGGTAGAGTCCAACAAAACAGAGCTGTTTCAATATCTAGCTATGCAGACGACCACGTTGCCATGTGAAGCAAACAAATGTATTCTCTCTACAAGCGACACTCTCGTGTTGTCATCTTCGGTTGATGTTACGCCTGAAATATCACCTTGCACGCATGAGGAGGCTGATACAAGGCTGATTTTGCATGCATCTGAGTGTGCACGTCAAGGTATTGACAAGATAATTCTTCGTACAGTAGACACTGATGTCGTAGTGCTTGCCATTTCCAACTTCAGTCGTTTACGGATTAGTGAGATGTGGATTGCATTTGGAGTTGGTAAGCAATATAGATACATTGCAGTACATGACATCGTCAAGGCTCTTGGAGATGAGAAATCTGAAGTGTTGCACGTTTTCCACGCGTTCACAGGCTGCGATCAGACATCAGGATTCTTAGGACGAGGGAAGAGCACAGCGTGGGCCACATGGATGTCCTATGGAGAAGCCACTACAGCTTTCATGGCCCTTAGCAAAATGCCTAGTATACATGATGTCCTAAATGCTATGCCTGTGCTGGAGAGATTTGTGGTGCTGTTGTATGACCGGACAAGCCTGTGCGAAGGAGTCAATGATGCCAGGAAAGTTCTTTTTGCACAGAAGGGACGAACCCTTGAGAACATCCCCCCTACTGCTGATGCATTATTACAACACACCGAGAGAGTGGCCTACCAAGCTGGTCACTGTTGGGGACAGTGCATGGTTTCTAATCCTGAACTACCTTCTCCTAGTGAATGGGGATGGGCAAGATCCGAGTCAGGTGCATGGAAGCCTCGGTGGAACACATTACCTGAAGCATCAAAAGTATGCCAGGAGCTGGTGAAATGTGGGTGCAAAGCTGAGATAGGTTGCAAAGGACGTTGTAAATGTTTGAAAGCTGGAATGTCTTGCACTGCGCTTTGTAAATGCGGCGGGGAATGCGAGGGAGAGGACTAAGCTCGCTGACTTTACAAGTTCAAAAAAATACAGAGGTACGTACTCCCTCCCAGGTTGTGCCTCCCCCGTTTTGTGAAGAAAATATAGTTGGAATCAGACGACCGTCCTTACGACATGCCCTGCTAATATGGCAAATTCGGCTCAACTTTACACCTTTTCCGTGAATTACAGCAATGTTCTTGAAAATTGCAACTACACCAACCCCCTAAGTACAAAATCACCCCACCCCCCCGGCTGGGGTCCATAGCTAATATTGTTCAGCAACTTAAATAGTAAGTAGGTATTATCATATATAGCAAATTCGGCTCAACTTAACACCTTTTTTTTGAACTACAGCAATTTCTTTGAAAATTGCAACTACCCCACCCCCCTAGGTAAAAAAATTCCCCCCCTGGCTGGGGTCCATAGCTAATATTGTTCAGCAACTTAAATACTATCACCATGCCAAATTTGGTGCTTTTACCTCAAAGTGCACAATTTTTGCACCATATGGCTGGACTACTAAAGTTGTGTAGAAACGTAAGATTTTATTGCTTAGCTTTCAAAATCAACAAAAACCGAATCTTTTTTGGTAAACATTTTGCATCTAACACAGCTTTTCGGGTCCGAAAAGTTTTCGGGACTTTTGAGAAATCGAAATACACGCCTGTTCATAGAAGTTTAAACTGTGAATTTCATTTCACTATCGCTATCCGTACCTTTATCAGGCTTCATTGCTGTAATAGAGATAATATCCCAGAGGATCCATCAGCCTGCTGTGTTTCAATCGAATCTTTTCCTGGTAGTTGCTCGCCTCGAGATGCGATTTCTTTGCTGGACAGATGAAAGGTTGTGACCGAACATTGTTGTTACAGTCAGCTATATATATACACCACTTTCATAATGGCGGCCGATTTATTTATTCTTTTATATGTACGCATGTATGTCAATTGACCTTTATTAGCCTTTCTGGCCTCGTTGGCGTGTGCAAAATTCAAAAGAATTTTTACTCTAAAAAGAGGCCAGTGAGGCTAATTAACATACATATAAAAGAGTAAATAAATCGGCCGCCATTATGAAAGTGGTGTACAATAAATATTTTAAATACATTATGTTAATTGCACGTATACAAAGGGAGTTATCGCTTACCATAATCGGTTATTTTCTGATAAAACACTGATGATGCACCATCGTATTTTTTTCTGAATTAACTGGGTTGTTCATGACAATTATTCGTAAAATAAATATTAATATATGTTTCAATTCATTACGACCTAGATCAGATGTATTATCCAGCATTAAGCATGACCTGTGCGACTCGAACGTTTATCTCGGTATTTGCAAGCGATTGTGCAAATCTAATGTTATACTTCGTCCTTATCTTTTTCGTGATTGACTTCCTCCACCTGAGTTAGCATTTCTTGTGTCTCACTGAAATGAGACATAAAAGATGACAAAACAGGTGGTGTTGAAAGATGTTTCTCCAAAGATGCGTACGTTATAATAATAATAACAACAAATATTTAACAGGTTTTTGTTCTTTTTCCTGCAGAGCGTGAAAATCAATCACAAAGTTTAAAAATGTGTCACTGATTTTGGGGCTATAATGGAAAGAGAACCACTTTGATAAAATGATCATCAGATTACCAATAGGTATACTTGTCTTCTGATCACATTTATTGGACGGCAAAATGTTATGAGCATTTCTTGAAATTTTTCCACCGCGTTGTTAATTATCTGGTTAGTTCCGAGCTTTCAGGTACCTTTTTTATACATTGCTAGCTAAAATAAAACTCTCACCTTTAGAGCCGTTCAGTACAGCTGTGATTAACTCTGCGTTACTGGAGCTCATTTGACTCCTTAAAGAAGAAAATTCACGTGAAACTCCTTCCTTCTCTTGACTCTCTCTTGACCGACTTTCTCTCTTTCCTGTTGTTGTTTATCCATTTATCTATTTCAAATGGGTAACCAACTTCAAGAAAGAAAGAAACTCTCAATTTTTCTTGTGTCTCAGTAAATTGTTCCTAAAGCGCCATATTCATCATTTCCAATTCTTGTTTACGCCGAACATATATGCTGATAAACTAATTTTCCGAAGTACATAAGAGATATGTTTACTTTTCGTTCTGTCAATTACAACCTACGTGGCACAGTCATATTCTATCCCTTCCCAAGCCGCTAACTACAACTCGGATTGATGTTATTAAATTCCGAGCGCAGTAATTATGAATTTACCAACAACCTAGGCTGGTGATAAAACACGAGGATTGAACTTTACAAGATTAAAAATGCTCAAATACATTTATTAAAGTTTAGATCTCCACAAACCGTTTTTATTTTTCTTGTACAGGTAAGGGATTTTTCAGATAGTCAAGGTGATGTTATGAGGGACAACTGTTAACGCAAAATTGTTGCGCTAACATCGCGCGGACGATTTTTAAACCAATATATTTTGTTGCGGAAACATGTTGGAAGTTTTTTTTTGACGCAGCAAAATGTTGCGTTAAAAATAGTCGTCGTGTTACACGATGCGGTTTTTAACGAAACGATGATGCGCTAAAAATCGTCCGCTGTAACATCACAGGGGCGGATCCAGGAATTTCTGAAAGGAGGGGGGGTCTGGGTGCATGCCCCCCGGAAAACTTTTCCGATTTTACCCTCTAAAACGCCACTTCCAGCATTCCTGACACTCGAAAAGCGTTTGTTAAGTAAAAAACTTGACAATCAGTCAATTGGTAGAAGTAAAACAATTAGATATAAAACAATTTTATTCTATTATTTTTAAGAACCACATGGGAGACACAGGTCTGGTGGGGGGTGGAGGGGGGTCCGGACTCCCCCGATCCTCCTCCTGGATCTGCCACTGCATCCCCTTTAGGTCACCATCACGCAGTAAAATTCGTACGAGTTACAAGCTCGCGCACTTGCTCAGTTGAAGGCTTTATTAGCTGTCACATCACCTGTGCTAGGCTAAGCTACAGATGCAATTTTCGCCGCGCCATACCACACAATGTATTTTTTTAAATTTGTGTCGCTTGTGCATGCGGACATCATACACGTATAGCTGCAGATATAAAACTGTCCTTCTTTCGTTGCGCAAAATAGGTTGATGTCAGAAGAAATCGAAGCAAGTTGCGTCATAATCCAGCTCATGGTTGCGCGCGCTTCTTTTTTTTGCTCAGTTCTTGTAGCCGATTGACTAAAAACAATTTCTTTGAAATCATGGAAATTTCCGATTTGACAAAGATTAATACATTCCTTCACTTTCAGTTATTTCCTTGAATACTATGTAAAAAGGGTTTGTGATTTATATGACACAAAAGTTTTATATTTTGAAAAATAAAACTCCATGAAAACAAATACAATAGACTGATGAGAGAATTAATTGCGCGCTTTTGCTGGCGGAGAAAAAAAACTGCGTCAATAAAAAAACTTCATTTTGGTAACCTGTTCAGAAAAAAATTCTTTAGCAAATCGGTGCTACGTTTAGCAACAAATGCGAAACGCCTACCTTTTTTGCAATGACCCGCGCGCCATGCGATGCCTCAATAGGCTCGCAGTTGTTTGTTGGAAGGCATGCAACCCGCATTCCTCACAAAGTGAATTCCGTGAACGTTAACCGGTTGCCGTACTCTCATTTTCGCATGTAAGTGAATTATATACATAGTTAAACATGCCACTTGTAGCGCTTGACCACTTGTAGCGCTTGATATCCACGTGGTGTCCATGATTGCATATGCTATGACAAGCGCTCAACACCGAATGTGAAAAATTTTCACTGTGAACATTTGTAATGACGACAACGCCCATGGCAACTGATGATGTCGTCACTTCGAACGCAGAGAAGACGCGCGAAGCCTGGGAAGTCAAAATCTTTGCGTACAAAACGAACGATTTTTACGATGGTGATAAAGATGATTTTTTTAATATGTAAAAAGCGTTAAGTTTCAATTTGCTTCTTGAGACGAAAAGCGGAAAAGACTAAGTCAAATTTTAGGATCCTCTAAGCATTATTTTAAAACAAAAATCCTTTTTGATTAAAATCTGTAATAAAATCCCTTATAAAATGTTTCGGATGCTAGTTAGACAACATGTCTAATGGTTGCTTGATAGTCAGTTGAGCAAATGAAAATAAAACATTCTGTTTGAAACTTTAAAGGCAAGTTAACTTCAACTTCAATTCAACCTTACCTCAGTTTTAATTATTGCTGAGGAATGTATTTTCCATGGGCCGGAGCGTTTACACCTTTCCAGCAGGAAGTTGGTTGTTAAAATAAGCTGGAGTGTATGTACTCATTTTTGTTGTTGTAGCCGAAAACACCGCGCGTTTCGGTTAGATCTAAGTGGCCGTCTTCAAGCCTTATTGAGTTCATTTAAACGTTAAAAGTAATGTACGCGCCTTCAAAAAAGTATTAGCGCGAGACACGCGCGCGCCATAGTTCAGTTTTAAGTTTCATGGCTGTATGTTGGTCGTTTTCCGCGTTCGGACCTTTTATGAATAACTAAGCTTATATGAAAAATTTTTTGTGGCAGTTTAGCTCAAATCTAAAACTTCTGCATTGTCAAAATCTATTTGTCAGTTACTTTTGTGGATATTCTCCAATGTCGGAGAATTATAAACATTAATTTTGAGACAGTCTGAGCTTTGGGTATTTATGTTCGTCGTATTTTGCTTTTTAGGACGCGGGAAAAGACCGCTAACGGGTCCTTGCTTTGCGACTCATACGAGACCGAGGTGTTTCTCTCTTCAAACAACAAAAGGAGACAATGCAGTGAAGTGATTTCGAAATTCTTATTTTGCAAGCTCGGACGAAAACATGAAATGTTGTTGTGCGAGCTTGCAAAGGTTTTTCGAAAAGGCAAGAAGGCGCAACAACAAAACTGCACTGCTCCCGGGAGTAGCTATGAAAAATCTGTGCTCTGTTTTCGCTATTCATGCTTTCTCGGTGAGCGGGCAATGTAAAGTATTTGGAAAGTAGAAAAACACATGATCACCTTCTGGCGGTTTCGTTGGTTAAATTTCAGCAGTAAAAACAAAAAAATTCACACAAGAGATATCACGGAATAAACATGCGAGACGTATTGCGTAAATGGTCGTCACGGGAAAAATATTTTAAATATCAAAATTTCCTGACATGGTTTTGTTCGTCATTATCTCCAATTAAATTTTCATGAAAATCCTTTAAATCTATATACGCTATAATTCAATTGAACAACCCCTGGTCGTTTGGTGGTCAGTATCGGCTCGGTTACGTTGGAGTTGGAAAAGAAAGGAAAAGTCTCTGGCACAAAGATAACTAATATTGGATGAGATCAAATGTACCAGATTGGACCAAGCTGGAATGAGTTGTACAGTCTCCTCGATAATAAGGAAGAGTGATGTTCCAACAAAGGGGACAATTCTTGGTTTGCACATGACGTCACGGCGGCCATGTTGGAGGACACCTACAAAGGTGGTGACTAGAATGGATACTCCAAAATCAGGTTGGACACCTTATTGAGACGGAGTAACTGGTTAGCTTTCTGTTGAGGTTAGGGGCAGCAGTTTATATAGTTAAATTTAGGACTAAGCAACCCGAGAAGCCAGGTGATACAGTGGTACGGTAAGCTATGTAAGTCTAAGCCTAGCTGAGGTCACCGGTTCAATCCTGAGTGAGGATTTTAGATTTTCTTTTTTACACTTAAAAATTTATTGAAAATAAATTTAAGTGTCAATATTACGTTATATAATTCTCAATAAGTGTCCGAGGTGATTCAACCTGATTTTGGAGTATCCATTCTAGTCACGACCCACCTTACAAACGAATTTTGATGAACTTCTTTTGTTCTGGCACCAACATGGCCGCCATGGCCTTTGTCATTTGAGTCCCACAGGACTGAAGGTCACGTGATTGCAAACCATCAATAGAGAGTAGCACCTTTCCTTTCCATGAGAGGTGGCATCCATGGTGACACACAAGTCTTCAATACTAGCCTAGGCCCCTCTTTTCGCTTACTAATAAACAATATCGAGAGGAGGTTCTCAAGCATGTTAAGGCATGACCCAGAGCCTAATTTGCATAAAATCCGTCAAGAGTCATTACTTTAAAAAGATATACATAAACATCATCAATTGGTAATAACATAAAACTGCATGTCCTTAAATTAGCGTTTACTTTATGTGTAGAATGTTTACATCACGTGACCTGTTATAACAGTTTTCTTACGCGAAGAGAAAAGTGAAAATGGGCCGCCGAAATGACATATAATAGGTATATATTGAAATACCAACATAATTCTGTGGTTTTCCCCTTTAAGAATCTGTCCTGAATGGATGACTGCGATTTACTGTTAAAGAGTAATTTTCAAAAATAGGTCACGTGACCCTTTTATTCTTTTAATAAATTCTTAATGAAAGAAGATAGTTCTCCATTCAGGACACGGATTGTATCTATACACCAAGTCAATAAATACCGAATGTTTTTTTGGCCGCCACAATAAACCATCCTCGGCCCGTTTCAGATTGCTCTTTTTTCCTTAATTATGACGTCATCAGTCACGTGACCACAGTTGTTAACACTCAAAAGGTTTAAGGACGTTGAAATATTTCTGCTTTGCAATTTTAATGGTCGTTAAGACCAAAAGAACATTACTTCTACTAGAAAAAATAGTTTTCTTCGCAGGGGGTCTAAGATCAAAGGACAGCCCATGCCTTAACATGCTTGAGTTTGTTATCAAATGGTTAGCGCCTGGAAGTTGAACTTAAAAGTCAGTGGTTTGAGAGCTGGTGGTTCCACTTCAGCTGTGTCTATGGGACAAAAGACCTTACCGTACACTGTCATTCCCCACATAACACAATGTTAAAGGACCGTTGACCCCTTTCACACTCAAACCTGCCCAAAATCAAATTAAAAAAATCACTTTCTGAAACATGGAAAAACAAACAAAACCTTTGAAAAGTACTGCTGAAGAGCTTTCATTTAAATATTCATACTGTAGGATCTCGTCGACGGACTCGAAATATAGAAGCACATTACAAGATTGGATGGTGGGCTGAGTTGAATGGTCAAGGCCAGTTTACACAGGTGACTTTTTGTACAATTTGTGTCGCACTTTTTGATGCAATTTTTGCCGGTCGCACGAAAGTTGCATCTTCAAACCGCGTGTGTGAAGCTAGCGACGATTTTAGTGCGATTTGGGCACGATTTGTCGCAGAGGTTTCGAACATGTAGCAACTTGAGGGCAATTTTTGGAAAATCACAGCAAATCGCAGCAAATATCGCACTCGAATCGCACAGAAATCGCCGCTAGTTTACAGTTGCGACTAAAGTTGCATTGGAGAACTATACAGTGCATGAATGAGAACTAGTTTTATGTTTTATGGATGCAGTAAGTTAGTTGTATTTCAACCAGAAGTCTATGCAGAGAAACGAAATAAAAAACTCTCTCTCAAAAAAACCCCTATCTAATAAATTCCCCCCCCCCCCCCCTGAAAACGGTAAAAAATAATAAATGCCCGGAATAAATACGGTAGTTCAATCACAAAGCGAACATAGGAGGCCCCTGATTACTAAATCACAAAAAGATATGCAGAGCATAATGATAATTCTAGTTTCAGTAAATATCATGCTCTTCATTGTTCATTACGTATGTTTAGGCCATTAGGTGTAAGAATAGTTTCCTATTTGAATGAGATAGCCACCTCTTGTTTTGCGTCGGGCGGTACTTCTTGTAGGAAATGTTTCATCCGGCACTGGCTCTGTGGAAGGTCAAAATATATCATAGGTTATTCAGCGAAAAGTTGTGTAATACGGCTGTGTATTTTTAATTACGAGTATCGAGCCTTTCAATATTGTCCAGCCATCATGATAGGTCATGATAGCGTGCACGTGCGGTCAGAAGAGTGTAATAACGGTTGTTTACCATTTACACGGGAAAACCGGTTGGTCCACGGTTTGTGTAAATGGTAAGCAAAACTCCAGAAAGGGAAATTCCGTTTGAGATTGGCGTGTACCATTTACCATTTGACACCAGAAACAAGCTGAGTAACCACACTTACACATCAAAACTGGCGCAAGGTCTGGAACTGGTAGATAAAAGCAAATGGTACACACATTTCCGTTCGGAAATTTCGGTTGGGAATTTTGGACTACCTTTCAAGACATTCCGTTTATTTCGGAAATTTTCCGGTCGGTCGAGCCAAAATTGTCTTACCATTTACATTCTGACCGAAATTTCCGGAATTTTTGGGTAAATGGTAAACAACCAACGTGTCTTACAATTCAACACATTGATACACTGCCCAAATATGGTCAAAAAGTTATCGATATACGCTGTCTACAAGACGTATATCCAACGATGGCGGTAAATTTCGCATTTTGACAAGAGAATGCAAAAATGACGGACAGGCCTAGATATTTCAGTTTTCTTCAAACTGTGCTTTGTTATCAATGTGTTGAATTATAAAACTATTATAGCGCTCAATTTTGCGTGATATCGCCTAATTTTAGCCGACTCGACCTACGGCCTCGTCGGCTAAGAATAAGGCGATATCACGCGCGCAAATGGTACCGGTACCAAAAAATGTAGCATGGATTCATCATTTACACGTCTCTTTTTCTAAAATATAAAATGTCAGCAAGACCACAGCGACAAACCGTTGAGTGGTGCCGGATCTCCCAGTTGTAGACCTGGATCAGTACAATAATTACTTGTATAAAATCAGAAAACGGCAAACTGATCCTTACGGCAAGGCGAGGAAGGAGTAAATAAAAAAAAAAATTATATATATATTAAAACGAATTTGCCCGTGCAAACCACAACGAAAATCGTGTTTTGTTACGGGTGCTGGGCTCGCTGGGCTCGCTGGGCTCACGTTTTTGGTCAGCATACTAGAACGCACCGCAGTGCGCATGTGAAGCTATTCATTCAAAATGGCGGTTTAATCGGTCTACATTTCCTTCTCATCCTTAGCCATTCTCGTCCCCAGAGCCTTCGTTTCGTTTAGTCAGCGGAAAAAACGAAGGGCTCTGGTAACAGTGCCTTCCGAATGTCGTAAAATCCACGACATCCGTTAGCGCATGCCTAATTCATTAATGTACTATTGCGCTTGCTCAATGTCAGAAACCAGAAATTAAAAAAAAAAAAAAACTTTCGTGTGTGCATTCTCGTCCCCAGAGCCCTCGTTTCGTTTGGTTGAGCTCTGGAGACGAGAATGTTGTGTGTGGAATGGCGTTCGAAAGGACTTTAAAGGAAAACATCGCGCTAAAAAGGAAAGAAGAAAAGCTTTACGTGCTGCTGTTATTTAGAAAGATTGTCTTTGTATTTTGCCTACTGGTTTTAGAAATTCCTCGATAAGTCAACCGATTTCTTTCGTTTGGGAGCTGTGTATTTATCGTTTCACCACTGAACGCTATCATATCCGACCAAATCAGTTGATGGGACAGCTAAGTTTGTTGATGGACACGCTGTGGTCATTGATTAGGCTTATTTCATCAAAGAGTGGTAAGAAATGTCGAGGAATTTTTGTTTTACATTTGTTTCATGCTATTTAAATTGGGCTTCGAGTGACCTTCGTTTCCTTAGATTTGTATTTCAAGTTGTAGCAAAGAGTACTACCAAATAAAGAAAATATAACTTGCTCACGAGAGTGCTGATAGCGATGTTGTTGTTGTTATTTAAAATGGGTAACCTAGTGGTAATATTTCTTTTCACCCTTGGGCTTTCTTCAGGATTTCTGCCTCTCCGAGTTTAATTAATAGTAATACTCTTCCCTGCTGTTGCAAGTAACATACTTTTTTAATATTCGTGGCCGCTTATAGCTTCGTCTTCCAAGACACATACTGATTATTTTCGGAAACGAATCGCTCATATTTAGCGACAATCAGATCCCGTTATACTTTGAAATTTAGCAGCCGTATCTTTACCTGCTAAACCAAACAAAACTGGGTGACATTGGTCGTTGAATGCGTTGAAATTAAAACGTTCGTTTTGTTGATGTTGTCATAGCACTTTAACATTTGAAATTAAACCGGAAGTAAAACCTTATGCGTAGAGGCGTAAAATTTTTCACCTTGTTCATTTTTAAACGGCCAATCAAAAAATTCACTTTTTTGTCCGTTACCAGAGCTATGCGAGACGCAATTTAAAAAAAACCGTGGAGCTCTGGGGACGAGAATGATCCTTAGCCTACGAGAGCAGAAGTTTTTCCGACTGAAAAGCCTTAAGGCATCTGCTCTCGCAGACCATCTCATCTAAGCTTACGCAGAAACGCAACAAGTAAAATTATGCTTTCCGGTCGAAGTGGAAAAGCAGTTCTCGCTTGTAATTTTCCTGTCGGGCGATCGATGGATGGTAGAAGAAAAAGTATGACATCTGCTTCTTTCCAAAAAAGAAAAAGGCGAGACTTTTGCAGCGATTTTCGAGTTTTGCTTTCAGTCTCAATCAAAACAACTAAAGAGATATCGGCTCGTCAGGTAAAAAACTAGCTGGCTCGGCTCGGTAACCCTTTACACTACGCATTTTATCCGAGCGGGGCTAGTATTTCTGGTACCCGTACCAATTTTACCCGTACTCGGACTGCCTTTTCAGAAAGTCCAAGCACGGGTGAATTTTGGTCCGGCTCGGGTGAAATTTGGTACGGGAAAGTCATTTACACTGTGAAATTTTACCCGAGCTGTGCTACATGTTTTGGTACCCGTACCACTTTTATCCGAGCCGTGCCGAACATTTTGTGCAGTGTAAATGGGCCTCAGTTTAAGGTGGCCCGTGGCTATTTAATGGCGTGGAGGCTCGCTTTAGTATAAATCAAATTTGCGGCATGTAACCGTTAACCGATTTTTGTAAGTTTTGGTAGAGCGATAAAGGAGTCTACAAATTATACAGGACTTTAAATTTTAGTGCATACAAGATAAGCGATTAAAAGTTACAAGCGTTTTTAGAAAACCCCTGTTTTTTAAGAAAACGCGAATATTTTCATAAAACGTCGATGAATTTTTTTCTAATTAAGCTCAATACGCAGTTCCAAGACTTCAAGCTTTACTGTGAGCAATTTTCCATAAAATCGGCTGGAAAGAAATTACTGCACAGTCGAATGCTGAATTTAAGCTTCCAAATGTTATGCTTGTGTATTTGCCTCAGCTGTTGCAAGAACGCTAAACGATAAGGCTACAATCGCACCCTATTACTTGAAACTAGGAGGTCGATTTTAATGAACACATTAGGGGTCCACATTCGCCTTGGAAATTCACACGTTTAAATAAATCTTAATTAGTTTTCACACATTCCTGTTCGCACTCAGTTATCCCTATCTGCCTAAAGTTATCTTTTTCTGTGAGCAAAAACAGCCTTAAAAACTATTAATAGGCTCGGTCTGCGTTTAACGTAAGCCAGCGATATACAGCATGGTCAGACTGGCACAGAGTAGTACAATACAATACAATACAATGGTCCGTTATGATCTTACTATAAATAACAAAGTAGCCACTTATCAGCCAGGTTCTAGTCGACGCGAGTATCCAATTAAAATAATTTTGTCATCACTCATCCTCATCAAAAGCTCAGTATTATTTTTGGTCGATAGACAAAGCCGAATTTTTTCATTGTGTCTATGGTCTAGCGAATAGCCCTTGAATACGGATCACGTTCAATCACAACTAGCCGAGAAATAGCTTATCATAAACTGCAACTTTGTTATTTATAGATTGTTTTCATTTTCGTAAGCAGTTTGTTTTCTGGCTATGAGAAAAACCCCAGAGAAGGATGTTGCAGGGAATGCCATATAAAAGAAATTAAGAAATTCTTGAAATATAACTAAATTTTCTCTATAATTACTGTTAGCGAAACAAACATTCAAATGGACGGAGTAGGATCATTCTGTCGCTTTTTGTCTACTAGGTAATATGTCGATAAAATTCACCTTAGTTAATAGATGCTTCCAATTGGAGACGTTCACTCAACGAGATACCCAAACAGTAATCTAATTTAACTCACGTCAAAGAAGCACTTTGAACTTTCCGCAAACCGCGTCTTTAAGTATATTTTAAGTCGATAAACAAAGACGAATTCTTTTCAGGTATTTTTTTCATTGTGGCTATGGTCCAGCGAACAGCCCTCGAATTTAGTCGACTCGACAACTAGCCGAGACATAACTTATCATAAACTGCAACTTTGTTATTTATAGATCGTTTTCATTTTCGTTAGTAGTTTGGTTTCTGGCTAAAAGAGCAACCCCAGAGAAAGGATGTTGCAGGGAATGCCGCAAATAAAAGAAATTAGTTAAGAAATTCTTGAAATACAGCTAAATTTTCTGTATTACAGTTTCTGTTCAGTTCAAAGATTCAAAAGACCACTGATTTGCATCCTCGCTTTAGAAAAGTCTTTTAACTGAGTAAAAAAAATACTTGTTTTAGTTTCGCACATGGACGCTCAGCTGCACGGCCAAAAATTTAAAAATGCTACATCTCCAAAGCAATGTTGTTGATATGAACCTGTTGATAGATATGTCGTGTTTTGAATGGTTTGATGAAGCCATTGCATTTTAGCGTTATGTAATCAGAGGAGTGGAGTTAATGTCCAACTGTACGAGAACTGGCGACAGTCCTATATACTTACTGAAATGACTACGACAAAATCTTAACCGGCTCAAATAATTATCAACAACGTAGCAATAATCCGGGAATAATAAATAATCGAATCGTTAAACTAAAATAGCGAAACATATATTCAAATGGACAGAGTAGAATCATTCTGTCGTTTTTTAATTTTGTCTACTAGGTAAAATCTTCGCCGGGTTTTTTTTTTTTCGTTTTAAAAAATTTGTAAACACCGCTATTTTACACAAAGTTCCTTATCAAGATATGTTCCCGGTTTTCAGCCACGGTAATGCAATTATTTGGTCTCGACAAAACTCGGCGAATTGGGTCGTCAAGCTTGCTACTTCACGTCTTCCATTTTCTAAATGCTTTGAAAACCCCTCGTGTGCCGTAAATTATTCAAAGTTGCCGCATTCTGGGATTATTTGCCACTTGAGAATCACCGATCATCGTTAATACAATAGGCCATTTGCACGATTGTAGTCAAATGACGCCAATAACGCTTATGGCATGCCGAAAAATCGATTTATAAAGGGAGCCTCCGCGCCACCTTTAGCCGCGGGCCACCTTAACTGTCGAATAATAATGGCTATTAAATCTGCCTTTAATTTCCGTTTGTACCAGCTTTGCATTTTGAATTGTATGTACAAACGAATTTCAAGGGGTAACTCGAACTTCTCGTTCCACGTATGATAGCCGAGCTTATTCATCCCCCGTTTTGACTTTATTTTGTTCACGTAACTCGAACTCTTGTTAACGTAAACAGTTCAAGTTACCATGGTTACCAAGCCTGCGAAGACACTGAAACAATATAAGCTGATAAGCCCCTGTAACAAAATAATAATTAGAATAATGTTAGTATTAATGGGTTTTTTCCTTTTTACTCAGAACTATAATTTACTGAAATACCATACCAGTTATTTTAAGAACATTTTCAGGGTCAAACCGCAAAGGGCCACAAACCATTTAGCTTCTGCCGGCCGGTTCAACTCATGATCAGCCCTGGAACGTGACATTCTCGAGGGAAATTCATATACACGTGGACATGATAACATTCGTAAAGGCTGGATTTCTCGCAACACAAGCATGAAAGGGCCATAAAAACGGACCCGACACAAACATAAGCATATAAAACGTAAGTGCAAGCATAAGGATCAATCTCAGCTTATCTCATGCATATGTCACATCAATGTCCGTTTTCACTCGACGCAAATTCCAAATGTAGTAGTAGAATTTTTTTATTTCTCCAAAGAGGCCGTTGACAAAACCTGGATCGGATCGGATCGGATCAACCCCTCTAGCTCTAGACCTAACCGTTCGTCATTTAGTGAGCTACAGGGGGTTGATCCGATCCGATCCGATCCGGGTTTTGTCAACGGCCCTCCAAAGATTGACAAATTTACAGGAATCAATAATTAAGAAATAAAGAGAGAAAGGGGCAAAAAATAGTTAAACTAATACCTTGCCCTCATAGTTGCAAAATATATAGGATATTTAATTAAGTGGATATAAAGGAGAAAATGCTAATTACATACAATAAACAAATAAACACATACACAGACACAAGCATGCTTATGCTTATGCTTATTTCGCTAGTGAAGGAAAACCAGACTGATAGATGCTTTTACTACCAATTCTCTAGAGTGAATTGATCTGAAATAAGTAAATAAACACACTGAGGTATAAAAAAATCACATTGCGATCGTCAGTGTATTCTTATAATTTTGTCTGCATAAAGTAATTGTCGAAAAACTTTGGTATTTTTTCACGGAAATAGGTTTATTTGGTTTACAGTTACATTTATTTCAAAGTTTATGTTTTCTATTGTCATTTGAATTCTAAAAGTTTCAAAAAAATTGTAATCAAAGTTTCCTGCCAGTTTTGCCTGCTACAAGGGCCATAAAATTGCGAAATCATTCTGATAAGCCGGTTCAGGCTCGTTTCTAGGACCTCTCTTCTTCACGCTTGATTGCGCTGGATCCAAACGTGACAAAAGTCACATTTCATTCACATTATCCTTCTTTTTGGTTATTTTTAGAACCAATTTCAAGTCTCTCACGTGTGCGAAGTTTCACAAACACCCTTATTGCTACAAAAATAAAAATCTAGGAGGTTAACAGAAGCTACAGGACTTGGAAATTGGGTCACGTATTTTTGATTGTTGACGGGAAATTTGATAAACAATTATAACAATTGTTGTAGTTATCCAATCAGAAGCCGACGAGCCATCACCGGCGCACTTTATCTCACGTGGTCGAGCCACCAGCGCTCGCTGTTGTGTTCTGAATCCGTTTGTGTTTTGCAATCGTTCGAATGATCGAATAACGTTTGTTTGAGCGTTGGAGAGATTCCATATGCAAGATAAACTGTCTGTTTCAATCTTTGAACCAAGTACGTTGTTCTTTGAAAACGCAGCTGGCCATTGCCGACAGCCTATGTGCATGTGGCTGACATAAAACAGCGACATGAAATCATCACAAATGACGGTAAGAAAGCATTGATGTTTTACTTAAAAGATATCCATTTTCGCTCAAATTTTGATCATTCTTCGGAAATCTCAACCACAGTACAGTTTAAGTTATTCTGCCGGTCTGGTTCGGGAGTTTGTTTGTCGATGACTCGAAAAATAATTAATTTCAGGAAGACACAACTGAGTGCCCGATGTTCGCGATCACAGGTTGCCAAAAAACTATAACTTATTTACTTCGAGGCTCTTTCACTGGATAGAACATTATCTGGTCCCATTATATGTGTTTTCCTGTAGTTGACATGCAGTTCTGAGGACCTGCAGTTGGTAAACAGGTCGTTCAAGTGATTATTCAATCTCTAGCAGTGAAGCTGAAAATGTCGTTTCAAAAGTGAAATGAAGCTTGTTCGCGTATATGACGTAAATTTTAAAATTACGAAATTCTGTGTTTACATTTTATTTATTTTACCCTAATCTAAATGTGGAAGTTCTATTTAATTTATCAACTTTAATTTGTTTTCACCAGAAGGCTGACAAAATGGACAGAACGAAGAACTTAATGGCTGCCGGGCGTCTGACGTTCCAAAATGATGGCCATATTCGAAAAGTGTTCGAAGCGCTGAACCAGCAACGAGAAGAAAGCGCGCGCTTTTGCGATGCAGTTTTAAAAGTTGGTCACAGAGAAATCAAATGTCACCGAGCTATTTTGGCCGCAGCAATCCCTAAACTGCTGGAAAACCAAGGCGATACAGAGGAACCTATTTTAACAGTTGACTTGGAAGATTTGGATTGTACTGCAGTAGAAGTATTGATAGAGTTTGCGTACACAGCTCAGCTTAGTGTGTCCGCCGAAAGTGTTCTTAGCGTCTACCATGCCGCTAAAATCCTCGGTGTAAAAGACGTCCAAGACTCCTGTGAGCAGTTTATTCGCGAGAAAGTTCTACCCTTGGATTGGATGGCGGTGAGGAGCTTTGCCGAGCAACAGGGCTGCCCCAATTTGATGACTGCAGTGGATAAATTCATCGAACAACACGTGGAAGAAATCTATCACAACAAGGACTTTTTCCAATTGCCGCGACTTCAAATCGAGCTCGCTACTACGAACGAGAGACAGAAAGAAAGCATCGACTCCGAGAAGCTGTGTAATGTAGCCATAACATGGGCACAAAAGCAACTAGAGGTGAGAGAAAAATATTTTTAGCTGTTTGCAAAACCGACTTCCGTTTCGTTTTCACCTGATCACCTGCGCCTTCGCGACTGCATATTTGCATGAATTTCACGACCCCTGGAAGTAAGTTTTCCCGAGAAAAAGCTTTCACTATATTTCAATCGATAATTATTTTTTTTGAACCCGAATTCTACGAAACGTTGGTTCGTTTTGTAAAGTTTTAATGCGCTGTATAACAACCCGAGGATATAACTTTCGCGGGAAACCATTTGAGCGGGAAATATTGTAATTGATATATGCGAAGCATCGCAATCGTATCCCGGAAAAATTGCCCGGTGAAGATGCATGCATTTCCAGACCATTCCTTCCTTTTCGGCCATATTGAGCAAACCTTGCTTGTCGATGGATTAGCGTTTGACTTTGTTTCGTAAAAATGAAGACGTGATTAGATAACTGTTGTTTACTGCTAAGAAACTGCAAACAATGAGGGATTTTGCTTCATGCTTTACTAACATATTTAATAATTTTCGGACATTGCTTTTTTTAATAGAAATGAATAGTTTTTACCGAAGCACCTTTTGGACGGTTGGTTTCTCCTTATTTCTTATAACACATGAAGCAAGGGAACATTCCTTGTTTATTGTTTTCACAATAAAATTTAAATTGATTTGCATCACAACGGTCATATGTTTGGCCTTCATAATCTTCTCTATTATGATGAAAAGAAGAAGCTTAAAGTTGATTTGTTTTTCTCTAATGCTCCTTAGTGGTTATTTGTGGTATTTTTATCCATTTATTTTATCACTTGAAACAAAACTTGGGTTTTTGGGGTGTCTTACTAACAGTACAGGACATCAAATAAATTATTTATGAAACCATGTCTTTTTTTAAAAAAAAGGTCCTTTATCAGGTCAAAATACGTTTAGTATGCCACTAGACATGCAAGGTTTTGAAAATTTACTGTCTGGTTGTAAACAGTATTGTATTTCTAGTTTGGTCCATATTTCTGATATTCTTGTAACTTCCATTTTCATATGAATTCAACCATCAGTTTAAAATTGATGCTCGCTTGTGATAGGTCATAAGTTTGGATAAGTTTTAATTAGCTTTATTAATACTTTTTTCACTGTGTTAACCCAAGAGGGCTAAAAATCGAAATTCAAATTTCATTTTGTAAAATATTGTAAAACAAATGGTACCATGCAAAAGAACTGCTGAAGAGGTTTAATTTGAATGGTCACACCATAAGATTTCATCTACATGTCTCCATAATTGACCATCCAGTAGTGAAAGTGTTAATAATGTGGCGTCGTTGTTCTTGAGTCCATGGTTGAATGCAGCTACAGCCACTATGAATTTTAATATTTCAATTTTCGGAGGAAAGATCAACGAAAGGCAAATTGACCCAAAATATTATGCTGGCAGTCATCACCTGCTAATAAGCAACATGAATATTCAAACCATGGAAATGCAAACCTATTCAAGTTATTGAATGTCAGAGTAATCAAGAGTTATAATATACCTCAATAAAAGCACATGCTGTGATTGATTGATATGTGCCATCCATTTACCGGTGGGTAGATGATGCAGTTTTCCCATAATTATAGCATAACGTTCATAATCAAATCTACAATCGTAATTTACCTGAGTTGTATCCAGTCATGGATGGGGAATTGGGGAATATCTTCCAGCAGTTGTCTTATTGTAGGTGTACCAAGGTTGTAGGTGCATCACTATTGGGTTCATACAGCACAATCCTGGGAAGGTACTCTAAACTAGGTTATTCTTGTCAGACTCCGATCTTCTCTTTGCTTCACGCTCATGACACGATGAACATTACGTCTTTCTCATTTCTTTACCGAGCTCAAAATTTACCATCTTTCTTTATTGTGCAGTTCCAGAAGATATAACTCCCCCCACGGAAGGTTTTTTGTTTAGCACCCCCCCCCCCCCCCCCCCCCCCCAGGAAATTCCAGTGTAGATTCATACTTTGCTTCTAAAATGTTGGCTTTTAAGACCCCCATCCCCCTAGGAATTTCCAATGACCTTCTATGGGGTGGGTATGGATTTTTTCTGGAACTACACATTTATCACCTCATGATGGTTTCAATATTGCTGGTCCTAGTAGAGAGGACGCATATCATATATGAACCTAGTATATGGCCTAGCTCGCCGTGAATGTCTTGTAGCTCAGTGGTTAGAGCATCTGACCCGTGTGCGGAAGGTCATTGGTTCGAATCCTCTTCGGGAACTCAGATTTTATGCTTTGTGCCATGCCCATGACATGATGAAAATTCCATCTTTCTCTTAAAACAAACTTGCACATAGTTTGTTTGATTGTCCTGTGTTACTTTTGCAGGAGGGAAACACAAACTTGAGGGGGTTACTGGAGAAGACGCACATCACATTTCTGACTGCAGATGGTGAATTGAAGGAGTGCACCATGGAAGATCTCGACTCAGCTGATGAAAAGTTCAAGCTGATCGCAACAGAAGCTCAACGAGAATACATTCGATATACATCACTGGAGCAACTATCCAAAGTCGAGTCAAACAGCAGTGAAGACGAGGAGGACTTGATAGTTCTCCTTGAAAACAACAACAACAACAAGAACAAGAGGAAGCAGTCCTGGATGACTGAGAAGGATTTCAGGTTGATTGGTGCTGTTCAGACCAGCGACAGTGGCTGTGCAGGAGTGGCGACAGTTGGAGGGTTGTTAGTGGCGATATCAATTTATTCTCAAGTCCAGTCTTGCTCTAATAACTCAGACTCTGGCGACTCATCAAGCGGGGAGGACTGGGTATTGATAGCCACAATGAGTAGAGGTATGCAGGGTTCTTAGAAACTTTCACGGGCCCTTATGATTCTGTATAAAGGAGTAACAAGGCCTCATTGAGCCACACAAATAGTCACTAAACCCCTCAAGACACTTCAACAAGAATTTCCTTCACTAAAATTCAGACCATCAATTGATCTCCAAACTATTTTTTAATGTTGTCCACAAAATCCCCTGTGCTGAGTACCCCTGGAGCTACATCAGAGAAATTGGAAGATGGAAAGAACACATCAGAAATGTTAATAATGGTAACAAAGGCTCAAATATTTTCAAACATGCTTGGTCTAACAATCATTCAATTGACATTACAAATGCATGAGTGATTGATAAAGGCAACTACCGGGTGTGAAAACTTTAGAGTTGTGGCATACTGCCATCTCCAATGAAGCAGGTAATAACTGAAAGCTGCTGTCTAGACAGTATTCTTTTTTTTCTTAAAAAATGGATCCCTTCATTGGTGATTTGTTGTTTCATTGTTGTTTTTATACATCGTTTCTCAATTTTTTTTTTTACACTTAACAGAATACTGTATATATTACTTTATTTGTGTCATTTTTACTATTCATCAAAGGCTGCAGATAGGCAGCTGAAAGCTCTTTTAATTTTTTTTTTAACCAGAGAGTGTTTTTACATTTTAATAAATGTTTATTTAGTTTATGACAATAGTAATTAAGGGGATCTCCCTAGAAAAGCTCAACCGAGCTTGCAGAGATCTCCTGCTACTAGATAGTGTAATAGATTTAACACACTGTATAAACAAATATGTGGCAAATAAGATTGATTGATTAATTAAATTCTCTTTTATTCCTCAGGTCGCTGTAGTGTTGGAGCAGTAAATCTCAACGGCAAACTGTATGCAGTTGGTGGTTATGACAGAGGTGACTGTCTGAACACTGTGGAACAGTACGATCCACAGGAAAATGAGTGGATGCCCGTGACCAACATGAACTCATCCAGGGGGAGGCTAGAGTCCGAAGTGGTAAATGGCAAATTGTACGCCATAGGTGGCTCCAATGGACAGACTGAACTCAGTACAGTTGAAACCTATGATGATGCCACAAACACCTGGAGTTTCGCACCGTCAATGCTGCAGTGCCGTTGCAGTTTTGGGACCGGGGTAATTAATGGACACATCTATGCAGTGGGGGGCTACGAAGGACCCAGAAACCTGAAAAGTGTTGAAAGGTATGATCCTGTGAAAGAAGAGTGGACGAGAGTCGCGCCAATGAACACTGAGAGGAACAACTTGAGCGTGGAGGCATTGAACGGCAGGCTCTATGCAATCGGTGGCTACAATGGCTGGACGTGCTTCAATACTGTGGAATGTTACGACCCTGAAGAAGATCATTGGTATTTGATTCCACCAATGAAAACCCACCGTCGCGGTGCTGGTGCTGCTGTTCTCCATGGTAAATTGTATGTGATCGGTGGTTCCGATGGTACCAATTTCCTGAACAGTGTTGAGTGCTACGACCCCTCCACTAACGAATGGAAAAACGTGGCCAGCCTAAATACCTCGCGTCATAATGTAGGCACGGTTGTGATTGGAGACCACATTTACACTGTTGGTGGTTTCGGTGGCTCATCATTCTTAAACTCTGTTGAATACTATGACCCCAAGAGTGACAAGTGGTACTGTTTTATTAACTACAAACATTGAAAAGTGCGTTTGGAAATTGCCTCATACAAAGCTCACAGTGGTATTCTTACTTGAAAAATTGACTTGTAACTTGTGGCTGTTGCGAGCTGTTTTGTTTATAAGTGACCAATTATTAGAACTGAGTGCTTTCTGTCTGATTTATATTATTTTGTGGATTAAACTGTATTCTTAATTAATATAATTATACGGCAGACTGTTTTTTTATTGATTCAGATGTTATGATTGTAAATATTCGAGATTTAATTAAGCTAACATATTATTAGATTAACAGTTGGATACCTTCAGAGTCGTAAAAATGGGTGTATTTAATTACCCATTTGATATGGTTAGATTGGCAGTTCTTTAGCAATGTCCTAAAAACGGGTGAATGAGATTTGAAGTAGTGGTCCACAGTGGTTTGTGAATTGTAACTTGGGGAATGAGCTTTAAGTTATTTGTAAATGTGTTTTGGGGAATACACAATTTTATTTTTCCACCACTACTGTTATTTCATATCTTACCATCTTGTTTTCAATTGGTATTTTAAGATTAATTTCCTTTGAGCTCTTATTGAGATCATTGCAAAATGCTTTAATAATTACTAAAGAACTCTGACATCATTAAAACAAAACGTAAGTTGCAAATTGTTGGTAGCAGGTTTTTTTTTTATGTCAACAACATTTGCTTATTTCAACAGGAGTGTTGCTAATAGCGGGACAACAGTCCATTTTCCAGAATGTATAAATGTAACAATGCCATAGGCTGGCTAACTTTAATTATTTTTCTTCCTGCATGTTTATACAAATGCCTATGCTTTTAATGTTGTTTTAGAATCAATAACATCAATTTTGTGGTTGAATTTGCCAAAATGCACACATTTTGATAGGTGAGCATGCCCTATAGCTTCTTACCATTGGTGCTCACAAACATTTGTTGAGCTGTATGTAGACTGGACTGAAATGGCACTGGACTTGTTGTCTCAAATACTAGCTACATCCTTGGTGCAATTATACCTACCATACCACTGTTCCCTGACAGTCGAGAGGTTTCTTTTTTAGGATTTTGTTTCATCAGAGTTGTTTAATTAAACTAAAGCATTTTTTTTAAAAAAATATATATATGAGTGAGATCTTTTCTACATTTTGTTCTTGAAATGGAGTGTGAGATTTAATACATTTAAATATTTATGAGACTTGTTTGAATGACAATGGTCTTTGCTTGAGAAATTTACCTTTATGAGTTGGTTAACGATAGATTAATCATTGTTACTTACTAAGAACAGTAGAGTTGAAATAGAATAATTTATTATTACTGTTACATAGGAATAAGAGTGACATAAGTTATTGGAATGTGATTTGTTTATTGGTAGAAAGGAGTAGAATAATTTGTTACTATTACGTTTAAATGAGAAAGTGACCAATTTTTATTAAATTATTGAAGTGTGGATATTTGTGATTTGTTTATTGGTTTGAAGTGGGCCTGTGGCATGTGGACTTCTAGGCGCATTCCCTTAAAACAAGGTGAAACTCGTCAGTGATTTAGAGTCCACTCTCTCTAAGGCAGACACCGTCTGGACCTGCCCCAACTGTTCCAGTTTATAGAGTTAAGGTAATGTGACACCAGTAATTCTGTGGTAATAAAGCTGAACCTATGCACAATGAAAATCAAAATCAAATCAATTTAAGGTTCAAAGTACTTAGGGCGCGAGTACTAATTGTGGACACTTTCCAAATCGAATTGAATACACATCTGTTTAAAGTCATTTACTCGAGCAAAACCAACAAACTGGAACCCGGGGGGGGGGGGGAGGTACTCCCTATAATGGGCTATGCGGGGATGCTCCGCCCGAAAGGGGTACCTTTTTGAGGCTAGAGGTATATGAAAGGGTCGGGATTTCACGAGTTGAAGTATATGAAGGGGTAGGGATTTTACGAAGAATAGGAAAGGGAAGCGAAGCCACGCCGTTGAAAAATAAAAAAGGTAGGGAAAACTGCCATTTAAGTATTATAAAAATGGTCTTTCAAAATATATCAAACAGACGCACGTAAAGGCTCTGAAAGGGGTACCATTTTCATTGAAAGGTATATGAAATGGGTACCATTTTCAATGAAAGGTATATGAAA
Source organism: Cladopsammia gracilis (assembly GCA_022457155.1). Lineage (NCBI taxonomy): Eukaryota > Metazoa > Cnidaria > Anthozoa > Scleractinia > Dendrophylliidae > Cladopsammia > Cladopsammia gracilis. Next base: position 333,747 of record JAJGOT010000034.1, read on the forward strand.
GGGGTACCTTTTCTGTCAAAATCGGTATATGAAAGGGTAAGGGTTTGGACCTCGAGGCGGAGCATCCCCGTACAAAACTTTGTTGAGTACCCCCCCCCCCCCCGGGACTGGAACAAAAATAACATTACAAAAGTGGACTCGATTGTTCAATCAATCATCTTTATTTATTCACGGAATCTCATCATAAAAATGCTCTTCCAGATAGCCGTGCAAAAATCATGCAATAAAAAATAAAAATGGTCATTAAAACTATACTAAATTACAAATATGATAAAAACGATTTCAGGCTTGTCTGCCCTTTAATAGTATTTGATAGACTATTCCAGAGAACTGCCCCTCTATAGTGGAAACTATTTTTTCCAGCCTCAGTATACCGTCTTGGTACAAATAAATTATATGTTGAGTTTCTTAGATTGTAAGAATACATAGAGTTTGTACTATTAAAAATTTGAGCCAAATGATCAGGTACATTTCGATTTTTCAATTTATACATTATCATGGCTAGTTGTCTTGTCCTTGGTGTTTCAAGATTATCGCACCCAAGTTCATCCAGTATCTCAACTGATCGTTTATCGTAGTTAGAGGAGGTTATCACCCTGGCAGCTCTGTTTTGGAGGGTCTGGAGTCTGTTACACATCCCTTTCCCACAACTCCCCCACACTATACTACAATAATCGAAATATGGTAGTACAAGGGAGTAGTACATCATAATTAATGTATGATAAGGTAAGAGATGCCTTACACGTCTCAGAACGCCAATCCCTCCAGAGGTTTTCTTAGCAATTTTGTCTACATGATCTCTCCAAGTTAATGATTGATCTATTTCAACACCAAGATATTTATACGTCTTATCCCTTACAAGGGGTTTGTGATCGACATGAATATTAAAGTGGTGGTGCACAAACAAGGAGTGCAGAGCGCAAGTCAAAAGGCTGGGAGAAGGGAAGAAATGCAAGTCTATCCAGCAAGTTCTGACAAATGTCATGCTTTTAACGACATACTGGTCTGGCAGGCTAGTTTTCTAAGTACCCTTAGTTTCTTTCTTTGTTTTTTTTGCTATACAAACAACGGCTTTAACCACTCATCCCCCTCCCCCAGCCGTCTGTATACTTGTCACATGCTTAGGTTGTGACGACTACCACTTTTTTGCTCAAGTTTCGCTCAGTCTTAAAGTCAACCTCCATTGTTATAACAAATTGACGTTAAATTGTTGGAAATAAAGTCTCAATTAAAAATTTTTAAAAAGTAGGTGCAAATATAATTTTGGTGTACAAAAAAATCACGGTATATGAATATCGCCTATTTTCGCTTTTAAATTTCCCGCGCGCTGCCATTTTGAATATTTATGACGTGTTACGGTTGTCTTATTGTTGCATACAAAAGAACTTCGATTCTAACAATAGCGGCAACCGTTCACGTCACAAATATTCAAAATGGCAGCGCGCGGGAAATTTGAAAGCGAAAACAAGCGATATCTATATCCATTTTATTTGTACACTAAAATTATATTTGCACCTGCTTTTTAAAAATTTTAAATTTCGATTTTATTTCCAACAATTTAATGTCAATTTGTTCTGACAATGGAGGTTCCTTTAAGTTCAGATGTTGTCGGTGTACTCAGTGTACAAGTCCTATAAGTTTTGAATGGGGTTAGTTTCTAGAGAAACTGTGGTGCTGCGTCGGTTGGGGGGGGGGGGGGGGGGGTGAAACACGAGAATTTAGTTTTATCGACTGAGTCAATAAGGTAAATTGACCACCGTAAAAAGATTCAAAGAGCTCATGTTTCGAGCGCTAGCCCTTCGTCAGAGCGAATCAAGGAATTGTGGGTTGTGTGTGGTTTTATATAGTAAATGGTGGCCATTGGTGGAAGTTTGGTGACGTGAAAAACAAATGTAAATTAGTTGAATGAAAAGCGTTCGTTGATTCCGTGTGGATTGAGAGTGCCGATTTGAAAGATGAATTTCTGTTCTAAGTTATTACGGCTTCCTGTGTTGCCCTGGTGTAAGGATAGCCTGTTCCAGGCTCCGAGATAGTGGGGAACGCGCGAATTAAAAAAAAAAAGAGAAAAAAATCACGGGAGAACTGGAAGGGGGAGGTCGGCCGACCACCCTCTCCCCAGTTCCCCCGCGATTTTTTTCCTTTTTTTACTTCGCGCGTTCCCCACTATCTCGGAGCCTGGAATCGTCATGTGTTGTTTGGAATGGTTGGATAGATTGAAATGTCGCGCGACTGGTTTGGATGCGTCTTCGTAGTTGTGTTACTTTTTAAGTGCTGCTTTTTTGTGTAGCAAACAATGGGCATTCCAAAAATAGTCCCAAGCAAATTTGCCATTAGCTTGGTCACCAACCATCACAGGGAGCAGAGGAGCCAAATTTGACCTAATACGCGTTCGATCTTTGAGCTTTATACGCGCGCTGTGTCTTGCGTTATTCGATCTGTTGTTTTCGAGTTTTTCCCCCCTGCGCAGCGGGACCCCAAGCGTAATCGGCGCTTTCCGGAAAGCGTAAGCTTTCCGAGCGAGGCACGAAGTGCCGAGAAGAAAAAGAAAGAGGTTGTTTACCATTTACAAGGGAAAACCGGTTGGTCCACGGTTTGTGTAAATGGTAAGCAAAACTCCAGAAAGGGAAATTTCGTTTGAGATTGGTGTGTACCATTTGACCAATGACACCAGAAACGAGCTGGGTAACCACGCTTATGCATCAAAACTGGCGCAGGGTCTGGAACTGGTAGATAAAAGCAAATGGTACACACATTTCCGTTCGGAAATTTCGGTTGGGAATTTTGGACTACCTTTCAAGACGTTCCGTTTATTTCGGAGCCAAAATTGGCTTTCTATTTACGTTCTGGCCGAAATTTCCGGAATTTTTGGGTAAATGGTAAACAACCTGAGTCTCTCTTCTTGCTGCGTAACGATTTTGTGGCGCTCACAGTCAGCAATCTGCGGTTACCCAACGGAAAGTGGTAGGTACGTGGTGTATGGGGACACATAGTGTACCGACACTAGTCTCATACAATCATATACAACCATATACCACCATATACAACCATATACAACCATATACAACCCTATGCAGCCCTATACAGGCATATACAACCATATACCGCCATATACAACCATATACCGCCATATACAGCCATATACAACCATATACAACCATATACAACCATATACAGCCATATACAGCCATATACAACCATATACAACCATATACAGTCATATACCGCCATATACAACCATATACAGCCCAATTCAACCATATACAGCCATATACAACCATATACAGCCATATACAACTATATACAGCCATATACAACCATATACAACCATATATAGCCATATACCGCCATATACAGCCATATACAGCCATATACAACCATATACAACCGTATACAACCATATACAACCATATTCAACCATATACAGGCATATACAACCATATACCGCCATATACAACCAAATACCGCCATATACAACCATATACAACCATATACAACCATATACAACCATATTCAACCATATACAGGTATATACAACCATATACCGCCATACACAACCATATACCGCCATATACAACCATATACAGCCATATACAGCCATATACCGCCATATACAACCATATACAGCCATATACAGCCATATACAGCCATATACAGCCATATACAACCATATACAGCCATATACAGCCATATACAACCATATACAACCATATACAACCATATTCAACCATATACAGCCCTATGCAGCCGTATACAACCATATACAACCCTATTCAACCATATACAGCCATATACAACCATATACAGCCATATACAGCCATATACAACCATATACAACCATATACAACCATATTCAACCATATACAGGCATATACAACCATATACCGCCATATACAACCATATACCGCCATATACAACCATATACAGCCATATACAGCCATATACCGCCATATACAACCATATACAGCCATATACAGCCATATACAGCCATATACAACCATATACAGCCATATACAACCATATACAACAATATACAACCATATTCAACCATATACAGCCCTATGCAGCCGTATACAACCATATACAACCCTATTCAACCATATACAGCCATATACAACCATATACAACCATATACAGCCATATACAACCATAAACAACCATATACAACCATATACAGCTATATACAACCATATACAGCCATATACAACCATATACAGCCATATACAGCCATATACAACCATATACAACCATATACAGCCATATACAACCATGTACAACCATATACAACCATATACAGCCATATACCGCCGTATACAGCCATATACAGCCCTATTCAACCATATACAACCATATACAACCATATTCAACCATATACAGCCCTATGCAGCCGTATACAACCATATGCAGCCACATACAACCATATACAGCCATATACAACCACAAACAACCATATACAACCATATACAGCTATATACAACCATATACAGCCATATACAACCATATACAGCCATATACAACCATATACAACCATATTATACAACCATATACAGGCATATACATCCATATACAACCATATACAACCATATACCGCCATATACAACCATATACAGCCATATACAGCGATATACCGCCATATACAACCATATACAGCCATATACAGCCATATACAGCCATATACAACCATATACAACCATATACAACCATATACAGCCATATACAGGCATATACCGCCATATACAACCATATACAGCCATATACAGCCATATACAGCCATATACAACCATATACAGCCATATACAGCCATATACAACCATATACAACCTTGTCTGCTTCCATTTTATTATTATAACAGATTAATTTCTTTTTTTACAAATTCCCACCATTCATTATAAAAAAATCTTCTACTTCTTTCGTAAGTTTTAGTGGTATTAATTCATCAACATTTTCATAACCTTGAATAACTAATATCTTTTTTATAATAAAGATAACATTAATAATTCTTTTTCTTTTATATTTTTTGTTTACTTTCTTGATGATTCTATCATTATCAATTTTAAAAAGTATTTCATTAATCTTTGAAATATCAGAATTAGTCGGATCAATCTTTTTTTGTACTTCATCAATTTTTCTGAAAATGATACTTTCTATGATATAATGGAATTTCTGGCGTTTGAGTGGATACGAATTAGCCGGAAATGAAATATTTCTGCGGCACGAGAACAGTGGGGACTGGGGCTAGCCCAGTGGAATGAGCACGTGCATAAGGGAGGGCTATATAAGAGATGAATATCACGTGGGATATCATTCTAGGCCGACACCTCAGTTTAGCTAACGTTATTTTTATTTTATTTTATTTATTTATTTTACTTTATTTTTAAGTATGTCGTCCCTCGTGTAGCCTCGTAGGATGCGCTATTTAGAGCTTGAGCCATGGTTCCTACCCAGATTTCCTGCCGAGTTTTTTCCCCACCGGGGTTTTTTTCCGGCAGGTTTTTTCTGGCCTCCGTCTGACAGTACTATGTTTGTAAACTGTCGCTCAGCTCTGTATCATGTTACGTATCGCATACTTGGATGTAATAAGAGGTTGTAGTATAACGTATTGTTATAGTTCCTGGTGCTCGGCCGAAACCGCCAAAATAAACCTAATGGTTTTTGATCATGTTGTTTACTGTGTAGTGGAGCTGAAATCTGATCTATTTTGCCTTCACTACGCAACCGAACACACTCAAAGGTTGAGGCATGGGCGCGTTGGTCAGCCAGGCCCACGATACATTTTATTATCGACAAAGGACTATCATATTACAATATTACTATAATATACTATACCATAATATTACAATAACTCTAAGCGCACCAGAGCCGGACACGTAAACCCCAAAAAACCAACTATTGGAAAAACTAGGGACCGTGTACCCCCGACCTATGCAGTGGTGCTACCTTTGGGGTTTTAAGGTGTTTTTAACTAAGAAACAAACGACTAAAAGATGCGGCTAAAACTGCCGATAACAAATCTTAAGGTATTACAATAAACAACTAAGACGAAAGTTAACTTGTTTGAACAGTACTAAAGGCGGCGAGGCTGACCGTAGAATGACACAAATCTATCAACGAACACTTTTCAAACTCACGAACCGTGAGCCCCTGCGCACTACACTAGTACCCGGTTCTCTGCTCCGTGTCGGCAAAATATTAATTTATGTCAATACCGATTATCACAAATTACATATTTTGCCTTCACTACGCAACCGAACACACTCAAAGGTTGAGGCATGGGCGCGTTGGTCAGCCAGGCCCATGGTAGACAGCAAAAGAAAGGGCTAGAGCACAGAGCGACAAAGACTTGAAGACTTCAAGTCTGCTTGGAATCCTTACATAAATATTTTAGCTGTAACAGAAGCCCAGCGACAACGACTCTGAAATATTCCTCTCTGATCTGACGCCAGAATTGGCAGCCAGACTGCCCGAAGACTTAATGGGCCTGAATAAATACTCGACCGAATTCTCAGCTATCCGGGCCTTCTGCGTTTAAGTTATGAGCAAAGCTAAACTGGACATCCCTGCTACGAATAAAACATAACTCAGAGCTTCTAAGGAAACCTGAAAAAGCGAGAATAAACATAATTAGACTTTTTTTTTTTAATTGCAGAAGATTGTCCCAATCAGTTTTTTTCAGCAAGTTGCTTGAGATGAGTAACTTCGAGGGGCTCCTTCCTCCTGGTGGTAGGTTGGGTGGCAAGGCGAAGAGCGCCTTCTAGCGGCAATGACCGTCGGGTGTACTGAAGGAGAATCAACTCTGGCCAGCTAATGCGCCCACTCAAAAAAGCGTATAGTAGAAAGCACAATTGATGCAGACACTCATTTTGTGGACTCGAGCAGATGTTGCAGATACAGGGCACAATCCAAAGGTCTGACCGGAAAATCAAGAATACGCAACGCGTCTTTAGCAAAGTCTCGCCATCTATTAAAGGCCCTCAGGTAGTTTTGCGATGACCCAGTGGCTTTCGAAGCAAGCACGATGAATTTCAGATTCTGTTTTAGCTGGTTAACTTGTACGTTGTCCGGGCTTCCTGCAGACCAAAATGCGGACGAGGAGATATCTAAGAACAACATGAAACACATATAATGTGAGAGACGAACTCATAAAGAAAAATGTACGGACGATCGGAAAATAAAAAACTGAATTTAAATTGCGCTCGCAACCCTGCTGTCAAAAAAACAGAAAGCTATCCTAAGAATTGACTAGCTGATTCGACAAGCATAATACCAAACTTAAACCCCGTTTAGCTCCTCTTGGAAAATAGGGATGATCCCCTATAGGGCATAACATCATGCCCCTCTTGGACGTAACATTGAGCCTGCCTAAGCCACTCTCGAGCATAACATTGAGCCCCTCTTGAGCGTGACATTAAAACCCATCTAGGGCGTAACATTGAACCCCATCTAGGGCGTAACATTGAACCCCTCTTGGGCATAACATTGAAAACCATTTAGGGCATTTCATAACGTCGAGCCCATCTAGGGCATTCGGTAAGCCCCTCCAGGGCATAACGCTGAGCCCATCTAGGGCATTCGGTAAACCCCTCCAGGGTATAACGCTGAGCCCATCTAGGGCATTCATTAAGCCCATCTAGGGCATAACACCTCTAATAGGTAATTCAATCTAGGAAAAAAAATACCCTTAGAAACTTGACTGATTGAAATACGTTCAGTAGGAAATCTGCAAAATAGCCACATCTCTGTGCATTCACTTGGAACATGAAAGCTCTCACTAAATAACTCGTAACCCGACCTAAGAGCGATACTAAAGTCAATATGAATTGCTAACGAAGGGACCGTCACGGGATTACAACCGAAAATAGAGTTTCTGGCTTTACATCCATAAGTAAATTAGGCAAATTAGATAGAATGCCCCAATCATGAATAAAGGTGCTCCAGTGGAAAACCATCTAAACGCAGGATGAGCCAGAAATGGGCAGACGTCCAAAATCTGATGGTACGCTGAGAGCTCCCTTAGCACTGCAAGATCTCGTATGGCTGAAGACTTTGCACGTTAAGTAAACCGGAGGACACAGTCGGTTGTCGTGATGGGACCAATTTTGGGCAAAGACTTTTGCACCGCTGGAACCGGGTTGGTAGAATCTGGAATTGAAAACATTTAACGTTAGCGTTGAATGAACATGCGAACCTATCACAGGTATGAGGACTCGCTAGTCATCGAGAGCATTGAAAACCGTGCCATCAATGGTGTAATCGACATAATCAATAAACTTGATTATAACGCCTGCAATAGTATTTAGATCCCTTATAATCCATTGCATTTCGATGTGAACGTCGTTGAACAGACAGCTCTGAAAGATGCCTACTGCAGACTGTTGTAATGCCGGACCTTTAGATTATCAGTAGACCAGGTAACTAGCTTACTGGCCTCCAAGAAAGCTTTCAATAACAGGAAAAACGGCAAGCAACTCTCTGAACGTGGAACTTTCCGCTTTCTCGAAGTCGGACCGGTATAGATGAAAAATGTTGCCGTCGAAATCTATAAAACTTCCACAAGCTGAGGCCGATGCGTCGGAATATATTACCTAAGAGGGCTTATGACGGGCTGGCGAAATAGGTATACCGTTAAGGCTCGCTCCGTTGGTTTTCCAGAAGATCAATTCAGCAAAACTCTCGGGAGGAAAAGTAAACGTAAGAGTTTCCATGTCGACGCAGTGTTGATCATAGCAAATAGATTTCCAGTCATAAGCTGGGAGACGTTGCCCACGCAGTAGCTGAGTGAAATAGTTTTCCCGCTAACCCTCGCAATCCTACGAACTGGGACGCGAAAAGAAGCGACCAATATGGAAGTCAAACCGTCCTACAAACTCGTAACGCGTCTATCTGTAGCGTAAATTTCCGACGTGGCCGTGTTGATGACAGTTCCGAGCCGAGAAATTTCCTGAATTGGGCCCCAAGACATTTGGCTTCGTTAGGAAGAAAACCAGAGGCAAGCAAATCGGCATGAACCTGAAGGCTCGCAATCTTTGCGTTGTTGTAACCCACAGCAGCGACGAGACCGTCGTCTAAGAAGGCAACAATTTACCCGGCTTCAGATCTCCATTTCTCAATTAACGGCTTAAACAATTTCGTAAACAGGTAAGGCGCTAAACTAATACCAAAAGGTAAAACTGAAAATAGAAAATATCTAGCGTGACCGGCGGAAAATGTCCAAGAAAAGGAAAAAAAAAACTTCCGATGAACGAAGATCTTCTACATGATGATGACCACAAGATCATAAGAGAACATATAGTCTCCCGGATTCTAAATCTCTTAGGCAACATTTAAGTCTTCGCATCTAAAATTTTCTCTTGTCGTGACGCACATCTAAAATAAAACGCTTTTAAACAGATTTTTGCGTTAACACAAACAAAGGGTCAATAGTGAAAGGTGGCTCGTAAACTTCAGTAATACAATGTGGACTAATGAGCTCGTTTATGACATTCTCAACGGAACTAGAACCCTTCAAAGCTAACGCGTTATTACTGGCCGTAAAAGACGTGGGAATTTTGAGCAACGGCAATTTGCATACAAATGGAATAACATCGATAATAAACTTCGGCGCGTTAATGCCCTTCCAGAATTCAATTACTCGATATAATCTCCTTTAGACCGACACTAATTCCTGGACAGATCTAAATTCGCATTGTACTTCAGAGTCCAAAAAAAAAAAAAACAAAATATGGGTGAGATGATGGGCAAGAGTTCTCCTGATCGTAATCTTCGTCCAACTCCATGTCTGAACAGAGTCAGGGGTTTTCCGCACGCAAAGCAAACACCAGTAGCAGATCTTTGCACTAGATGTTGTTGATTAAGGCGAGAGAAGAAATTAGATGATTGTTGTCTTGCGATCTCTGGAGATTTAGCCTGAATGGACGTCGGCAAGGTTCTTCGTTGGTGGGATGAACGCGCGGTGAAACGCTTACGGCTCTGTAAATTTTCTTTTCCTCTTCTTCGTCGTCGGCCAAGTCGTGATGTTTGTATTCATTGACAGTTTTCCAACCAAACGATGACTTATCTGTAAGCAGGATGAATTTTTCACGCTCTTGCACGAGAGCCAAACCTTTGTCTAAGGCATCCTTTATTTCCTGCATGTCTTTGCGTTCCAGAGCGGCCTTTGCGTCCTTTATGGTTTCTTTAATCGCTTTATTGACGTTGTACAGGTCCTCGTTGCTCTTCTTGTTGGATTGCGGAGTGAAACCGCGCTTGATTCTTTTGATTACTGTCATCTACTGAGCAGCCGTATCCTCACTGATGTGAACGCTTGAGAGCTGAAATGGAATCTTTAACCAGAGTCTTAAACTGACCAAGAAGGTCTTGGTTGTTCTGTGCTATTAGTCGCACCGCTGTTGCCTCGTTCATATTGCCAGGGAGGAAAGCAAAAAATCGGGGTAAGATTGAACTTGTTTGAACAGTACTAAAGACGGCGAGGCTGACCGTAGAATGACACAAATCTATCAACGAACACTTTTCAAACTCACGAACCGTGAGCCCCTGCGCACTACACTAGTACCCGGTTCTCTGCTCCGTGTCGGCAAAATATTAATTTATGTCAATACCGATTATCACAAATTACATTTTTCCATAACAACATCTTTCCCAATCATATGAGTCAACATGATTCAATATTTTCCGTATTTGTAATCCACAATCACAACAAAATTCTATATTATTTTCAATCTCTTTCTTTTCATGTTTACAAATTTCAGTTTCTTTTTTGTTACTTTGGTTGTCACTTTGATTGCCATTTTCAATTGGTTCCTATATTTTTTCAATCTTGAAGTATATAATTCAATCTCTTCTTCTGTATACATCTTTTTTTATTCTCTTAATGCTAAAGTGTTAATTTTATTTTTACAAATTAATCTATTAACATCATTTGCAGATAATGCCACTTTATTCATTTTCATTGAGTAAATTTCATGATCTTTACTCCTAATTATATTCATTGATCTCATTTCTTCTTTCTCAGTAAATAAACACTTCTTATAATCATCAAATGTATTCTCTTCTTTAAACACATTTTTTTATTCCTTTACACTTCTTTTCTTCTTTCATCATTCCATTTCCATCATGACCAATAATAAAAGAATAAAGTTTAGGTCTATTAGTCCAACAAAATGTGTAATTTGTTTACCACAAGCTTTATCCTTAAACATTCCAATCACTTTCTTATTCACACCAATTTTTATACCAGATTCATGTTTTTCTGGATAATCTGATGTATCAAACTTTTTTTAATATCTTTCTTTATATCCTTATAAAAATCATCTCTTTTAAGGTTACAGAGTACCTTCAGATCGAAAATTTATTGAATTTTTTTTGACGTCAAAATAAAGTTTACAGAATGAACTTTCATCCAAAAGAAAAATTATCGAAAAATAGTGAAAATTGACGGAGAAATAACGGTATAACTTTTGTGGGCGGAGTTTGTTTATGAAGCGATATGTTTTTTTAAGCGCTGTTTTCTCAAAGTTAATTTTTCGCTTGTTGGGGACACTTTAAAGAGCTACAACTCAAAGGGAATTTGTTCGATTTTCCTCAAATTTGGACAGACGCTAGGCTAACGTATAATCAATAAAAAGATGTCGGCGAATTTCTTAATTCCGAAAAGGTTTTCGTCAAGAGCCATTTCCGTGCGATCATTCCAATTTTTTCCTCCCTTTTTCGAAAATATTCTAACTTTTCAATGCAATTGAATATGGGAAATCGCCGATACCTTTTTTTTAGCGCTTCGAGTCCGGAAACACGAGAACAAATCAATAATCGCTTTGAGTTATAGCATTTTAAAGCTGATTCGGACGTTCGAATTTAGACTTTGTAAAAAATTCGACAATTCATTTTATTACCAAATGGTTTCCATATTTAGATAGCCAGCTCTATAAGCCTTAATTTGATATCTTCGGGTTTAGGTATATTAAGTGTAATCTTAAGACGCTAGAGCTGTTATACTGGAGACACCACGAAGGTACACTGTAACCTTAATTTCATACATTAATGAATCTGTATCAGTAAATGATAATTCAGCTTTATTATCATATTTATCTCTAATATAATTATAATGAAAATCATACATATGAGTTTTTGATAAAACAAAAATAGCTTGACCTGCATAAATTGGTTTGCTAAAATATACTTCTGTCTTTTTCATATGAACTGCAATCAAATGAGGATCAAATATTGTTGATCTATCAAAATTTGGTTTTGATGGTAATATTATTAATTTGTTGCTTATTCTTTATTATCTATCAATTTTTCTAATGTTTTCAATTGTTTTACCAAAAACTGAATTATTCATTCATTTCAAAAAATCTTTTTCAAAACTATTCTTTGATTGTTTTCTTAATTCCGTATTTTTATTAATATATGGTTTCATCCATTCTGATTGATAAAATGATATTCCTCTATGTACTTTTTTTAGGAATCATTCAGAGTTCAAGATATTGTCTAAGATTTTTATAATGTAATACATAATGATATTTTGGATAAAAAGTTCCAACAAGTTTTTCAAACTTTTCAAACTTTAATTTTTCTGAAGCAAGTGGATAATCATTATGTTCATTCCATAAATTCTTTGGATATTCAAGATCAACTTCAAATATATAACCATGATTTGTAATTCTCTTTTCTAGAAGTTTAATTACTTCTTTATTTGTTAGTTGTTCATCTCTCATCCAATTGAATCCATGAGTTGATAATTTTTTACACATTGCCCAACCGTAAAGATTATTAGCATCTAAATAAGAAATGAATTTTGATTTCCCTTTAGGATTATAGTTTCCATATATTTATTATTCGCTTCTGAATATCTTTTTGTAATATGAGTAATTCCTCCTCTTATTCCCATTTCAATCATCATTAACATATCATAATCATGTATTAGTTGAAGATTCTGATTTGTTTCTTTAAGACATGCATCCCAAGCTAAACCAGGTGATGTAAAATAATGTGCTGGGTCTAATTTATAACGTTTTAAACAAGTTTTACGAAAGTTTTCAAAAACATCTGCAAGAAGTAATACATCAGACTTTAAATATAAATCATGATAATCTTGAATAGTTTTACAATAGGCCATTTGCACGATGACGTCATTTGACTACTACTACCAGAATCATTCAGTTTTTTGTTTTGTAGTGCAAATTAGGGCTATTGTTATTTAAACCGCACTGGGATTACAAAATTTAAATAAGAAAGGAAAAACGAAATGAATTCTGGTAGTAGTAGTCAAATGACGTCATCGTGCAAATGGCCTATTAAATTCTTTCCATACTTTTTAGCATGTTCATAATCTTCATCTGAAATGTCTTCATTATTTAGTTTTGAATAAAACTCTGATTTTGGAGGTAATTGTGTTTCATTGAATTTATCAATTGAAGTTACATAATCATATGGATAAACTCCTTTTCTTGTTAAAAGATTGAAGTTATCGGAAATCTTTTTTGTAGAGTGAAAATCTTCTGGTTTAAGGTTTGAAACAAGTTTTGCTAATGAAGTTTGCATAAATTTAAAACTATCAATAAAACGAATTTCAAAGTTTAATGATACTTTCTCTCCAGTCTTTTTTTATGTATACTCATCAACTTTAATTTTATAAAACATAACACGACGTTTCGACGTTTCCAGAACGTCATTATCAAGTGAGAATAAAATAATGAAATCGAGTATATATAATAAAAAGATGAATAAATTAAAAGGCATTGACTCTCAATGCCTTTTAATTTAAGATCAGTATATCATAGAAAGTATCATTTTCAGAAAAATTGATGAAGTACAAAAAAAGATTGATCCGACTAATTCTGATATTTCAAAGATTAATGAAATACTTTTTAAAATTGATAATGATAGAATCATCAAGAAAGTAAACAAAAAATATAAAAGAAAAAGAATTATTAATGTTATCTTTATTATAAAAAAGATATTAGTTATTCAAGGTTATGAAAATGTTGATAAATTAATACCACTAAAACTTACGAAAGAAATAGAAGATTTTTTTATAATGAATGGTGGGAATTTGTAAAAAAAGAAATTAATCTGTTATAATAATAAAATGGAAGCAGACAAGGTTGTATATGGTTGTATATGGCTGTATATGGTTGTATATGGCTGTATATGGCTGTATATGGTTGTATATGGCGGTATATGCCTGTATATGGCTGTATATGGTTGTATATGGCTGTATATGGCTGTATATGGTTGTATATGGCGGTATATCGCTGTATATGGCTGCATATGGTTGTATATGGCGGTATATGGTTGTATATGGTTGTATATGGTTATATATGCCTGTATATGGTTGTATATGGTTGTATATGGTTGTATATGGTTGTATATGGCTGTATATGGCTGTATATGGTTGTATATAGCTGTATATGGTTGTATATGGTTGTTTATGGTTGTATATGGCTGTATATGGTTGTATGTGGCTGTATATGGTTGTATACGGCTGCATAGGGCTGTATATGGTTGAATATGGTTGTATATGGTTGAATAGGGCTGTATATGGCTGTATACGGCGGTATATGGCTGTATATGGCTGTATATGGTTGTACATGGTTGTATATGGCTGTATATGGCTGTATATGGCTGTATATGGTTGTTAATATGGCTGTATATGGCTGTATATGGTTGTATATGGTTGTATATGGCTGTATATGGCTGTATATGGCTGTATATGGCGGTATATGGCGGTATATGGCTGTATATGGTTGTATATGGCTGTATATGGCTGTATATCTGATGGCGGTATATGGCTGTATATGGCGGTATATGGTTGTATATGCCTGTATATGGTTGTATATGGTTGTATATGGTTGTATATGGGTGTATATGGGTGTATATGGTTGTATATGGCTGTATATGGTTGTATATAGCTGTATATGGTTGTATATGGCTGTATATGGTTGAATAGGGTTGTATATGGTTGTATACGGCTGCATAGGGCTGTATATGGTTGAATATGGTTGTATATGGTTGTATATGGTTGAATAGGGCTGTATATGGCTGTATACGGCGGTATATGGCTGTATATGGCTGTATATGGCTGTATATGGCGGTATATGGTTGTATATGGCTGTATATGGCTGTATATGGCTGTATATGGCTGTATATGGTTGTATATGGCTGTATATGGCTGTATATGGCTGTATATGGTTGTATATGGCGGTATATGGCTGTATATGGTTGTATATGGCTGTATATGGCTGTATATCTGATGGCGGTATATGGCTGTATATGGCGGTATATGGTTGTATATGCCTGTATATGGTTGTATATGGTTGTATATGGGTGTATATGGGTGTATATGCCTGTATATGGTTGTATATGGTTGTATATGGTTGTATATGGTTGTATATAGCTGTATATGGTTGTATATGGCTGTATATGGTTGTATATGGCTGTATATGGTTGAATAGGGTTGTATATGGTTGTATAAGGCTGCATAGGGCTGTATATGGTTGAATATGGTTGTATATGGTTGTATATGGTTGTATATGGCTGTATATGGCTGTATATGGTTGTTTATGGCTGTATATGGCTGTATATGGCTGTATATGGCTGTATATGGTTGTATATGGCTGTATATGGCTGTATATGGCTGTATATGGTTGTATATGGATGTATATGGCTGTATATGGTTGTATATGGCTGTATATGGCTGTATATGGTTGTATATGGCTGTATATGGCTGTATATGGTTGTATATGGCGGTATATGGTTGTATATGGCGGTATATGGTTGTATATGCCTGTATATGGTTGTATATGGTTGTATATGGTTGTATATGGTTGTATATGGCTGTATATGATTGTATATGGCTGTATATGGTTGTATATGGTGGTATATGGTTGTATATGATTGTATGAGACTAGTGTCGGTACACTATGTGTCCCCATACACCACGTACCTACCCGGAAAGTTCCGATTACGCTTGGGGTCCCGCTGGGGCGAAAACCAGGCTCGTAAACAACAGATCGAAGATCAAACGCGTAAAGGTCAAATTTGGCTCCACTGCTCCCTGTGCAACCATCCCAGAAAAAAAAAATGGCCTGTGATTATACAGCTGATGTACCGGAAGTATTGAAACCACAACTTAGACCAGATTCAGAAACAACAAATTCTATTTATTGCTTGATACCGGTTTACACCACTGACAAATTACTTATTATAATAACAAAACACTACATGTATTACATAAAATTAATGACAGTGAAAATTACAGCTTGGATCCTGTTAAAAATCTCCGACTTTACAAGCTTACTTTAAGTTTACGGTAAAGTCATCATATAAACAGTGGAAACATCAGCTGATATCCTCTTGAAACAATACAGTTTGTCATCAGAGCAAAATGAGTGAAGCCTACGAGAGAACAGTTTAAAACACTGATGGGAAGCGGACATCTTAAAAAGAGGTAGCCTGTTCCAGTTGTTCAGATGGGCAGCGTGCGAAGGAAAAATATTACGAGTACTAATGAAGGGGATAGGCACGAAAGAGATCCTGCCCGTCTATGCGCCACTTTTAAGCTGCTCCCTGGCCCCACAATTTTAAGTCCCAGTATCACCCATTCAGCTTTGCGGTCGTTTGTTTTTGTTTTCAAATGACAAGCTCCCTTGTGATTGGCTCTTTCGGGAATTTTCGACCGCATTAAATTCAATCGTCGAGGCATTGGGGGCGCAGTGCATTTTGGGTGATACTGGGCCTTTAACGCCTGGAACCAACCTCGTTCCCAGGGTCTCTAGGGGGCGGGGAGATGAGAGACCCTGGGAACGAGGTTGGCATGGAACAGGCTACAAAAAGAGGTTATATGATTATCACCAGAAGCATATCACTTTACCAGCTTCTATTATAACTGAATGACTTGTAAAGGCGGTCTTTTCATTTTTTGAGCGGTTCTTCATGCCTCAGACTCTCATCTTGCATTTTAAAAAGTCAAGAAGTCTCACCGTCTCACAAAGAGTCAAATTTGCCATCCCCTTCATGGTTTTTATCGCTCTTGACAAAGGATGTAGTTGAGCCAATAGTAAAAATAGTTTCAGTCATAAAAATTATTTAGCCTTGTTAACTCTCTCATCCATAGAAGCTCAACCAGGCATCGGGGCAAATCTAATGATTGAGGTTAGTGCATGTGCAAAAGACTTCTCCCGAAACTCCATTTAAGCCTCTGCCGAGGAGAGAGTTCTGGAAACGGCCTACTGTTTGTAAAAGTGTTGTGGGTGTGAACAACGTCAGGGTGTGTAAACTACGTAACAATAAATACTTTATGATTAATACATTTGTTATATCATTAAACAAGTATCTCTCTGTGGATGCCCTCTGCACAGCAGTTTCTCCAACTCCACACACCGGCCAAGGGTTTCAGGTGAAGTCTTCATGATATTGTACAAAGTTCCCAACAGTCGCATCTTATTTCTACTCTCATTGTTTAATTTAAAAGTCTCTCATTTAGAAATTCTTCCACACTGTCTGTATTCCATTTTTCAATGCTGAAAGAAATGTTACAAGCTTGTTTAATTTGAGAAAAACTTAGTTTGGGAGGGGGAGGGGGGGAGGGGGTATTTTATGATGCTATTTTTTTAAACGCCCAAAACCGCCCATGATGGGACCACGGTCTTTCTTCCATTTGTGACGTCATCCCTCTTTATGACAAAAGATGTCTTTTATAACTAATTCATGCAGAAGGAAGAAATCTTTAAAGTGTCCAAATGAGAGAGATCTTGTGAATTAGGCCAGAGTTACATGTTAAAAACCTGTCAGATTTGACTGCAAAATACGAGGAAAATCTGGTCTTCCTACCACTTGCACATTTCTTGCTCTTGTTAGAAAAAGAAAAGTCTAAAGATTTTGCTCTGTGCGCATACCCGAAACCAAAACGAAAAGGAAGGCCAGGGAAAAGGGGAAAAAAAGGAACAAGAACGAAAATGAAAGGGGAATAAAATGAAGAAAAAGAAAAGTCTCAAAATTTTACTTTGTGTGCATGCCCGACCCAGAAAGGAAAGGAAGTTGCAAACAATATGTTGGACAGTTTGCTTGCACTTTGCCTCCACAGCAGTCAGAAAACGGCATTGGTGGCTTCAAATCGCCGTTTTCTGCTAAATTTCTAAGAGTCAATAGGTTAAGGAAGCTTCTTTTAAAACATGACTTTCTATATTAATTTTTCATTACTGAATGTATTGGAATCAAATTCAATGGTTTAACAAGACTTAACAAGACATAAGCTAAGTTATGTTGTGGTCCAAGCACATTAATCAGACATTTTATTAGGATTTTGGTGGGCACAGTACCGGTATTGATCAGATGACTATCTGTTATTTCCTGCACAGTTTCTAACAGTACGTCTTCACAAGCCCAATGGCTCACAACGGCCAGAGCTTTAAACCCAGTCTCTGCAGCATGAATGACTGGGAGTATTACAGTGTTCTCACCAGGATTTTGCCTTGGGGAGTCGCAGGGCCCCCTCTGTTGAAAATAAGGGGCCCTGTAAGAATATTAGAGGGACAAAGTCACTCAAAAAGGTCTGTTACATGAAGTACTTACCTGATCCAACATGGCAGACAAGATGTTTACTATTTGATAGCGATGCTTTACATGTGACCAACGAGGGTAAAGGCAATAAAATTAAAGGCTTTAATTTTTTTGATAAATGTTTTTATTCATTTCAACAAGCAAAATGCTGGGGTGTTCAATTGACCATTAAACTACTCATAAACATTCAAAAGTCTCTTTAACTCGAAGCTTGCTCCTGTGCCCTAACGGGCTTTTAGTGCGCCATCTCAATTTTTTTGCGGGAATCCCGCAAGGTCGCAGCCTGGTGAGAACACTGGTATTACTACTCCCCCCCTGGATAGGATGCTAGTCCATTGCAAGGTTACCCCCCCCCCCCCCCCCACCATTATGTCGCCGGTACCCATTTATACAGCTGGGTGGAGAGAGACAACGTGGAGCAAAGTTTCTTGTCTAAAGAAAAAAAATTTGACGGCAGAGACCAGGCTCAAACCGCCAACCTTCAGATTGAAAGTCTGATGCGCTAACCACAAGACCACTGCACCTTCAGTTTCTAACAGTACAGGAGAGTTTAATTGAAACCTGTACACACCTTAACTCTTCTTGAATCTCATTGTTTTCATCATAAAGCTTAAGAATTGGATCGGCCCCTCGTACAAACTGCAAAGAATAAATACAAGGTGAGAGAATGTTAAGTGCTTCATCACCCCATGTCGCATAGATACAAGACTGTAATAGACTTACAAAAATAATGTACTACCATGTGACATGTGACTTGCATCTGAGACATTTAATTTTCAATAATTCCTACTTATTATCATTACACAATGCAGGTGGACAACTTACGTTTATCC
Source organism: Cladopsammia gracilis (assembly GCA_022457155.1). Lineage (NCBI taxonomy): Eukaryota > Metazoa > Cnidaria > Anthozoa > Scleractinia > Dendrophylliidae > Cladopsammia > Cladopsammia gracilis. Next base: position 353,132 of record JAJGOT010000034.1, read on the forward strand.
TAAGATTAGGAAATTTAGCAGGCCTCTCACTCCGGACAAAGGCTGTCAAAATCAACAAATCACGCATGTCAAAGTTGAAGCAATAACATTAAGGCAAGGAATACAATATTAACTTTAAAAAATTCTTGAGTATTAGCCAGAATTGATATTAAATTTTACTTGGAAAAGAAGGATTACAATGCCCCTTTCTAGTTTTAATAAAGTAATTTATTATCAAATATTTATAAAATATTTATAAATATACAGTTTTTTTATATATGTTGTGGTTCAAATTTTTCTTTGGTTTGAAAATTTTCAAACCAGTTCAATTTTTATTTCCCTTTGTCTCAGAATATGATAATGAATCTGAGACAAAGAAAAATAAAAATTGAACTGGTTTGAAAATTTTCAAACCAAAGAAAAATTTGAACCACAATATATACATGTAATAAGATTTCACGACACAAGCAGTACTTTCCTGTGGTACTGTTTATTATGCTGTACAAGGTGTTTGTAACTCTTGAGTCTGTGAAGGAAATCCTAAACCATGACTGCTCAAATGAAAGCTATTCAGCAGTACTTTCCTGTGGTTACTGTTGATTATGCTATGCAAGGTGGTTCCAACTTTTGAGTCTCAGTGTAGATGAAATCCTAAAGTGTATTCATTCAAATCAAAGGTATTGAGCAGTTCCTTCCCTTAGTACTGTTTATTATGCCGTACAAGGTGATTCTACAATGTACATGCATCAGTATGTGGATAAAAGCCACTAAACAGTGGTACTGCCTATTATGCTGTAGAAGGTGGATCTAACATTGGAGGACAAAACAGAGTCCTAAAGTGTGAATTGCCAGCAGCAGAGAGTAAGCAACAAGCTTGTATTAGTATGTTTAACCATTTCACTCCCAGAGTCAATAGTCCATTACAGTTACAGTTGTGTGCTTGGTGACCTTGCCTTTGAGTGGAAGTGAGGCTGGAGGTGATCTTGCTATGATACAAACCTTTCTGTCTTTCATATGTCAATAATGCTGTTCTCATGCTAACTAGGTAAATTTGCATCTGAAATGCTCCAAGGTCTGTATCATAACAAGGTCAACTTCAACCTCGCTTCCACTCAAAGGTCAGGACACTAAGAACACAACTGTAAAATGGTCTATTATAGAGACATGTAGTGTAGTTCTAACTTTTCAGTCTGTTGACGAAATCCTATGGTGTGACAATTCAAATGAAACCTCTTTGGCAGTACTTTTGCATGGTACCATTTGTTTTCCAATATTTTAGAAAATGAAATTTGGGATTTTAATTGAATTTTGATTTTTGGCACTCTTGTTAGTTAAAAGGTTAAAATTCTTACCCTGTATCTGAGGGAACCTTCCCAACTTTCAGTTGCATACTTCAAGAGCGCCAAAGGCATACCTCTAAACAGCAAAAAATATATATATTAGCAAATGATAAATGATGGTGCAAAATGGTGTCTGTATGAGAATTGATATCAAATATCTCCAGTAAAATTTAAATTCTGGAATAACCAATGTCTGCAAGCTTAAGGATATCCTGTGAATATAGTAATTAAATTTGAGGGTTGTTACCGTGCTGAGAACTGGGTTCACTTTTGAGTAAATTTTCCATACATTTCCCTATAAAATTTTTCTGTGTTATTTCAACATTTTTACAAGCGAATGTATAGCAAATGGAAATGTAACTATACACTTCCCAGCAAAGCCACATCTCTCAAATTTGACAAATGTAATATTTTTCCATTACATTATGCCAAATATATTTGCCATCAGTTGTCCATACAAACAATGTAACCATGAAATCTTCCATACACAAATTTATGTGAACTATTTTCTCCCATCTTCAACATCTTTACTTTTTCACTCTCACAGATAAAAATTCTGTGAGCTGTAGCCTACTATTATTTAAGTATTAAGTGTATCATGGGTAACCAGGGCAACATGGTGGAAAGTACCTCTTATTAGCCAAGTTCAGGGTCTGTACTGTAAGTTATGGACCAAGTTTTTTCACTTGATTTATGGCCCAAGCTCACTTCGCACCTGGGCCATAAATTGAGGGGGGAAAAGGAGGATCCGTAATTTACAGTACGGACCTGCAAGAAAAACAAGGCTAATAAGATATTTAATATATCTCTAAATCGGGATAAAGGAAAAACCTTTCAAGTCAAAAGATGGACATTTTCATTTGACTGACATATATCAAAAGAAAGGAAAGAGCAAATTTTTTTCGCTTTCAAAAATAGTTTGATCATAACTTGCTTAATTCAGCATGAACTTGCATGGTTCTTAAATGAAAACTGGATGAACACTGATGATGCACTTAATACTGTGAAAGGGTCTATAAACGAGCAGCAGGCTTCCCAAGACCTTGGCATGTTCACACCCTGATTGTTATGTGCATCTTCCCTGGGTAATGGAAGCCATGTTTTGTGATTTGCCTACATCAAACACAAATCAATCAAGATTTTGTATCTGGCCCCAGTTGTTCCAAAGGTGGATAGCACTATCCACCAGGCCCCGGTTGTTCAAAAGGTGGATAGCGCTATCCACCGGCTAAATCACTGACCAGTGGATAAGCATTAACAAAATCCATTTGTTATCCGCTGGATAGTGATTTATCCGGTGGATAGCACTATCCACCTTTTGAACAACCGGGGCCAGATAAATCACTCTCCAGTGGATAACACAATTGGTTTTGTTAATGCTTATCCACTGGATAGTGATTTAACCGGTGGATAGTGCTATCCACTTTTTAATCAACCAGGGCCTGGTGGATGTCGCCAACATGGCGGCGATGTCTGATGACGTCACATGCAGACCGAATGAATAGCATAAATGTGAAGCAATAAGTTAATCGATAATGTATCAAAGAACACCAGTTATCCTCGATAAACTCGACTGCGTTATTGGGTACTGAAAATAACGTAATTCAAACCTTAGTAGCTTCGTCTTGTTCTTCCGCATGGCAGCATTTTCGACAATTCTGCTCTAGGGATGGCTCCGATGAAAGATTAAAGGGTTTTAACTCATCGCACGAGCTACATAGAAGATGAACGGAAAATCCCAACTCTCTACATTGTTCAGGAGTTAATTCTGATACAGAGAACTGAATAAGAGCTAAGAAAACGGAAAGGAAAGGTGAAAAGTAACTCGTCCAATCCATTTTGAACAACACATAAAAATCTCTCAATCTACCTTAGTCCCAGGTCTCTCGCGGTCTTCTTAGGCACCGCTTTGAAGAATCTGTATTTTGATCTCATAAACAACAGGTCCGGAAAGCTATCTTATGTGCGCAATGTTTACATTAAAGATTAAAATTTGTTTGGTTTTGAAAGCTAAGCAATAACATTCTAAGTTGACGAAGTAGTCCACTATCTTCTGGAAAGATTCTTGAAATAGCTCGTTTCTGTTTTCTTGGCGTGACGAAACCGGAAGTTAGACTTGACAGATGTTTCCGAGGCGACGACACAAAAATTTCGCGCCCTGAGTTGTGAGATCACAATCACCTCCGGTCCTGCGCTGCTGCTCCGTTCCAAAGATGTCGCTTTCAAGCATAATCAGAAATCAAGGAAACGACTTTTTTCGTCAAGCCTGCTCGGGCAAAAACTTAGGTTTGCAGAAAACAAGGGAACTTTTTGACAAAGCGTTGACTCGCTACAGCAAAGCCAAGGATAAAGCCGAGAACGCCGAGGACGAATGCTCCGCCGCCAAGAACATCGGAAAGGCTGCATGGAGGATAGCGGGCGTGTTGACTCAAGAGATGGAAAGCTATCAATCTGTCCTTCATTACCAACACGAAGCAATCAAAGCATTATGCATTGCTTACAACAGAAGTGAAGACTGCAAATCACTGCAGTGGCGAAGCGAAGTTCTTGGAACACTCACCCTTTGTTTACAAGAAGCCATCGATTCTTGTGATATATTTCACACCGACATCAAAATTCATCAAGTTGAGCAGCTTGTATTGATGACAACCGTGGACAGAGCCACCGCGGATCTACAATTGAGGTTGGCTAGGCTCTACTTTTATGACGGCGCCACCAAACTTCAGAATGGCGACTACAAATCATGTCTTTCGCGTATGAGAGATTGCTATCGTCCTATCGAAGAAGTGAAACGTTTGGCTCATATTACTGGTGAAGAGTTGGACGATCTATTGAGCGAAGCGCAGACTTTAGAACGAGATGTCTTCTATCACACATGCTCTGCTTCATCAATGCAAGCTCGCCTACAGGGAGATCACCTTCTTACAATGGCTTTAGAAGACGAAGAGGAACTAGACATGACACTGGTTTTTGAGGTCATCGACTGGTACAAACAAGCCGTGGTTTTTGCACGGGAGATTGAGATAGAGCAGGAAGCTATTGCTGAGAGCAGGCTAGGCGTTGTCTATGACAAAGTCTTGAAACTGACACACCGTGCTAAAGATTACTTCAATCACACTTTGCAACTGGCGGAGTCCATGAAGCCGCGCATCTTCACATCTGATGACTGGTACAAAGTGTGCGTTACCACCCTACAGAGATACCAGGAAGAAGTCCGCCAGCGAGATGAAGAGGAAAAGATGAAGGTACGGTCCAAGTTTCTGGAGGAACTCAAGGAAGAGTTAGAAGATATTAAGAAAAACAACACCAATGCTATTGCTCTGATAAAACATGTCTATTCCAACCACCCTCCAAAGTCTTCTTCCTGGGAAAAACCAAGCGATGACGACATGACTAAGTGGGATTCACTGGAACGAGGCACAAAGGAGTACAAGAAGGTGCTCCTCAAGGCGCTCGCTGTTTTTCATCCTGACAAGGTCGATGATAAGGAACATGGCATGAAGTGGAAGGTGCTGAGTGAAGAGATCACCAAAATGATCACTCATTACTACGAAAATACAAAGTTTGCATGTTGATCCTTTCACTCTGAAAGTCACCCAAACTAGCAATTCAAGTAAAAACTCATTTTCATGTGGTAAAATACCCAGGGGAACTCCTATATAAAAATGACGGGTGTTCATCAAAACTTTTCGAAAACACTGTAAAGGTATCAGAATTCTGTTTGATGGGCCTGGCTCAAATGGATTTTTACCCCTGAGAGGTACCAATTCCAAAAAAACACTTCATATTCTGCAATATGTTTTCAGCTCAATACCCTAAAAGGTACTGTGTTAATTCTAACAGTGGTCAAATGAGCACCCCAGTCATTTTTATGTGGGGGAGTGCCTCCCCCCCCCCCCCCCCCCCTTTCAGGGTAAAATGGTAAAATGTAAAATACTTAAGAAAAATGGTCAAAACATCCTTCTTAAGGGCTTTTATTTGAATTGTCACACTGTAGGATATTATCCAAGTTTGGTTTTGGGAGGGAAAAGGTTGTAAACTTATTTATAACACTGCATTATAACTTGTATACAATTGAATTCCATGTAAGTGGGTGCATTGATTAAATTGGGTGTATTTTTTTTCTCATTTTGGACTGGATAGGAACAATTTAAGATAAAGTTTTTAAATTTAATACAAAAATACTATTGTGCAGTTCCTAAATCCTGCCCAAGTTAAGCCAGAAACTTGCAATTCAATAAGCAGTACTGGTTTTGTGTTACTAGCCCAAAACCTTGCGAACGATAGCGAGTGAAACCAGTGTTATTATTTTAATCATTTTATAATTCATTGTTAATGTTCTGTAGTTTTTTGCCTCACACTCAGATTTTCATAACTGGGTTGTGGCTTCTTGACGAGTCTCAGATTTGACTATTCGCTACTGGTCTTAATGTTGTTTGAATTACATGTAATGGTTTACTGATATTATTGTTAAGTCCATTTTTGTAAGACAGTCTAACAGTTGTGTTATTGTAAAGATTTGAACTGTGCATTTAATTTGTCGCATAGCATCATTATAATAGTATTAGATTACTTTTTGTGGGTTTTGTAATAAATGAGCCCAAATTTTTTACTGATAAAAGTTAACTTTTTAAATATATTTATGTAAATGGTGGATCTAGGAGATTTGGGCATAGATTGTGGAGATTTTTTTTTTCTATTTAAAATTCATGGATCATTTTTAGTATAGGTGGTGTCAAAATATTGGTCCATATGATTCTTGACCCATACTCAGTCACTACTCCACTGATGAATCAACCGATACTCAGTCGATAGTTGGTCGATATATTACTGTTTGACAGTCAGTCAATGTTCTTTTTTGCTTTGACCAAGATTTTTCCAATGGCATATCCGTTAAGTGTCAATGGTATATCAGCCCAGTATATGTATTATGTCGGTCAACTGTCGGTGGTATATGGATCAACTCACTGTCTGTAATGTAGTGGACAACATATCAGTGAATGGCCGTTTTTATACTAGAGATACATTATCTGTCCAGACGAATAATGCGTCTGTCATGTTATGCATCTAGTGTAAAGACGGGACGAACAACTAGAGACGCATCTGTCTGGATGAACTTGGGCAAATATTTGTAGTTCGTCTGATTATGCATCTCTAGTATAAAGATGGGCACAAGACGCATTATCCATCTAGATGAACTATCTTTCGAAATGCGTCTTGAACGACGCACTACGAAAGATAGTTCGTCTGGACAGATAATGCGTCTTCTGCCCATCTTTATACTAGAGACATAATCAGACGAACCACAAATGTTTGCCCAAGTTCGTCCAGACGGATAATGCGTCTCCAGTATAAAAACGGCCAATATGTCAATCGACACAACAACCAGCTATCAAAAGAGTTGATACATCGACTGATATATCGACCAACTCCAGTTGTAGCAAACATGATCCATTTTCACTACCGGCCTGCACACAATAAGCAAGTCTAGATCTGCCAGTGTATATAAATTATACGCCTTTAGCAATAAATTAATGATACAGACTTATAGTCTTTTTTTTTGATAAACAGACCAATGTTCTGATTAGGCTTCTTTTAATGTTATTAAATGAGAATAAATGACACCAATACTACCTGATCAGATTCAGCAGATCCTTCTTTTCACTTGGGAAATAGAGCTGGATTAGTGCTCCTTTTTGTGAGGGAGGAGGTGAGGGAGAGTTTTGCTTTCCTCATCCCCTTCCCCTTAGCAATGTGTGCCACTCAAGTTAGGAAATAATAACTCAGTACAAAGCAATAGTACGGTAGGGTCGCAGCTCTTAGAAGCTTCTATTTTCATTGGAACAATGCTGCTATTGTTTTTAGGGTTAGGGTCCATTGTTGGGCAATCCAATGGTGTGAGACCTTCTAAGAGCTGCGACATCACCCCAATAGTAACAAGGGAATCAGGACAAACCTTTGGTGTAGTGGGGTCTGCATTTTGTTTTTTTAACCGAGTGACCACCATGTTCACATGAAAAGGGTGCCACAGTTAACACAGATCATAATATAAAAAGCTATGGTTAATTTTTAACGAGATATATGTATACTTTGGTTGTTTCTTGTGAGGCTAGGGATAATCCCCAATTCCTCTCTGTTTAACCTTTCTAGTCCCTAGTACCATACAGGCAAGTAAATCCTCATGCACACAAGCATATATATGTTATTTGACAAATGATTTGCCAGTATGGATAAACAAGTTTCCCTTGACAATTTTCCATGCCTGTGTACTTCAATGTCATAGAAAAAAATGGAAAATTTTCTCATTTATATACCGGAGCAACAAATTGCGATCGCTAAACGACTTGAGAAAGTGCTTCCTCAAATTATTCATTTCGATCAAAATGCTTATGTGAAAGGGCGAACAATTTTTGACGCAGTTCGCACCATTGATGATGTAATTGAGTTCACTAAACGGAAAGGCCATAAAGGTATTTTGACTGCTATTGATTTTGAAAAGGCCTTCGATTCGATTAACCGGAGTTTCCTTTTTAAAACTTTAGAAGTGTTTGGTTTCGGCGCTTCCTTTATTACCTGGATTAAAACATTTTACAACGACATATCAAGTTGCGTGATTAATAACGGCTTTACTACACCTTTCTTCCAAGTTAAACGCGGAGTTCGTCAAAGGGATCCACTTTCCCCGTATCTTTTTATTATTGCTCTCGAGACTTTGGCGATATACATACGAAATAATAAACAAATACGATTAAGATCAACGGAACAGAAACGATTAAGTTGGTTAATTTCGCGGACGACATATCAACGTTCGTTAGCGATAAATCTTCTTTTTGATTGAACATGAACCGTGAGAAAATCGAAATCCCTCCACTGGGCAACATGGAGCTTCATCACAACGACATGCATGGGGGTTGAAGAAATAAATAAAATTGTAAAAATATTAGGTGTATTTTCACAAATGATTAAAGTACTGTTTATTAAAAATAATTTTGAATCCATCGAAAAGTCTGTCAAAGAACTTCTACATGGATGGAGCTGGAGAGGACTCACGTTGATTGGCAGAATTCAAGTCATTAAATCATTTGCTATCCCCAAAATTCTTTACCGCGCGACTCTTATTGCATGCGATAAAGACTCAATACAAAAACTTAATTCAATTCTGTTCTCCTAATCGTATGGAAAGGTAAAGACAAAGCTAGTGAAACGAGCGGCACTGATAAACTCAATAGAAAAACGAGGCCTGAATATGCCTGATATTAATTCAATGATTACGACACAAAGAGTGTGTATGAAAAGATATCTGGATCTTTACCCAGCAGGCTGGAAAATGTTTTTGGATTCGTACCGGCCTAAAAAACGTTGGAGGGAAATTTCTCTTTCACTGCAATTTTGACTACAAAAAGCTTTCGATTACTGTTCCCTATTTCTATAAGGAGTGTCTTATGTCATGGTCCTCTCTAAATGAGAATAGCCCGTCCACATTTGAAGAAATTATAAATAAAGTTTTGTGGAATAACAAGAATGTTTGTATCGAAAACAAATCTGTTTTCAGCAAAAGACTAACTGAATGTGGTTTCTATAAAGTTGGCGACCTTTTCGACACTACAGGCCAGGAGAGCTTGTGTTGGGAGGGGAATCGCGAAGTCTGAGTATCTCCCCCGTTGATGTCTTCCTATGATTTAGTATATATAACGCGTTTCCACTAACATGTGGCACAACATCTTAAACTTAAATAGGAATTTAATATCATACGCAACAGTTGAACCCAACAACCTTTCATCTCTACATTAACAACGATGAATACAATCTGGAGAAGGTTAAATCCAAAACACTGTATCGCATTCTGGTCTCGAAAATTGCAAAAAGTCCGACCGACCGGTCAAAAAATATGAAGAAACCCATAACACTGACTCAGTGTTTTCAACTAAATTGGAAAGCTATATTCCTTTTACCTATTCAAATAACCTTGAGCACTAAACTGCGCGAATTTCAATACGAAATATTAAATAGGATCATGTATACAAATGATATGCTTTACAAGTTTAAAAAAGTCGAATCTCCTTTGTGCTATTGGTGCAAAACAGATATCGAAACTCTTGGGTTGTTTACCATTTACCCAAAAATTCCGGAAATTTCGGTCAGAATGTAAATGGTAAGACAATTTTGGCTCGACCGACCGGAAAATTTCCGAAATGAACGGAACGTCTTGAAAGGTAGTCCAATGATTTCCAACCGAAATTTCCGAACGGAAATGTGTGTACCATTTGCTTTTATCTACCAGTTCCAGACCCTGCGCCAGTTTTGATGCGTAAGCGTGGTTACTCAACTTGTTTCTGGTGTCAAATGGTAAATGGTACACGTCAATCTCAAACGGAATTTCCCTTTCTGGAGTTTTGCTTACCATTTACACAAACCGTGGACCAACCGGTTTTCCCTTGTAAATGGTAAACAACCTTGAAGTGGAAATGATATGTAAAGATAAATTAAAGCTTACCAAGCATTTAGAATTAGAGATGGTATTTTTGGAATTGATAATCTAGAAAGTAATAGCAAATTAATTAACTATATTATCTTGGAAAGCAAATATCTCCTTCACTTCTGTAAACATAGTAACAAGATTTTAACTCCACAATTATTACTCGAGCGAATTCAAAATACATACCAAATAGAATACTCCATGGCGAGCGAGAGAAATAACCTTAGTTATCACTATCAAAAGTGGGAGCCCTTAATCGCTCTTATTTCTTCTTAGATTTTTGTCACCAAATATATCATTTTTTATCTCAACTCAAGCTGCTTTAATCATAAACTATACTACTTTAAGCAGTTTTTCGTGCATTTGTCATTTTTGTGTTTTTAGTTTCTTTCTCTTTCATGTACTTAGATTGTGTAAATGTGTTTAAATGTTAGTTTTCTTACAAATGTAATATAGACAAAAATAAATAAAATACAAAAAAAAAACTCTGTCAAAGATAATATTAATTATTTTCTTTGACAAAGTTTTTTAAAGTTAATTTGATCGTCGGGAATCGTGTGCATGCGCAATTGAGACCGAGAAGACATGGGGACTGGATCGAGACGGTGTTGCGGCTGGGATCGAGTGAGCCTGGGAATGAGAATGTATAAAATGCAAAATTTACTTGTTGATTTCAGTCAGCAGGAGAAGCGTTTATTTTGCACTTTCGTTTAATAGTGAACTTCCGTGTACAAACGAGGAAAGTGTGTTAATACTGTAAAAGGAACACCTTTTGGTCATTATCAAATATGACAAAAGACGAACTGGCCCACGGCACGGTTTCTTCTCTACTAGAAATATGTTTGAAAACCTCTCTGAGGTACCTCGAGTCATCCCAGTTGCCAAAGAATGAAAACATCTTCCTTCCTGAAGACGTCTGCGAAGCGCTTATATGCAAAAAGATAAAGACGGGAAATTGTGACGACGATTTTATTGCTACCTTTTTCGCTGATGTGCAAACAAGTCAAATGACCAAGGCCCACCTTAGCTGCGCAAGCATAACAGACGCGGGAATTGAAATGATTTCTCGTCATTCCTTGCGAGAAGTGGACGTTTCAAAGTGCGAAACGTTATCAGAAAGATCTATCCAATCTTTGGTGAAATGTAAAGGTACCCTGCTATCCTTAAACATGGCTAGTTGCCGCCAAATCAACTCCTTTACTGGCCTGAAACATTTGACCAAACTTAAGTATCTGGATGTGTCTCGGACATTTCTAGATCACAGGGAATTTAATTGTCTATCAACGCTGGTTGATCTCAGAAGACTCATTGTGAGTAGTACAAATATTTCATCGCTGGAGCCTGTGAGAAGCATGTCCTCTCTGACTACTCTTGATATATCCAATTGCGATGTTGAAAGCATTCAACCTCTGGAAACTGTGAAAGGGTATGATTTTATATTAATTCAGGGGCTGTTCACATGCCTGGGGTATCAAATTGTACATAATGGTAATAGGACTGAGTGGAGTCCAATTCGGTCTGTAATCATACGAGTGATTAACAAAATCGGACGACCATGAAGCAGGAGTCCGATTTGTTTAATCACTAGTATGATTACAGACAGAATTGGACGACACAAAGTCCTGTTACCAATTAATCATAACTATTACAAAATTTGAGGATAAAACATTAAATGGTTACACGTTTTGGTTATTAAAAACAACAATAATGAGGTGTTTTTGACTGAGGTGCACGCATGGAAAAAGGATAGCACGCCCAAATGACGCGTACTGTCCAATTACATCGTCCAATTACAAGCATGACGCATAAACTGTCCAATTAATGCTCTAATCGGGCCTGCTGATAACCAATCAGATTTGAGAATGTTGTTATAGTTTTGATTAATTCGGTAATCAAACTTAATTAAACATAATTGTTTGATAAGGTCAATTGTCAAATACATCTACAATTGAACAAAATTGAACTCACCTAAAAATTTGGGCAGTCGTGACATAATTGAACGGTCGATTTCTGAACCTTTGATTGGTCAATTTCTGGTTTACAGAACGGTAACTGAGTAGTCCCTAGTGGCCTGGAGCAATGAGGTGGCTGTGCTCTCGGCTTTATAAACTGCAGCTCTCTAGAATGCAGTTGTTCCTCCCTCTTGCTCTTGAAATTGACAAATCCTGGGCGGAAAAAAGTGCCAATACCATATTTCCTCAAATAATAGTTGGGGGTGATTTTTATTTTTTTCACTCCATAAGGGGGCAATTATTTGAGGGAAGATGATCAATCGAGGGGGTGATTATTTCAAATATTGCTCGCTGGAAGTGCTAACGTGCTAATTTGAGAGCTCCAAGAAATAACTTAGGAAATAGTCAAATACACGAACGTCACTATAGAAAAACTACATGAAACCTGTGCTTTTGTAACTTTTCTGTAGTTGTAACGATTGTTTCCTACACAAGAAGTGAATTTTTAACTTGATGGAGGATTTGAAAAAAAAAAGAGAGCGGATGGGGGATTATTGAGGGAGGCAATTATTTTAAATATTTCCACCAAATGGGGGCGATTATTCAGGGTTGTAGCTTTTTACCAGCTAATTTCACCAGCTGAAAGAGAACTTATCACTGGCTGAAATTTCACTACAAAACAAAGACTTGGGGTGATTTTGAAGGTGTACAAGCCAGAAAAACTGGCTGGGGTTGTTAATGAGCCTGCTCGGTTTTTTCTAAGCTACAACCCAGAATATATTGTAAAAACAAAAACTATAAAATTGCAAAGGGATTAAAAAGATACAAAAAATGCATAAAAAATTAAAAATAAGTATAAATAAAAATTAAACATAAATAGCTATAAAATTATTAAAAACTTAAAAACATTACGTTTAAAACTATTTGCATTCCTTGAGTCTTTGATTGTCTGACTGAGGGAGTTAAAATCAGAAATGGCATGATATTGTGTTCTTTGCTTCCCCCAATTTCTTTTGATACGTGGTAATCTAAAATTGCCTTTGCCTTTGTTGAGTGTTTCTATTGGCATCCAGGGATGTAGCTAAGAGCCGGCTGCCGGCTAATTTCGCCACCTGAAAGAGAACTTATCACCGGCTGAAATTTCACCAGAAAACAAAGACTTTGGGAGATTTTGAAGGTGCAAAAGCCAGAAAAACTGGCTGAACTTGTTAATGAGCCTGCTAAGTGTTTTCTTAGCTACACCCCTGGGCATCCTGTGTTAATTAAGGATAAATAATTTTGTACTCTGTTGATACAGATAAAAAGGATGGTTTTATACTGCTGAACATTATCAGTCATCTTCAAACATATAATCCTCCTTCTTTACTGTACATAATGATATGTATGGGATTAATTTAATTTTTGTTTTTAGGACACTGTGCTGGTTATCTTTGTACAACTGTAGAAAACTGTCAGCAGATGAAATGCTAGAAACATTACAAAAACTGACGCAGTTGCAACACCTTGATTTATCAAAAGATGACCCTGATGAGCCCATGTGGTTTCACTCCTTTTTGGAGGCTACAGTGCTCCTGGTTGATGAGAATTTCTTGGAGCAGTTACTGCCATCCCTTCCAAACTTAACATCATTGGACCTTTCAGGTGGGACTGAGTCATACAGTTTCCCACATACAGTGCACAATTATTAGTTCTCATCCTTGCTCTGAGGTTTTTTCTCCGGGTCCTCTGGGTTTTGTCGTCCCTCCTCAAAAACTAACATGAGGGCCGCAGGTTTGTCAGTCGCATGACTGTTTAAGTGTAACCTTGCCAACAAAATTTATTCATTTACTTATTTTACATGTATGTCTCCTTCCTATACATGACATGACAAGATGAAAATGAGTGCGAGTCACGAGTGTGAGGACAAAAAAAAACATTCCCTGAGGAGAATCAAACCTATATACCTTCCGATAATCAGTCTGACACTCAATCCAATTCTTCAATCAATTCTCACGTACATTCTCAATTGTCACGTACTTTTACTGAAATATGCTTCTGTAAGCTAGCTACTCTGCAATTTGAGAGGAAATAAAGTTTATGTATGTATGTATGTTATAGAGAGCAGAGAGTAAAACCTTTGAAAAATGCCTCAGCTCTGACTGTGAATTCTTGTTGGCTCAGTGGATCGAGGATCCGACTGGTTATTAAAAGGCTTTGGTTTGATTCCTTCAGCAGAAGCTTGCCCTTGGAAAAAAACACAATTTGCAAGTGAAATATTAAAGCAATTACATACAGTGTAGGCTGGTTAATGTCCCCAGACCTTCAATTGTATGGACCCAATGCAAAATTAATGATGTTCCTTAAGAGTTATCTCACTTATAGAAATGCATAACATTATATAAACTGCAGAGAAATACAAGGCTTTCTTGCATATCATGACACATGTGAAGATATCAGTTTTATCTTTACTGTGAAAAGTGAAATTATATGTCATTTTATTATTCGACTCTGACATCATTTCACCGTATAAGGAAAAGAGAACACGCAAAATATCCGAGGGTATTACACAGTAGATTGTCATATTACACCTTTTATAGTGTCCTGGTTTGAAGAAAAGAAACTATGACAGGAATTTCAGTCAAATAATAAATCCCTTATTCGATGGTTTAACAGATAATACGTGCGGACATTTTACTCATTGTTTGAATGTTTTCTTGCCCCTGTAGGGGCTTGAAAAAATACTACTTAACACAACTTGTCGCATTCGAAGAACGCAATCCTAATTTCGTGTTGGTTGTCCTGTGGCTTAGGTGCAGTAAAATTTGAGGATTTTTTGGTGTCCGGTCTTCCAAATGGCCACCCCTATTGCTTTTTTCAGGGGCTCATTTCTGCCAGAAGTTCCTTCGAATGTGTCTCCATAATCTCCGATTATTGCTAGTAAAATACCTGTGTGCATATTTATCTGTTAAAGGCCCAGTATCACCCATTCGGGATTGATAGATTGAATTCAATACTAATCAATCGACAAATGCTGGAATTTGATAAAAGTTGATCACATGATTTCTTGTGATTATAGTTTTTTTTACAGTTCGATTTTGATCAATTTCGATCAACAAGTATCGAAATATAAAAAACAAAGTTGGCAACTGCGGATGAAAAGAAATCTAACCCCTGATCGGTATGAAAGAAAAAGGCTACAGAAAAACTGCCAACGCCATTGGTAAGAAGTTAGATAAAAACCACTTATGCAGATTTGTTTATAGTTCTAAACTGAGAAGTCGCTGAACAGGATCACGAAAGGATGGATTTTCAAGGTCTTCCAACGTGTAAAACTTTTTTTCGTCACCTTTATTTTTACTAGAGGAGTAATAATCGCCTTTTTTATACACAAAAATAATATAATTTTAACCTGGGCGGAAAAAGGGAGATTTATTTAAGTTAATAAAAATGTTTGATGGTTCCAAAAAGTTCCAAAAATCAGTCAACTTCCGTGCGTTCTGGTCACGTGTTTCATGACGTCATACTGATGACGTTCATAACGAACTTATTTTTAGACTTACATCTACCAACATACGAAATAATTTAACTTTGCATTTCACCCTTTCAAAGATAATGTATACAAAGATACTAGTCCCCAGACCCCCTATTTGCTCATGTGTATAGCCCCCTTAATTTTGAAAATCCAGAACCATACCCGGCATGACGAAATGTTGCAAGCGAATGCCTTCCTTGCCACGTTGACTGTATTTGCATTTATCAAAGCATGTTTCTAAAAAACGTTAAAAGGCACTTGGGGGCATAGTCACGTGACTGATGACGTCATCGCACTTAGTCATTTAAAATAGGTATTTCATGGTAGGTGTAAACAGCATGTGGTGTAGTATCCTCAAACACTCAAAATTGACAGAGTTATTTGGCATATAAAATTTTTCTGGTGCAAAGGGTGCTGGGAAGGTTTTTATTATAATTATAATATATTATTTAATTCTTACTTCAGCAATCTAGGGACATTTCTGAAATGTTCACAAAATTCATACATCCTTTGGACAGCATTATTTTGTAGAATCTTTGACAATATTGAGAAAATTGCTAAAACTTTGGTCGTTTGAAGATATAAAATTTCTCTTCTCGTGTTCAATGTGATTTTTTACTTGTTTGCCATGCTTACTCCTGAGATATTGAGTTTACATTTTATATCTGTGTGCATACATGTATTACCCTTGAGCTTTATTTATAAACAGTTTGTTTTGTTATCTGCAGCATAATAAACATTTTCATTTTCCTGCTAGGTAATGCCAGGTTCAAGTTTCAGCACCTCGATCTGTTTCGTCAACACTGTAAAAAGAGACTCAAGTTTCTTGGGTTGTTCATGACAGATATGTACCGTTACCCAGAAATTCCTGCGGAACAGGTCAGTAATTTTTCAGTTGTTTTCTCTTCCAAACTACAGTAAACTCTCTCTAAGGAAGACACCGTTGCAACCAGCTCTAGAAGTCTGCCTTAAGCAGTCTGCCTTAAACGGGCACGAGCAAGTCACAATTGGTTTTTGTTTTACTTCTGATTGGTTGATAAAGTGGCACAAGATTTTTTAGCCAATCACAAAGCGTAGCAATGCAAAACCAAAGCAATCGCGAAATTGCTTTCAACTCTAAATTGAAAACCGCTCTATTATGTTATTACTTACCTGTGTTTATTTAAACTTAAGGCTGGTGTTCACTAACGACGGAGTTGGAGTCGGAGTCGGAGTCATAATCAGAAGCGCAGAGCGTTACGATCTAGTGAAAATTAAACTGCTGGAATCGGAAGAAGATTACGGAGTCATAAGTGGAATCGGAAGAAAATGGAACCATTCTGATTCTTCCAACTCTGATTCCATCGACGTTATGACTCCGCTTACGACTCCGATTTTCGATTTTCACTAGGTTGGAAGCGCTCTCTTACGACTCCGACTCTGACTCCGACTCCGTTGCCTGTAAAAACCAGCCTTTACATGTCTATAAACTTAACCAAACTAGTTTGTTAGTTGTTCAATTTATACAGTCAGTCGAATGAGCTTTTTATACTTTGCCACCACATAAACTAGTTTTGCCTTCTGTGCTTCTCAATAACAAACAAACTCTTGACTGCAGTGTAAAATGAAACCTTGGGCTTTCAATTATTAAAATTGTTGTCATTTCTTTGAATGTCGTAGGTATCAGGAAATGCAAATCTAAAGCAGATCACGTTATCAGTGCAGCTCTACAAGAAAAGACCCAGATTCCTGATCACTGCCTTGCAAGAACTGTTTAACATCATCAGAGAAAGAGATCCTGATTTGGACATCAACTTAATTTGCAATGTAAGTAAAGTGTTGTGATTTTTGTTTTCCTTTGTCTCAGAATATGGTAATAAATCTAAGACAAAGGAAAACATAAATTAAACTGCTTTGAAAATTTTCAAACCAAAGAAACATTTGAACCACAACATAAGCTTTTAATAGCCATGTTCACACTAGAGAACAGGAAACCCATCTAGACGTATAATGAGTTTTCCATTCATGATGTAAAACTCATTTCATCATACCAACATAAATTCACATTAGGACGGATTTGGGGATGGGTATACTCGTTAGAGGACAACTTTTTACACAATGTACTGGGGCGAGATATGCCAGCCAGCAGCCAGATATGCCAGCCAGACAAGTGTTTCAAAAGAAATTCGACCTGGAAAGCCTGTCTAGGTGCGAATTCATGAAGGATTTTGATGGGCATCACGTCTAGTCGGGAAACTTGTTTATAAAAACTTGTCAACTCAGGCGGATAAGTAGACAGATTATTTTGAATGAGTTTCCCATCAAAAACCTGTCCCGTCCCATTTCACACTAGGACATGAAACTCATCAGAGACGGGAAACCCGTCTCTAATGTGAATACAGCCAATGACTTATCTCATGATATGAGTGAAAGTATAAACCAAGTATTAAAAGAAGAAATATTATCAAGTAATTTGTCCTGATTGTGAAGAGTTGCTAAGAACATCACTGACTTTTGTTTATTCCCATGTAATGAGAATTCGCATAATATCCATAATATCCTTTATTCAGATTATTTTGTTTTTCCAACAGCTTGTGTTGGGAACCATGGAAAATCACATTTCAGATAAGAAACTTCAGCTGGCAGGAAGGTGCATATTATACAAGTTGTTTCTGATGTTCTACTTTAAAAGGGTTTTCACTTTTTCACTTGAGTGTCATAAAACCAAAACCAATAAAAAGTAATTACTCTGGCCAATTACAACAAATGCAAACAATCCAATTAACCAATCAAAACTTAAAGCAAATACATGATGTGGCCAGCGCCACGCAGGAAAAAGTGTGCAAGTTAGTTATGATTGGTTTGAGTGTATGGGTACTTATGTTTGGTTATAAGTAAGTGCAAGTTTTTTTTTTAATTCACAAAACCAAAGCAATAATGAAAGATAACTTTTGCTACCTGCAGGCCAGTATTGTAAATTGTATAACAATTAACTAATAAAGATTTTTGTTGTTGTTGTTGTTGAATTACTTTCAACAGTCAATTGAAAACTGCTTTATAGAAAAACGTATTGTTCAAAGGAAAAGCTCATCTCCCCCCTCCCCCCTCCCCCCACCCCTGTGTGTTCTTACAACTTGTTATCCTGACTCTTTGGCAGTGATTTCTGGAAGTGTGTTGAGTATTTTTTGCTTTCAATATTAAGATATCCAATATAAATTGACCTGAATAAAAGTTACCATCAGTCATTGCATTTTAGGAATGAAATGAATAATTATTATTTATTTCATTATTAATGATATTATAATAATTCATTTTTCAGTGCTTCCCTGTTTCATCTGTCAAGAGATGATGATGACAGTTCTCAGCTGTCTACAGAATTAAAAAGGTATTATTTTCAATGTTATCTTTAAAGTGTTTGTAAATAGCTTTGTTGCCTGTATAATGTGCTCTACTACATGCAGTTTAATTCTTTAATTGAATTGAACTGTACAGTAGAGGTTCAAGTGTTATTATGCTTCAACTTCTACCACTAGCTACCTCTCTACAACGGCCACCTCCCTACAGAGACCACCTCCTTACTATGGCCACTCCTTTACAACAGCCACCTCTCTACAACAGCCGCTTCACTACATTATGGCCACCTCTTTACAATGGCTACCTCTCTACAACAGCTGCCTCACTACAATGGCCACCTCTTTACAATGGCTACCTCTCTACAACAGCCACCTCACTACAACAGCTACGTTTCTACAACATCTGCCTCGCTACAATGGCCACCTGTTTATAACGTCCACCTCTCTACAACCGCCCTCTCCCTACAATGGCCACCTCTCTACAATGGCCACCTCTCTACAACAGTCACCTCTCTACAACAGCCACCTCTCTACAACAGTCACCTCTCAACAACAGCCACCTCTCTACAGCAGCCACCTCTCTACAACAGCCACCTCTCTACAAAGACCACCCTACTACTGCCACCTCTCTACCATGGCCACCTCCCTACAGTGTACAATAGCCTTCTCTCTACAACAGCCATGTCTGAGCCAACAATTCCCACATTTACTCTTTTTCTATCCTCTCTGCAAACCCAGCATATCACGTCCCCAAACTCCAAAACAACACTGAAATGTGATTTCATAAGACTAGGTTATTGCATATCATGGGTAACTTCCCAAAGATACCAGACTTTAAAAAAGCAAGGATCTAGCACCTCTGCTGGCCATCAAAATCCTTTCCAATCACTTATGAATGTTAGGAATAAGACTTTTAATAATGAGTGGTGACATATTACACCCCTACCTTCCCCATAACCGGCCACCTCTCTACAACATCCAATAAATTATTGTGTCCCCAAGGTATTTGTTGAGGAGAGGTTCCACTGTGCAACAAATTTGTGGAGGTGCAGTGGTGAAGCTGATAGTGCATCAGACTTTCTATCAGCTTTACTCTACTTCGACACTCTCCTCCCAGATTGTCTGATTACAAATTCATAGGATAGATGGGAGTGTACTTTCCAAAGTCGGCTGGGAATAAAATCTGTGATGAGAACATTTTCTCATTTTTTTTTAGACGTATCATTGAAGCCACACTTAATGCCATGGAACATCATGTTTCAGAAGCTCAGGTTTGTATTTACACTATAAACTGTATTAATGACTGGTCTCAGGGTTGACTCACTAAGTTTTAGTGTAGACGGTTAAGATATAATTGCGTCGACGAAGGAGACGCTTCCTAATCTTGTCGGCTAGGCGGAACGAATCGAGAAAAGTGTCGGTACCAAATCTGCGCCATCTTGAAACGTCACAATAGTATCCTGCATGCTTTGCGCGTCGTCTAAGCGAAGTGTCGGTACCAAATCTGCGCCATCTTGAAACGTCACAATAGTATCCAGCATTCCCAGTGCGTGAAAAATCAGGCATTATCCTGGGGATCTGGGGTTCCGAAATGTCACATGTGAATAATCTATTTGTCTTGATTTAGTTTCGGATATTTTCCCGATTTTGGAATCGTACGGCTCAATATTTCAATGCCTACTAAAAGTACGCAGTGGAAAAATTGGACGAAGGTTCTTCTCCGGACCAAGTAAGTTGTTGGGTCTCTTTGGATTTTCCTCGCTACCGTTCTGCCGGGTATGTTTTGAATGTTCTATCTTGATTTTGCTGTGGTTCTCTGCCTGATTTGGGAAGCTTTCAGCTAAATACCGACGTCGTTCTTCGCAATGTTCTACGGTACGGTGCAATTCGCTGTATGTCTTGTAGCAATAATTCACTGACCAGCCGCGCCAGGCGAACGCAGATTAACTATACAGTGCTCGAAATTGCGCCTGTATCGGGCGCATTTGCAACTAAAGATTTCGCAGTTTTGTGACTAAAATTTGTCTAGCTAATAAAGGAATTATATTCAACAGTTTTGTGTCTTACTTGCAACTGGGAGTTGTAATTTTATCCGAAAAATCCTGCGAAATTCACGTTGAATGTTGCGTGACTTAATCGTCGATTTCATGCTCCATTAACGCAGTGTCCAAGAAGTTTATCACGGGGCGGGAGCACTTTTTCAGGCTTTCTCGGAAATTTCTCATTTCCGGTTCCGGTATTAGTATATGTACTGAGGAGTATGATTTCAGAATCGGAGAAATAACCGAAATGAAATCAAGACAAATATACTATTTATATGTCGGAAAAATCTGAGACCTTTCGGAATACACAGCACGGCAGGATTTTGCCCGATCCCACGGCGATAGCGTGAATTTGTTTGATGTCGGACCAACGTTTTTGCCTGGGTGACATATCTCGCGACATAGCCCTTTTAAACAGTGTCTGAATTAATTCATGAAACTGAGGTACTAGGTCAAGACGAGGTGCCAGGGGATAAGGAGACGCACTATAACCTATGATTACTACTAGTAATAGTAGGCAGCTTGGCAATTGAGTGCCAAAGGCACAAATTTCTTGGGGATAAATTTGAAAATCTAAAGGCTCAAAATTGCCATTTCATGCATTTTTTGTCAAGACATTTTTCATAAAAACCCTCAACTCATTCATTGGTTTTTCGTGTAAGTAAGCTTACATTTTTATTTATTAATTTTACATTGCTTTGCACAACTTTCACTATTCATTCAGGTTTGTTTAACACGTCCATTATTAAGCCTTTTCACTGAAAAGTAGGCAGCTCAATTATTTGAAGTAGCCATTTTTTTAGCTGGTTGCCGGCACTTAATGAGAACCCTGGGTCCTGAGCGAAACAGTTTTGTTTTCCCTTGAATGAATGCACACAGCGAGTTTATACAAATCTGAATTAAAAACACTCTGTGTTCTTCAAATACAGCTTGCTCTGGAAAATGCTTCTGAATAGAAATGATTTTTTCTTTACAGAGAACATTAACTAAAAAAAAATCAGAATCCCAAAGTATTATTATGCTAAGACCAACATTTTATAAGGTTACTTACAGTAGAAGTTAATTGGCATAGAAAGAAATTAATAGTTCATTTTATAGCTCAATTAGTAATTGAACTTCGTGTTGTACAATTTGGGGTAATCTGTCATACTCGTAATTTTAAATCGCCTTCACACTACGCATTCAGTCGATTTGAAATTATTTGCCAGCTAGATAATACTCCCTGAATTGTACTCCACTCTAATTAAAGAGCTCCCTGCAAGAATGTCCTAAGTGCGTTTTTGGTAACTTTCACTAAAATTGTATGTTTTAGGCCTTTAAAAGCACAGTTTTGTCAAATTAATGATTTATTATTGTTAAGGGACTTAAAACAGCTCCAAAATGGGGAAGAAAATCCACATCTTTGAGAAAATGTTTTGGGCCCCTATGAGACCCTATGGCCCCCAGGACACCCTATGTATCTTTTCAAAAATAAAAATGATTCTGTTCAAAGATAGAAGATTTGTTGACCTGGTTTAAATCCTTTCAGTCATATTTACATGATCCAGTCATAATTTTGGCAAGTGAGTCCCTTTTGAGGCCAAAAATCCAAGATTTCAGTGAAAATTTTCCAAAAATGCACTAAGGACGTTATTGCAGGGAGCCCTTCAATTGCTAAGTACTACTAATTACTGGTACCATTATCTTCTATTTATTTTTTATTTTCTTCAGATACAGAAGAACTGCTGCCTTACTCTGTGCAACTTCAGAATTCCAAATGATGTGGTAATTATTATTTTTTTTTCTATATGACTGGGTATTTAAACTAGTACCAGAAAACTAAATAGTGTGGTTTTATAATGTAACATAAAATTATTGAACAGTACTTTCCTATGTGTACTGTTTGGAAATTGATTGTCTGTAGTACTGTTTATTATGCTTACAAGGTGGTTCAAAGTCTGTGGATGAAATTTCTAAATTTGACCATAAAATTATATGAAAGCTATATTGACCAGTTCGATCCTGTGGTACTGTTAATATTCTGCAATAGATGAGCCTTTTG
Organism: Cladopsammia gracilis; assembly: GCA_022457155.1. Classification (NCBI taxonomy): domain Eukaryota; kingdom Metazoa; phylum Cnidaria; class Anthozoa; order Scleractinia; family Dendrophylliidae; genus Cladopsammia; species Cladopsammia gracilis. The sequence continues at coordinate 375,805 of JAJGOT010000034.1, forward strand.
ATGAATTTCTTTAGCTATGACCATTCAAATGAAAGCTATTTAATTGTCCAATACTTTTGTGGGGTTCTAGTGTTTAAGTCTGTGGATGAAAACCTAAAGTGTGATCATTAATTTTATATGAAAGCTATTAAGCTAAATTGATTGAGCAGTTCTTTCCTGTGGTACTCAATGTACTTTTATGCTGCACACAAGATTGGAATGCATTTCTCTATGTAAGTATGACCATTCAAATGAAAGGTTTTTGAGAAGTACTTTCCCATTGTTTTCCCAATTGTTTAGATGTTTGCAATTGTGTGGTTCCAGAAAATATCCATACCTCCCCCACGGATGGTCTTTCAGTTTAGACCCCCCACCCCACTGGAATTTCTGTTCCAGGGGGTTCTTTGACGACCCCCCACCCCCCAGGAATTTCCGACTTTTCTTTTTACCCGTTTTTGAAATTCCCAACTGTGTCATGCTTAAAAAAAACATTCACTTGGTTTACACGCAACATAAGAGACCTCTCACGCGAAAACGATACTAACGGCTATCCGTTCAAGCCGTTCACTTGCCCGGCGTTCACGAACAGCAGGAGGCTGTTCGGTCAAACGGCTGCTGCTAGCGGTTCAAAAAAATCTTCAGCCGTTAGGAAGGTTGCTGCTAGCGCTAGCCGTTCAAAAAAATCTTCAGCCTTCTGAACGGCTGCTGCTAGCCATTGGAAAAACATTCATTCGTTCGAATGGCTAGGGTTATCCGTTCGGAAAAAATATTCAGCTGTTCGAACGGCTAATGTTTGTATCCGTTTAGACAAAAACTATTAAACGGCTACGCTTATCCATTGACAAACGATTAAAAAGATTTCCAGCCATTTTTACGGCTATCGAAAGAGCTCTAGTCTTTTTGTTCGCTCACCATGCAATTTGCATATGTCAAAAGTAATTTGAAACCTTTGGGATATAGACATCTCGCTTTTCAAAAAGAGATGCGAAGCACCTCCAGTAGTCATTCTATTGCCGAAACGATATTTGGAAATGAAAGCAGGGAGTTTGGAAAAGCTTAGTCTTAATTTTTTCCAGCAAAACTACAAAGAAAACAGAGAATTCTTAGAAGCGGACAGTCAAAAAGTGTGTTGCGTTACCAACACTGTTTCGTATGCAAATTTTAGCAAAACGCAGGGTTCCGTTCCGCTTCGGTTAGTACATACAGTGCTCGAACTGATGGTTTCATCATCCTTGATATTATAAAAGTGCTTGGTAAAAAATGTAATCATTAAGCCTGCAATTTAGTTTTTAATGAAGAGTTTTGATTTTAAGACTGAAAAAGACTCGGGTTTTGATTTTAATTGTTGATGTCGGCAAGAATCATTTGGTTTTGCACGCTCGTTGTCAGAAAACTCTGGTCTTCAACCTGTTTTCGACCACTTTTGTTTGGGTGTTTGGCACACTAGCTATTGTTTTGTATAACCGTTTGTCTTCCTTAAAAATTCGGATAATTTTTTTTGTGGGCATATTACAACTTGCCAATATTGACATCTTATCATTCAAAGATCGCCTTTGTTGCTGTCGGTCAAATTTCTTCGGAACTGTATATCCCTTCGTGTCTTTGATTGTTCGCTCAAGATTTTTCGATAGCCATTTTAGCCATTTACAGCCAGCCATTCGAAAATTTCTCTTGATCTGCCGTTTAGCCGTTCAGCGCGAGCTGTTCGAAATATTTTTTTAGCCGTTCACAGCCAGCCGCTTGGAATAAAGATTTTGCCGTTCAGCCGTTCACCGCGAGCCATTCAAAATTTTTCTTCTGCTGTTCAACTTCATCCATTCAAAAATTTTCACGTAAGTATAATAAGTTTACTTTGTGCCTTGCTTACGATTTTTCAGTGAATTTCCTTACCATCCGGATAAATTCTTCATGTGGACACCCCCACCCCCTCGGAAATTTCTGCCTATTAGCCCCCCTCCCCCATTGGAATTTCCATTGACCATCCGTGGGGGAGGTATGGATATTCTCTGGAACCACACATTCTGACAAATGTCTTCACTTTTGGCACTCTCAAGAAGTACCCAAGTAAAGACAGTGTTAAATTATTGGTTTGGTGTGAGAGAATTCCTTGACAATTCCTTGACAAATGAGAGAATTCCCTAAGAGTGCCAAGAATCAAAATTTAAGAAAAATCCCAAATTTCATTTTGTAAAATATTGAAAAACAAATGGTACCATGCAAAAGTACTGCCAAAGAGGTTTCATTTGAATGGTCACACCATAGGATTTCATCAACAGACCCAAAAGTTAGAAGAAATGGTACCATGCAAAAGTACTGCCAAAGAGGTTTCATTTGAATGGTAACACCATAGGATTTCATTGAGAGACTTAAAAGTTAGAACTGCACTACATGTCTTCATAATTGACTCTAGGAGTAAATAAGGGTTAAGCTTTATACATGTATTGTTTTAATTTGCAGTTCTGTGACTATAAAAGAATTGTTACACTGTTGTTGAGGAGTGCCTTGGTACACAAAGAAGACCAGATTCAAAGGATTGCTATTGGGCTGTGTAACCTACTGGTGTGCCAGGTTAGAGTTGAACCGACTATACACATGTAGCTGATACAGTGAAATCTCCTTGTACTTTGATGTACCCTTTACAGTTCATTCAATTGAGGGATGCTCAAGATTGGACATCAGCACATAAAGGCATCTATGGCAGCTGCTGTCAGTCTATTTATGATGTCACCACCAATTTAGTATTCTTTTTCATTATGTTACTGATGTACACATGCAAGAACAAAACCCCATTTATTAGGTGGAGAACTAAGAGAATAGAGTCCTTCACAATTTTTAACATAATTTTTCATAGTTACCCATAACCCTGGGAGGGTACTTTACTTCATGTGTTTTTAAGTGAAAAAGAAAAGTCAGTTTGAGATATGGAAGTGAATGTTGACCATAATTTTATACTACAACCCCTATTCTAACCCCTAATCTATTCTTTTCCAACAGTTATGTGTGTTTAATTTTAATGCCTCCTAGCTACCAGTTAGAAGAGTGCATCATAGTCTTAAGATGAAAATAACTAAACTTCTTTGTATTTATAAATAACTTCTCTAGGTACAAGACTCACAGAAAATTGTGGTGGGTAAAGAGCTGCAAGGAGTAGAGGTAACTTGTTTTATTGCCAGGTTTACAAAATACAGTAGACCCCTGCTATCTCGAACCCTGGCTATCTTGAACACCCAGCTACCTTGTTTTCCATGGGCATTCAGCATGGGTCTACTGTATATTAAATAGTTTTTAATCCAGTAGAGAGTTTTAGAATAAGACTATTAAAGTGTTTTTGAATATGAACATAAATGAAAATCATATATGTGAACTGCGGATGAAACATGAGTGATATTTGATCCTCGCAGTGTGCTCTCAACTTAAGCAGTTGAAAAAGCAACCTGAAAAATATTCAGGCTTGAACGGGATTCAAACTCGTGACCTTGTGATACTGGTGCAATGCTCTATCCAATGAGCTACCAAGCCATATGGATAGATAGTCAATTGTGAGTTTGTGATATACCCGATGAGTACAATTCAGTTTCGTTTTTCTCTGCCTAAAAATAAACCCTGATAAGCAACAATGCCCATCTGAATGTTAAAACTTCATGCTAAATCCTAAATCACTGGTTTATTATACAACATTTTTTCCCACATCTAGGCTTTTAACTGTGTTTTATTTAGTGACAATTAACCAACACTTTACCGACAGTCGGCCAACAGATTTTTGGGGGAGCTATTGGTCAATTTTACCTTTATTCTCCTTTTTGGGTGCCAAATAGGTGTAAAATGGAGCTAACATCGTGCAAGTTTTATTTGTGGTGATGCCTTCTGTTCTTGGGTTGGATACTCCATAAATTTTAATTTAAACCATTTTAGATAGAATTCCCTTCATCTATGGTTAATCTCATCTTTATCAATTTGTTTCTTGCAGAAAATCCTGACTATTATGCGATACAAGATGGGACATGAACCGGTATTATTTAAAGCACTTTTTTTTCTCAGAAAAAAACTAATTTCTTTTTCAAATTCTGTTAAATTTTGTTACTTTTTAAACCAACCTATATATGCTCATCTAATAACAGTTTCATATTTGAATGGTTAGAGCATCTTAAACTGCCTGATGTCAAATTTTGCCATTTTCTCTCGCAAGTTATTCTGTTGTTGTTGTTTTTGAAAATTGTTGTAAGTATTGTTAGTTGCAGATCCAATATTTAGACCACAATATTCCATATTTTTAAAAAACCTGAACTGACTGTGTTTCAACAGATTATTTTAAAAACAATTTTAACTGGAATAGCGGAATTTTTCCATGTATTTCTGGCTTTAATATTTGAGCCTATGAACCCGGAGCCCTGAATTATGGCAAAGAAAGGTGCAAAGTTTGAACATAGTTAAATGTCTAAATGTGTAGTTCCAGAAAAAATCCATACCCACCCCATGGAAGGTCAGTGGAAATTCCTAGGGGGAGGTGGGTCTTAAAAGCTAACATTTTAGAAGCAAAGTATGAAGCTAAACTGGAATTTCCTGGGGGGACGGGGTGTAAACAAAAAACCTTCCATGGGGGGAGTATGGATATTTTCTGGAACTGCACAATGTGGGTCTACAACACTTTGATAATGTTATGACATAATTTAAATCATCAGTAAAAGGACAGACCAACAGATACACAAAACTGATGTCAATTTGTTAAATAATTTTAATTTTCCTGTTTTGATTTCAGCCAGTTTGAAATGTGTCTTGTGAATTTTAAAAAAAAAAAACAATATACAGTTGTACTCAGTCAGATGTGTATTTTGTAGGGACATGGTGGAGTCCTGGAGTGTTGCTGGAGTGCATTGTGGAATGTGACAGGTGAAAAAACACCTTTAGGATAATACTTGATTTGATTAATTGTGAGCCATGTTTAACCCTTTAAGCCCTAAGAGTGATCAGCATCAAATTTCTCCTTGTAATATTAATGCCTCATCAACAAAAAGGTCATGAGAATTAAGGACCTGATCACACAAGGTTAGTTCTCTTGATATCCAAACAATTTCTCCCTACTACTTCTATAGGAAATGTACAGGACTAGAAATGAGAATTTAAATTTTGATGTTAGGCTTAAAGGATTAAAATTAATTATCAGTGTTCTTTGTATGGCTATTTTTCAAAAGAAATGGAGAATATTTATTGTTCTCAGTGTTAACGGTCAACTCTGCCTGCCTAGCCTTCCTCCTAGCACATACATGTAGCTCACTATAACAGACATTCCATCACTATAAATCCCAACAAATGAGATTTACAGCATGCTGTACTGAAAATAATTCACATAATTACAGACTCGCACTATTACAGACACAAAATCATGGTCCTGAATGAAGGTGCCTACTTTAGCGGAAGTTGACTATATAAAAGATATAAACACTTCTTAAAGTCTAGGGAACTCAAAAATAAATACAAGACTGAGTTGGTAAAGGCTGGCACCACAAGGCGACTAGTCACTATGACTAGTCACAGCGACCAAGTTACTTGTAGTTGTTGACACAAAGAGACTGGTTGCAATGGCTAATTTGGTTTGTTATTGGGTTTTTCTTTTGTTTGGTCGCCACGACTAGTCTCATGAGCAGAACACATGAGGCAACTAGTTGCAAGAACAGTATGGCCTTTGATTGGTTGATTCTTTAATTTGATGGCAGCAACTAGTTACATGAGCAGTACACACAAGGTGACCAGTTTAAGTTTCATAGTTTGATTTGGAGCGGTTTTATTTGGCCTTTGATTGGTAAATTCTTTAATTTGGTGGCAACAACTAGTTGCATGAGCAGTACACAGGGTTCTCCCTAAATTTCAGCTCAGCAGGTAAGGGATTTTTGCTAAGCGGTAAAGGGAAAACTGTGTGTCTTAAAATTTTTCCAGGGGCAAGCGGTTATAGGCGGTAATAAGTGCTGCTTCAAGCGGTAAATTTTACCGGTTACCGCCTGATAAGGAGAACCCTGAGTACACATAAGGAGAATGCCACAACTAGTTGCTTCAATTTAAATCAGTATGAATTATTTTTCATTTTCAGACGAGACTCCAGAAAACTGTGCCTTGTTCTTAGCTAACCATGGTTTAGAGCTCTTTATGGAGTGTAAAACGGTAAGTAATTTTATCATAATACAACAGTTTTCATGAGCACTAGGTGGTCTTGTGGAATTTGATCAAAGAAAGTATGTCACCAAAATACATGTTAGCCGTCACCTTCACAATTCTCCTATACAGTACCAGCATCATTGACAAACTACCACAAGTACTCTTTCTTCCCAAGAACCACAAGAGATTGGAACAGTCCACCACTCAACACAATAGAGTCATGCTCCCTTCATTCTTTCCAAGCCAACCTTGGTCTGGTGCTTATGGCATAAACTGTTATTTATTAATATTGACTATTAATTACACATTCTCTTGTAATCATAATTATTAAGTTTTTAATGTGACCCTGACCAACTCGAAAGAATCATCTCGTGAGATGGAGTCAAGTATTGGAAGATAGATAGACAGATACAGTCAACTCTCTCTTAATGGACACCTCTATAAGATGGACACCCGGTGTTGGTCTCTGTCATTTGTCAGTCATTTTACTGTAACAAAACTCTCTATAAGACGGACACCTCTCTGAGACGGACAACTGACAATTTGAAACTGTCAACGGACACTCGAGAAGTGCTTTTTTTAGTGAAAAACACTTTAAAATGGAAATGTAGGTGCTGAATAGCGGAGCTCTCGTGGGCCGAAGGCCCGCTGCGGAGCCCCATACTCATAGAACCCATGCCCGTAATTTTTATGGTCATGGCCAGAGGAACGTTTCGTGGGCGGCGTCTGTGCATGTGTGTCCGTGCGTTGGGCGGGGCCAGTTCGCGGGCACCTATGACATCGCAAAACATCCGGGACCTTAGCAATTTTAAAAGCAAAGCGAGGCTTTGTTTTTCGCGCGGCTACACAGCTGTCAGCTCGGTAAACACTTTAGTTTCTTTACTATCCATGGTTGGATCTTTCGCTGTGTTTAGCGGAGAATTAAAGTCGTTATTTCGCGGTCTGCTACTCAAGACAGGGATACTAATTAAGGGATACTCAGAAACCGCTTTAGTGGAAAAAGAAGAGCTTTCAGGGATAAAATCTTGTTTCGAGGAACTTCACACGTTTTTATCAATGCGGGAAGATGTTTCTTTTACGGATTTCAGAACCAAAGAAGCGGAGTTTTAAAGAATTTCCAAGCAGTGGAGGGACTTAAAGGTGAAACAGATTACATTTTTCGATGGGAATTTATGCCTTGGTTTTGCAATACTCGTGGTCATTACCGGAAAAAACGTTCACATCTCTCTTCCCCCCCCCCCCTGCCCCATTGTTGAGGTTTTGAGGTACACGTTCTAGTGTCACACTCTTTTAACTCTCCTTTCCTGGTCATGTCTTTCAGTTTCCAAATAACTGCCATAACATGACAACAACTTTCGCTTTTAGATGCTGGGCACTGACGATCGCAGAATTCTGACTTAATTTTATCTGTACTGCCTCCTTGGGCAATCAGTTTAATCTTAAATTTGCAATGAAGCCCAACAACAGGCTCTCACTAAGACGCAGGTTTGTTGAGGTTCCTTGTACACCTGTAAATCGTGGAAAATCCCATCATTCGTAGTCCTTTGTCGTTTGAGTTGACAACAACACCGGCATTGTCATACTTCTTAATGCATTTTCCTGAATTCTTGATGTGTTGAAACTCATCCATGGGTAGAAAGTTTGGGAGGACTGAAAAGTTATTATTAAATATTTCATTTGCCTTTTCATCTGTCGGGAACGAAACCTCAGGCTTTCCCGTTGACGATGAAAACCGATGAATTTTGCATTGTGTTTTCTTTATGGTTTTCTAAATGCCTTTGAAGTTTCGCTTTTGTGTAGCTCTGTTCCGGGTCTGGGTCGTAAACATTATCACGGTATTTCGGTATTGCGTTGAAAGACAACACTCTGCAATAAAAGAAGGTGAATACCGTATATGTTAGCTCAAATAGCCAGCCATAAAATGTAAACAAACACACCTTGCCATCTCGCGGGGTACTCACTTCGCTAAAAGTTGTTTTTTTATTTCCTTGTTGGTTGAGTCGTCTACATTTCAACCAAAACTTTAGTTTCTCCACCGTCCACTTTCCGGCGTCACTTTCATTTTCTATAAGTGCTCAAGGAATATCTTCTGGTGTGATTTTTCCAATCTCTAAATCGCAGAACGCTGTTGTTTCCGCCGCCATATTTACTTGTTTGAAGTTCGCAGGAAATTTTGTGGCCCTTAGGCCTCGCTTTCATGTGACTTCGGCTTACGTCGTAAGTGTATATTGGAATAAAATTTTTCGAACGACGATTGTGTTGACCATTTTTATGTGTTTGTTCATTCATTGCATAGGTTGAAAAGCGATTTTATGTAAACAAAACAAGACTTGGATTTCCAAATTAAATCAGATTCTCGGGCAATTTTTGATACGCAACAGATGTGTTTTATTTGGAAATTAGTCAAACTAGTTATTCTAGACCGAGAAAAAGTTGTTTTGTGAACTTTTGTACGGTCTAAATGTACTGTGCAGACGGTCGCGTAATACTGTTTTTGAGAACTGCTAAAATTGAAAAATAGCCCGGTCGTCAAGGTGGACCTTTCACCTTAGTTAAATTTATCATTGGCTTTCTGTTCAGAGAGCGACGCTGTTAGGCTTTAGCCTATCTATCTATCTATATTATTATTGTTGTTCCAGTATCTAGTTTTGCTTAAGTGAATGACTTTAAACAGACTTAAAACAGACATATATTCATTGCACATAGGTCAATTTAGCTTGATTACCTCAGAATTACTGATGTCACTTTACCTCAACTCTCTATAAGCCGGACACCTCTCTAAGACGGACAGTCTAAGACTGTAGTGTCTCATCCAGTGACAGCGACAGGCAGCTGATGGGCTGTCCTTTTAACTTCCCTTTCCCTACTCTTTCAGACCCTTCTCAGGTTTGTACTTTTTTAGACTTTGTCAAAAGTCCGTTTCGATTCGTTTCGTTGCACACCTTTTGGGGTCTAGAAGTGGCTTGTGGCAAGTGGGGGGTCTAGACAAGTGACCTGTGGCAAGCCTAGAATATTGTGCAATTTTCTTGTCTTATGTCTATTATCTCCCAGATTTTTTGCAACCATTTCTTGGGTTCTGGAGAATGTTCATGGATATCTTGGCTGAAGGTGGACTAATGAGAATAGGAAACACAAAGAAAGCAGGAAATCCTTTGTAATGCAAGAAATGGTTGCAGAAAATCCCAATTATTATTTATTTGCTTATGCAACCAGGCCCAGGTTCTCATCCCCCTGCCTCCTTACCTTGTACAATTCGAAGCCCTTTTCTCTCAGTTTCCTCACACTTTTCTCCAGAATCTCCCCATTCCCTACAATAACAAGCAGACTTAAAATATTCCTACATAGTGCCTAAACAGACTTTGCTGTTGCAGAAATTGGGTGGTCAACATGATCTGGTGCGAAACATGCTGGGACTCATGGTAAGCTTCTATGATTTATCCTGCTTTACAGGGCAGCAATGTTTTAACTATTACACTCTCAAGACAGAGAATCAAAGTGCATGAAAAATCCCAAATTTTATAGTGTTAAATAGAGAAAAATAAACAGCAGTATTGAAAACTACTGCTCAATAGCTTTCATTTGAATGGTCACACTTTAGTTTAGGATTTTATCCGCAGACTCAAAAGTTAGAACCACCTTGTACAGCATAATAAACAGCACCACAGGAAAGTACTGATCAGTAGCTTTCTTTTCAATAGTCACACTTGAGGATTTTATCCACAGACTTAAAAGTTTCCACCTTGTGCAGCATAACAAACAGCACCACAGGAAAGTATCGCTCAGTAGCTTTCATTTGAATGGTCACACTTTAGGATTTTATCCACAGTCTCAAAAGTTAGAACCACCTTGTACAGCATAATAAACAGTACCACAGGAAAGTACTGCTCAATAGTTTTCATTTGGATGGTCACACTCTAGGATTTTATCCACAGACTCGCACTTATGTCCAGGATTGCAGATAATTAGATGCACGACAAATTTTGATATCCAACACGAAGTGTCCCATTAAGTCTAAGTGTTAACTATCTTTTTTGAAATGCAAGGTAAGCATTAGTGTTAGTGTTGCTTTTAGGTTAGGGTAAACGCACCTGTTTATCTTTACTTAAAGAGCAGAATTTAGGGGACACTTCGTGACGTTTATTGTCTGAATTTTTGAAAACAAGTGATGTTGAAGTTAAGTAGAAGAGTAAGAGGACACTTTGTGACGCTTATTAAATTTGTCATGCATCTAATTAGCTGCAATCCTGGACATAACTGTTCATTTGAATGGTCACACTTTAGGATTTCATCCAGACTGTGTCATGCGAGCGACATATATTTTTCCTTCCTGTCTTCTTTTCACATAAGAATCAATCAAAGAAAATCGTTGAAGTATTTGCAACGTACCGTACCGTTACTCATTGTATTTGAAATCTTTTCATGTGACATTGATTTATTATTTTTGTTTTGTTTTCAGGGTAATGTGGCAGAAGTGCCTGAACTGAGACCACAGTTGATGCAATTGGCTCATGTCTTCTAGTAGGTTGAACTTATCTGTAGTTTAATGCTTTCATCTCATCCAGAGCATACTTGCTATAAGAATATATCCTGGCTTATGCCTTTAATTTTCGCGAGGTTTTTTGCCCACTTCAGAAACTGTATTTTTTTTTTTTTGGAGGGGTGGGGGGGGGGGTTGAAACCCTGTCACTACACCCCTCAATTGAGAACCAGAAGACAATTGGTTTGGGTTGATTTTGTTTCTGTCTGGCTGAAAAAAATCAGTGGTTAAAAAAACTGGTTAGGAGAAAAGTGAACCCTTTGATTTTCTGTTTGCAGTGATCTGCTGCTGACTGACAATCATCCAAATCAATTGGAAGTGACGTACAATGCAGGTGGGATCATCAGCCATCTGGCATTTGACGGACCAAGCAGTTGGACAAACACTGCGGTGTCACGTGATCAGGCGCTACAAAGACTGGTAAGCTGTGCTGTCAGTAAAATTACTAAACAGTGGAACCTGTACATTGGGACACCTCTATTAAGGGGACACTTTTTCTGGTTCCAGCATCTTTGTAATTATCACCTCTATGAAGGGGATACTTCTCCTGATCTCCTGAGCCGTGCAGGGTAGTAATATTACTATGTGACGTGATCATGCGCTACAAAGATTGGTGAGCTGTGTATCATAGAAAAATTACTGTCATGTGATTGAGTCAAGCCTGGGAAACTTGCAACCAGTGCTACGCGCGGGAAAATGCACGTAAACAAAATCACACAGGGTTTAAAGTTGTCAGGCCATAATCGAAACATCTTCGGAGCTTCCTCAGAAATCTTTAGAAGTCTTTGGCCATCTTCGAAATATGATCGGAAATGTTCGCACAACTTTCGGACTGTATTCGAAGATTTTTCTGAAATCTTCGGAAAATTTTCCGTCTGTTGAGAACATGAATCAGTGCCAAGCGCTGGAAGATGCACATATGCAAATTCATTGGAACATACATTATACTAACATACTACATTGGAAGTGCTAAGATCGTTAAATATTTACTTGATTTACCAGCTCTTTCTTTTTTCTTTTCAAGGAGGAGAAGATTGAGGAGTGGGACATAAATGCGCACCGCCAGATGAGCTACCGGTAAAAAAAAACCTACCGCTTATGCAGTAGAGTAGTAGTGTAGTTTTAACTATTAAGGCTGTAAAACCCTAAACCATTCAAATGAAAGCTTCATGACAGTACTTCCATTTAGCACTCTTTGTTTCTTTTCTTGTTTCGATCTTTGGAAATGAAAGGGTTAACCCGCGGAAACTGGGCGGATAAACGATAAAGATATGGTGAGCGTCTACCAAACAAGTAAACACATCTTCAGTGATTTTTTTTTTAGGAAGACCAACTATTCACAGTATGTGCTGCGCAAAAATCCAAACTGGATGCAAAAACTTGTTACCCGATGAACTCGTAACAACTGTGGTGTTTGACGTTACTTTAGTTTTGTTTAGTTGAAGCACGCTGCAAGGCCATGTCATGTACATAGAGGGTTTTATCAACTGAATGTCGTAAAACCAAAACCAAGTAATTACTTTGACCAATCACAGCACACGCAGACAATCCAATGAACCAACCAGGACTCGAAGCAAACACATGAAGCCAAGCGCGGGAAAACGCGGGCGAGCAAGTCACAAATGGTTTGGTTTGACGTCTGATTGGTTGAGAAAGTGGCGTGAGATTTTGTACTCTGATTTACTAGATCTTCCTGCCTTAGTTTCGCGAGGTCGAGAGGAAGCTCAGCTCTCACGTTATTTTTTCTTTTGTTTTCGTGTAGCTCCTTTGCTCCAATATTGAGGTTGATATCCGGATGTGATACAATTGCAATACACCACTGGGCTACCTGGGCATTGGCTAATCTGTGCAGTATAGACGGTAAGTATATTGGCTGACTTCTACATGTTAGACGGTAAGTAGAGCCAAGAGAAATCCAAAATACATGTAAGAACGAACGAAAGAGAGAACGGGAGAGATCATGCCGGCACCTTTAAACCACAGGTTAGAGAACGACACAGGAAAAGACACATTTCCTCGCTCACGTTTTTATGGTTTTTTCTTTCGCTTTGGTCGAGGATCCGTATGGGGAAGGGGGAGAGACGGTATTGGTATGCGTTTCACATATGCATATCAGTGACGTATCCACACTTAAGGGGGGGAGGGGAGGGGTCTCTTGAAGGCTCGACTGTAGATGTCAAATTCTGCAAAGATAATTCTGGCAATGCACTGCAAATTAGGGGGGGGGGGGGGGCGTACCCCCCTCCTAGATTTGCCACTGCTTGTAATATACTTACTGTATGGATTGAAGGGAAGAAACGCCGTCACTCACCTGCCAGTTTTTCGTAGAGCGTTTGTACGTAACGTAACGGCGGCCATATTGGTGTCTAAAACGAATCCCATGGAACTTAAGCTCTATTGTTATTTAAGTATTTTCTATTGTCTTAGTACTCCAATATGGCCGCCAGTCGAAAACATTCTATAATGCTTGTGATCTCCACACTCTCAGTGAAGAGTAGGTTCGATTACTAGCCGCTTTTCGGGAAATGAGCCCGCGCTCACCCCTGTCACCACACTCTCGGGGATGAAAACCGAACCCGAGTGAGCGGCGGAAATCGAGCTTAAGTAAAGAGAAGCGTAGGAATGTAAACAACCTCTTAGGATACAGCTATATATTCCTGTGATCTGTTTCTTTTTTCAGCGGACAAATACTGCAAACTTGTTCGTGACGAAGGTGGCATCGGGCTGTTACAGGGTCTCAGAGAGAACACTCGAACATCACCGCGAGTCAGGGAACTCGCTCAGTTGACCCTAGACAAGTGTCGCGACCATCCGGAAAGAAATCTGGAAGATGCCGGCACCATATGAGGCCTAAACTATGAGCAAACCACACTCGATAGGAAACTGAAAAGTTAGAACAACATTTCATAATTGACTCTGGGAGTGAAAGTGTTTTATGAGTTTGGCGTTCCTTGATTGGAGGGTCTAGACAAAGGTTTTTTTGTTTGAAGACTATGGGGTGTTTAGAATAGACCTTTTTAGCTTGTGTGTTTTGTTTTCCCATTGTAGGTCATGTGATGGTCTCAAGGGAATTTGTCCTTTGTTTTCATAAATTATGCATTCATATGCACGTGAAGAAAACAAAATTTAAAAGAAACAGTTCTCTGGGGTAACATCACATGATCTACATTGGGAAAACAAAACATACAAGCTAAAGAGGTCTATTGAAAAGGTTTGTTGATAAAGATTAAGTCAGCTAAAATCCTCCTATTGAAACATAATTTAGCGTGTATCACAGATAAATAGTTGTCTAGAAGCAACGTCATTTTGTTGCCTAACGAAGAGCGAGGAGAACTCTATCCCAGATTGCATCATGGCAACGAATATGATGATTATAACGAGCATCGCAGCTACATTGTACTTATAATATTTACGATTACCCCCCGTCACTTATAAATGGGAGCCCTCTCCCCGGGGACTCATAACCCTGCGATTATATTATGTAAATGTGGACGTGCCTTTGCCCTCGCTCCGCAATCAGTTGGCTGCTTTGTTATATCGGTAATTTAAGTGTTTGCCATAATTTTAAACCCTATAACTCTGTGGATGCTCTGATATGTAATATCCGCCAGAGGCTAGGAGAGTCACATAATTTATCATTGGTATTTTTGTTAAATGCATTGCAGTTTTTACGCGATTTATTCTTAACTACTAAAGCAGTACCACGTATTCGCGGAATGCGGTTTTGAAAACAGGTTATTGAAAGTTTAAAACTTTGGGAATTTTAGATAATTGCTATGAAACCCAACAGCTGTAATGAAAATTGCGTCTGCCAGATCACACACAAAAAAAAAATCGGGAGTTTTTGTTGACTGCCGTGAAACCAAACAGTTGTAACAAAATTTACATTTGATGCGACATACGTCTTGATCAGTTCTTCGCGACTTAAAAAGAGAAAGTTTTTGTTTTTGTTTTGGTTAAGGAGGCAAAAGATATTTGTAGTAATTGAAACCAAAACATAATGATCCAGTGAAGTGCATAGAGAGGACGCGCAATGATCTGGTGGTCAGCGCGTCGGACTTCAACCTGAAAGTGAAGGGTTTGAGCCTCCTCTCTGCCGACAAGAAACTTTGCTCCCCGTTGTCTCTCTCCACCCAGGTGTATAAATGGGTACCGGCGACATAATGCTGGGGGGTAACCTTGCGATGAGCCAGCATCCCATCCAGGGGTTGCGGGGGGGGGGGGGGGGGGGGTAGTAATACTCTCAGTCGCTTCATGCTACAGACACCGGTAGGAGCTTATTACCCCAGGTTAAGCTTCGGTAGTTGTGAGCCATTAGGCTTGTGAAGACTTACCTTTAGTGCACAGAAACTAATATTTGTTGTCTTTGGCTGCGGATGGTCAGGATGGAAATGGATGGCAACTTGAAAAAATTGGCCATTGTTTTTAAGTTCTCCCTGTGTGTCTTGACAAATCGCTGTGTCTTGTAATTCTAAGATCAATTTCATGTATTAGCAAAGGTTAGGGCAGTTTTGATGAAAACACTACAAAATCCCAGTGACATTGCATTGGTAACGTAAAGGGCTTGGCGGTAGACATGCTGTTTCTTCAACCTCTCGCGTGAATTAAGGCATGGCTCCTCGTGTAACATTGGTTTTTCATCATTTTTCTAGCTTTATTCAGCGTCCCCTAACATTTTATCTTGTAACCATGCATTAAGAAACAAAACCATTTTTGGATGGTACCCTGTGTCTGTTGGGGTCACATGACCAGCCACGCCCTAAATTATGCAAAATTTAGAATTTTCAGATTACGGCATGAAAATACAATTAAAAGCGCCCGTTTTTCCTTCCTTAGTCTTCAAATTACAGATTAATACGTCAAATTAAACTGTTATTGCTGCATAATTATTCATTGTTTTCCTCTAGTCCCAGTCCCTCTCTAAAATTAAAACGTTATAGTTTACAGAAAACAAATAACTTTGGAAAATCCTGATTAGTTCCATAAACCTTGTGCTAATAGTCATTGATAGAAAACAAATTAAGTAGAAAAATATTTTTCCAATATCTCGTAACTTTGGATCGAAAAAAATTGCTAAAAATTGGGCGTGGCAGGTCACGTGACGTAGCAAGTCCATTCATGTAAGCGAAAAAATTTGTTTTTAACAATTAAAAGCCTCTTAGAAAGTTTAAAGTCAATCAGTCAAATATGTTTTAAAATAAACCACCCCCAAGTGCTCCCTCTTTTTATGAATTCTGAAACTGGGTGCCAGAAAGGAAAAAAAACAAAGGAGGGAATATGATATATCGATTGCGGTTGAAACTAATATAGAAAAAAATCAACTAATTTAACATGTTAAACATGTTAAATGTTAAACTAATTAGTAAGATAATATTAGGTGTGTGTACTAAGATATTGTAACAAGAAATAAATGTCGTAAATCATATCACAAAATGTTTTGGTTGCTAATTTTAGCTGTAACTTTTCGCAGTGTGCACCATGAGATGCAATAAATCGTACAGTCGTGTGGCTTTGTTTAGACGACGATTTTAGAATTCCGAAAGTAAAGTTTATTTTTTACCCTTATTTGAACCCCGAAAGTAACAACCCTCCCCCCCCCCCCCCACCCACCCACCCCGAAAATAACGATCCCTCCGAAAGTAGCGGCTTTTTCAAAAATGTTACTACTCAAAACCAATACAATACAATACACTGTATTCAATCGGTCGTGACTAGAATGGATACTCCAAAATCAGGTTGGATCACCTCGGACACTTATTGTGAATTATATAACGTGATGTCAACACTTAGAATTTATTTTCAATACATTTTTAGGTGTAAAAAAATAAAAATCTTAAATCCTCACTCAGGCTTGAACCTGTGACCTCAGCTAGGGTTGCACTTAAATAGCCTACCGTACCAGAGTACCACCTATTGAAGCTTCTCGGGTTGTTTAGGCCTAAATTTAACTGTATAAACAGCTATTACGGTGATTCCTCAGAAATAAAAGTTGTCGAACGATTTTTTTTAAATTTTCCCTAACAGCTCCCTACCATAAGTTGTTTCGAAAAATTCAATAAAAAAGATAGGTCACCATGCTCGGTAAAGAGATATGATGGACCAATGTTGCCCCATTTATGCCTATAGCAATACCGATCACGCACGTCATTATTTGATCGGTTCATGTTTCTTTTCCCGGTAACCCGTGAAAGCAAAGTTTACAATTCTTAAAAAAAAACTTGATAGGTTAAAGTCTCCACCATATGGGAACACTTTAAAATAAAATTTCTGAAAAAGTCACACAACTTCAAATGACACGGACTCAAAACGTTCCTCGCGTCCATGTTTTCAAGGTCAACAATTTGCTCCCACGAGTAACTGATTTGAGAACGTTTTTAGCGATATCTTTTTTTCCTGTCGAGGAATTTTTTTTTAACTTTGTTAACTTAAAAAGCATTAATTTAACATCCAAATGATGCAATAAAAAATATAGGTCACCATGCTCGTTAGAGAGAAAAAGACAGTCGTATTTTCTAACGAGCTTGCGGGCCTTTGATAAAAAACATTCCATCCTCCGAAATGTGCGCGCGCTCATTTTGCTCAACCGCGCTCGCTCATTGCTTATAAATTATGGTAATTCTCCTTTTGAAAAATACTCGTAAGAAAATTAAATTTCCAGCTGCGTGTTTTAAAAACCGTTCACTAAAAAGAGTGTTGTTATCAACTGGCTGCCATGAAAGGACTATTACGTGTGTTATGCGCAGTACAGGATGCGCAGTGCAATACTGAGGAATCACCTTAAACCCCAACCTCAACAGCAAGCTAACCAGTTACTCCGTTATATAACTCTCAATAAGGCGTCCGAGGTGGTCCAACCTGATTTTGGAGTATCCATTCTAGTCACCACCGTATTCAATCAAGAGAAAATAAGGAGCTGTCCCCCTTATTTTCTCTTAATTCAATGTAACGTTTTAAGGACGTTCGCGCTAATTGTTTATGAGCATCCTTATTGCGCACGCAATTCATGTCACAACGCCATGCTTTTCCTTTTTTCTACCCGCGCGACATCGAATCCTGCCAACTTGCGGCTGTCAGAGTTTGCAAATGCTGTCGTTTAAAGATGAAATTTACTTCAAGGAACGTCACCAGGTGAATGAATTTGCTGAACAGACCTACTCACATAAAATCTGGGAGAGAAAGTTGCATTTTAGAGGTTCATTTGCAATATTTTTAGACTAACAGACATTGGGGTCGTATCCCGTAAGGAAGACCAATTTTTCAAAATTAGGGTCGTCTTTGAGATAGCTTATCTCGGAAACGAAGTCGGTGACCCCCTCATTTTTTTGCATTTCTGACACGAATAGCTCATAACCTAGCTGTAGCAAAAGTTTTATAAAAAAATCAATGTTGGAAGATTTTCGCGCGAACGTCCTTAAATAATGTAGTAGATGATATTTTAATTTTCAGCGAATGCAAAACAATCCGTTCCTGTGTTCATGAACATGCCATAAAATAGCTAGGATGAAAAACGTTTGACTCTCTTACTCAGTACATCAAAAGCCATTCCAAATAAGCTGTTACATTTGCATACGTACAATGAAAGTAGCTGGATCGTGAAACGTGTTTGTCCCCTATTTACAGTGAAATCCAGAACAGCTTCGGGCTATCGACGTTTTTTGACCACCCATTTGACCAGCCAAATCCTAAAGTAAGGGAATTCTACGGAACTCAGAGGAGGTTGGACACGGGCCGAAAAGCATCATGGGATGAATTTTCGTTTTCAGCAACACTCGTTCAGTTTCAAACGAACCTTCGAGCTGTGAGGACCTCGAGGAACTACAAATTTTCAGACTTTTAGCCGCCATGGAAGTACAAATCGGCCTAAATTGAAGGTTATGCGATTACTGTTGTATAGATACCATTTATTTTTACAACTGAATAACTTGAGGTATCATTCTACACCGATCGAAAGACTTAATCGTGCACGGACTACAAATTTTAGCCACAACAAGCACAAATCGGGCCTACATTGAAGTTGATAAGATTCCTCTTGTTACTTAGCAGGGTTTTAAGCCGGTTGATCGATCTAAAGACTTATTAAAGCAAGGCTGCACGAGGAATTCGAACCGAGGGATATTTTGTAACGAAAGCTATAAGCTTAAATCACGGAATTACCAAGGTTGGTAACCACAACAATCGATCGTTGCATTTTATCGTCCTCTTGTCCGCTCTTAAGTTTCAATGCTATAATTTTGAAATACACGAAGACAATTTTGTTGTACGGAATGCTGGATTTGTGTTGTTACGAAGTAAGTACATAAATAAATAATAAAACTGTAAAATCGTGTGAAACAACAAATATAATCAATGAAATCATAATAAGGTTACACAGATTATTCCTTGTTAAAAATTTCAGGAGGAAAACATGACTTAAAAACCTAATGGAAATAAAGCAGTGACTAACATACATTTTTGCATCTGAATTCAAGAAAGAAATCCAATTCTGGCCATAAAGACCTGGTAGAAAATTGTGACTAGGAGGACCTAAGGCAAAAAGGAATTCAAACTTCTAGGCTTGAAAATGAAAATGCAGAGTGTTTTCAGGCACTCTACTCTAATTTGTGGTAAAACAATTCGAGGTACTAAAGGAACCATTTGTTCTTTGGGCCCTCTTACTTGGAATGTAATAAGAGCACAACAATCAGGACTGTGCACATGAGAAAAACTATATGTTCTTTCACTTGAGCACAAGTCTTAGGTAATTTATAACAAATGTGCAATTGCCTATCTCATAAGCAACCAGAATTTGGAAAGGTGGTTGCTTAGGAAGGATGGTTGCTTATGAAAGTCAAAGTACAACAATAATGAATGTTTGCTGAATGGGAGCAAACTGTAGTTGTTTCAATAATTTAAACAACTTTCCTATCTGACAGATAATTCTTAATGAGGTATTTGTGTAAACCATTAAACAATTCCCCCAAAATTTAAATGCCAATTAGTGGTAGAGCAAGGAAAGAAGTGTTGAAATGTTTTTATTTTTAAGGAGAACTATTTTCACTACAAGCTCCCTCATCCTACTTCATGGTTTTATTGAGTAATTAAAAAAGTAAATGAAGCCTTTTGAGAAGTTGGTACAGAAAGGGGAAACAGAAACAGAAATTTCACCTGCTGGCTTACAGCCACCCCCCCCCCCCCCCCCCTCCCCCCCCCCCCTTCCACCCTTGCCATCCTTGATAATCATTCAAGGAATACCCAGGGGCATAGCTAGAGGGGTCCTGGGGTGCCCATGACCCCCCCTTTGTGAGATAATTTTAGTAAAACACAGCGTGGATGCCGACATGACAATCTGGTAAGTACCCTGGGAGTGACACAGTGTGACACCCCCTTTGATAAAATCCTAGCTACACCCCTGCACACCATAGTTAAATGGAGTTGATCAGGAGCCCATTGATATTATAATAGAAAACAGTTAATAGTAATCAAAATAATTATAGCAATTCATAACTGATACAAAAGCTCCACCAAATATCCAGTGTGCCAAAATTTCCCCCAACTATGAAGGTTATTTGAGATTTTCCTTGTGGGTGTGCCAGGATTTCTGAAGGCGGTCAGACCAAATTCAAAGACAACCCGATCTATTCGGAAGATGTTCCAAAGAATTCAGAAGTTTCCATGGACCTCAGTCCTCCACTTTATAATATCCAGCTTTAATAATATTACATGTATTATTGTAATGTTCAGAATGATAAAAACCTACAAAAAGTGCTAAATTTTCATTAACATAACTATATTTTTAATTGGATCATGTGATCAGTTAAGGCTGATAGCCTTAACTGATCAGTCCTCCACTTTATAATATCCAGCTTTAATAATATTACATGTATTATTGTAATGTTCAGAATGATAAAAACCTACAAAAAGTGCTAAATTTTCATTAACATAACTATATTTTTAATTGGATCATGTGATCAGTTAAGGCTGATAGCCTTAACTGATCAGTCCTCCACTTTATAATATCCAGCTTTAATAATATTACATGTATTATTGTAATGTTCAGAATGATAAAAACCTACAAAAAGTGCTAAATTTTCATTAACATAACTATATTTTTAATTGGATCATGTGATCAGTTAAGGCTGATAGCTCAAATCTGTAAGTCAGGAGTGAGAAATTGCTCCAGAGGCATGAGTTGGTATGAGATTGGAGTTTTGGACTTGCAGGCATGAGACTTGGCAGGTATGTTCTATGCCACCATGCAGAACTTAAGTATAATAAGTTTTTATTGTCAACTGAAGACAAACGTAAGCAGCCCGAGGCTGCTGTGCATTTCTAGCAGGCTACTGTTAGAGCACAATCCATCAAAAATCGGTATAGAAAATTACTAATATTTATCTTAGGAATCAACAAAGAAATACATTTAACAGACTGATTAAATCATTGATGCATTTTGTCTATTACAAGTTTAAAATTTTATTTATATAATAACACCTTATTATATAATATATAATAACACCTTATTATATATAATTATCTGCTAAAATATGAAACAACTGACAATAATTCACAGTTCTCAACCCAATTGTGGATCTCAAGAGCCTTGGATTTTTGCTAGGAGCAGGGCTTATTACAAGACATGATAATGACAGACCAAAACCCTCACTGCCATGCCTCAGCTCAAGCCCCAATATTTTGGGCCAAGCAATAAAAATGTAATTCTTGTTTGGCTGCTATTTTCAGGAAAAAGAGCAGACTGAATGGCTCCACATTTTGCTGTTGAACCTAGAAAAAGAATAGACTTCATTAGGAAGCCACTCCAATAATTATAATATGAAAAGAAAACAATAACAAACATATAAGCCTTAAGTTATTAAGGTTATAAAAGCTCATATATAAATTGTAATGTTCAACTCTATAGTTATGATTAGAGTGTAGATATGAATTAAATATCATGTTTTTCCTCAGAAGACAGAAACTTTGATCTCAAAAGGTCGAAGCAAACTTAGAAGAGGGTGGCAAAGGGGTTTTACGTGACGCGTGATTGCCCCAAAATTAACCGCGTGATGCGTGATTGTGCCCAATTTAACGGCGTGATGCGTGATCAGATAGCGCAGCGTGATGCGTGATTTGCTATTTTAGAAGCGCGTGACGCGTGATTTACCTTTTATTTTTCCGTGATACGTGAATGTTTTCAACATTCTTTGAAAAACTAGAAAGCTTCTTGACCTTTGATCTTCGTGGTGGGTCCAGAGAATCCGTTCCTGGCACGGCGAGGACAGAATCGAGAAATCAGAAAACGCAATCAGAAAACTCGAAGCTCACAGGGTAGAAGAGACTTGTCCTAACACGTTACACTTCAACGCCAAAGCGCACATGAGACCCGACGAAGAATTCAAGAAGGAAATCGGAGCCATAAGAAAGCAGGCAACATGTCAGGCATGGCAGAACAGAAATTACTAGGAGTGCTAATCAAATTCCACTATCGTAACATTGATTCAAAGCAAAGAAGAAGAGCGAGTAGGCTACTAAGCCAAACGATCAGCCTAAGAACAAGACACTAAGCCACTCGTAAATGTACAAGAGAGAGTCCAGGTGGAAAACATGCCAGAACTTGAGAATGCCAATAATAAACATGTTGAATCCCATCCTCGTGTGCTCCCTGAATCTTGATAAACGGAAGGTCTCAGAAACACGAAAATATCTGAATAAGAAACACACTGACCGCAAAAGACAGGCAAAACGAAATAAAGCCGATAATGCTAAGAAGAAATACACGCACTTTAAATCTTGTCACCCACCGGGAGTCAAGAAAGGTTTCTTCAAAGGAGAGGTCCTTAGACTCCTCAGAATTGAACGAACTTTTCAAAGGAAACTTTCGAGGAAAACATCAATAAATTCAAATAAAAACTACGGCTAGGAGGCTACCCTAACAATAGCATTGAGAAGGTGCTCTCAGAAGTAATATTCTCTGACAGAAAGTCAGCTCTCAAAGACAAAACAAAAGCTCGCAAAGAAATATTACCCACGGCAGCCCATGTGTACCTAACGTAAAACAGATCCTCATGGACAAATGGCATTTAATAGAATCGCAACCTTTACTAAGACAAATCTATTATTTCATACAAGAGGGGTAGATCTTTTATAAGATATGCTAGCCAGGGCTAAACTGTAAAAGTCAAACCAGCCAAAAAACTGAGTGAATAAAGAACAAAACAATCACACCACGCGCTAGTAGGATTTGTGCTATGCCCGTCAACGCCCTTTATTTCATTTTAAGATTCATGAATTGACATGCAATCCTTCCAAAAAAAAAGAATACAATATCAATGCATTCAATAGGTAGGCCTACGCCGACTCTACGTTGTTTTGTTACCATTTTAATGCCGGATTACTCCTTATTTACATGACGCGTGATTGGTTAAAAATTTTCTCCGTGATGCGTGATATCACTCAAAAATTCGGCGTGATGCGTGATCGGTACCCCCCCCCCCCCCCCCCTTTGCCACCCTCTTAGAAATTACAGTACGCACACTTGTGATAACCTGCGAAAATGACTGAACTTTAATCGCAAATAACAGAAAATTGGTAAGAGGTACGATGTGGTACGACGTCCTAAATTAAAAGAATAACGTTTTCTACAAAAGATGGTGCGATTTTCGTGGCTAGAACCCAGACGATATAGCGTCAAGAAACGAACGCGTTGGTTGACTACACAACGTGGACGAAAGCTGCCATATTGGACCGGCTTGCGAGGAAGCCTAATAATAGCGAATTCTACTACAAAAGTTGTAATATAAACAAGTAAATACAAAAAGTAGCAACACACTTTTCATGAAAACTCCTTTACTGGACTTCATATTTGAAGAAAAACACACTAAAAAACCATGAAATGTTGCGTGGAGAAATTCTCGCAGAAAAGACTGTGAATGAATACGTTGATCTGATTGGTCGACTACTCCTACCAGGATACCTTTCGGCCCGTGTCCAACCTCCTCTGTACGGAACTGGTAAGAAATCGGTACGACCACATCTCGTGGCCACGACCAGTAGTCGCAAAAACGAGATGTTGGCACAGGAAGATTCCGCTTAGCCCGTTCCAGACGTTCAGATAGTGGGGAGAGCGAGAAGGAAACATTTTGCGAGTGCTGACGGAGGGGGCTAGGTGCGATCCCCGCTCGTTCACATGCGCTGAAAAAAAAAATTAGAAAAACGAAGAGGTAGTATCTACTGCTTGATACTGCTGCATGTAAGTCTTGTTAGTGTCGGAAAAATGAGAAAATAAATGACATTTCATGAGGAACTAAAAAAACTTTCCGCATAATAAAGTGTCATTGATAGAGCAAGCTTCGTTTGTTGAAGTTCCGACTATAATTTCTACGCGGGCACCATCACGCAAAATCCAAGAAATAACGGAAGTTTGCGTTGTCGTGGGATGGGGCGCGGTGGTTTAGAAAATGAAAACACCGATTCTAGGAAAAAGGTACCTTTTATCATGGAAATGAGAGTACTTTAGTAGCGAGAAATCGAAACTTAACCGATATTATGCTGTCCTGGTATACGTGCAAAGCAGTTGATGCAAGACAGTCTAGAAGTTACAAGGACAAGCATTTCCACGAATTAGCTCCAGTCTCAGGTAATTCTATTTTGTTACAACATCGGCTTAAGATATTTTAGAAATCAATTAATCAACCTTTTTGCATTTCTGTAAATAATCGAAGGTGCGGTGAAATAGTTCAAAGGTGCTACAGCATCAGTCAGTGGCTCGTGTGAGAAACGCATAGCTTTAGCTACGATCACCAAATTTCAAATTAACTGTATGACATTAAGTTTTTCCCACATCAGCCCCCTGCTATAGAAACGTATGCGATCAGTTCCTCGCTGCTTCCTCTTGGTGTTTCGAAAGCGAATCTGGAAAACGCTTGGCCGGTGGGAACTTGATATTCGTTTTGTGTACGAAATAAGGTCAGCCGGCTAGGATTTTTGGAAAGCTGATTAAAGCAGCTATATAGTAGTTTCAGGGGAAATGATTCCTTTCCCTACAATTTTCTATCGCTGAAATATTCAGCTAAAAGAACTGAAGAGCTAAAACTATTTTAGCTTTCACATAGTTTCCTTTCAGTTCAAGGCACTAATATTAATTATAAAAACGATATGGATAAAATACTTGTTGAGTGCCCCCAGTGTTCGCTGGGTTAAAAGGACTTCAAATGTAATGTTTTCAGAATGGCAACGATTTGCGAACTTTTCAGGTGATGAGAAAAAATGGGGAATCGTCAACTGCAGGATATTCACCGTAAACCAAGACATTTTTAGCACTAACATTTTGCCGTTGTAGAAAAAACTAATAAACAAAATTAAAAAGTTGTTTTTGGGAACAAGGATCGGAAACTCAACTCTAAAAAAATTAATGGAAGTCGTGCCGAAAGCCGCGTTCATGGAACCGTTTATCTCAGTTTCAGTCCTATAGATCGACTCTGTTTTCATTTTCTTGCTTGGAGAATCAGTGTTTCGAGCATGTAAAATCAGGTCACCCTCTTACACGAGAAAATCAAGAATCAGCAAACATCCATTTAGAGCTACAATTGTAGTTTCCAATTCTCCATAGCCAAGTTTCCTGGCAGACATCTTGCACATACATGGGTTTCAAGGAGCAAAACGTATTTTTATTGTTTGTACAGTCACGAATTATAGATCATCTCTGATGCGGTAAACGTTCATTTAGTGTCTACCGTCTTACAACATCAACAAATAACGTAATAACTTTTAGACAAATGCCGTCTTTGAAACTCCTATATTCACACTTATAAATTTTTGGGTACCTTTATATTAGCTTGCTACGCCAAGTGAATGAGGTTTTCTTTTCTCAAACAAGACAACAAGGGAGGCTTTTCATCCAAATTTACAGTATTTCTGCTTGAAAGTAGAACTTCCTGTCCGTATTGCAGTCGTCCGTATGATAGAGGTGTAGAGTTGTAGTATTTAGTTTTGATATCTTCGGGGCCAAGCGGACTGCGTGTCCTTCGAATCGGTGTCCGTAAGGAGAGGTTGGACAGTCTGTGATCCGCCACGATAAGTTGTTCATATACAATACATGGAGACGTCTCCTATTCATAACTTTAGTCCAAAAAACGATGAAAGTATAAAGTTGTGGGAACACTTGGCTTGGAAGTTTGGAGGAACGGAAAATGGTGTCGCAACACGAGTCGCCATTTCTACGGATGTTTGGAGATTTCTATGAAAGAGAGAAGTCCCCGGGGGGACTCTCATTTATAATTTTCATGAGTGATCGTCAGAAAATTAAAAGGAATCCCCCTCCTGAAAGATATCAGAAATCCGTTTTGTGGGTTTGACTCAAATCCATTTTTATCCCTAAGGCCCAGTTCAAACGTCGAACTTCACATGTGCCGAACCTAATGCAAATGAGCAATAACGGGATAGATTTTGCGCATTTGCATTAGGTTCGGCACATGTGAAGTTCGACGTTTGAACTGGGCCTAAGAGGTACTAAAGCCTGGGGTCAATTCAATAAAAATTTTACAAGTGTAATTTACAAGTGTAGCTATTGGTTTCGATCTCTGAAACAATGGCTACGCTTGTAAATTAGAATTGTAAAAGTTTTATTGAATTGACCCCTGGTTTTCATATGTCGGGAAAATCCCAGACGATTGAGGATTTCGCTGTTTCCCGACCGTCCCAGATTTGGCCGACTTATGAAAACACTCAATCATAGTCATCCCCGATCATCTGGGATGTTCTGGGACAAATCGGGAGCGTTTCTATTTTCCCGACGCGTCCCACATTTCTGCGATGATCGGCGATTTTCCCGACTGGTAGTCGAGCCTAGTAGGGACGATCGCGAACAGCAAAATCCCTGATCGTCTGGGTTTTTTCCAACATATGAAAACCAGGCTTAATTCTTTCTGAAAAGTTCATTCCTGGCAGCATTTTTTTTTTAACCCTAACCTCGGTAAATAAGCCCTCAACACACTTTCGCAAGTTTCCACGGTTGTTAATGTTTTAAGACAGTTTTAAGGTGATGTTACACGGAACGATTCGCAACGACGATTTTTAGCGCAACAAAATTAACGACAGGTATGTCACAAGAAACAACTTGATAAAGATTCGTGTTTTTGCATTGCAAGTTTTTGAATCTCGCAACGCAAAAATTGGCGAAGAAAATCGTCCGCGCACCCAAGTTGCGCTAAAAATCGTCGTTGCGAATCGTCCCGCGTAACATCACCTTGAAACCGATAAGGAATCTCGCTTATTTCAAAACTACGCAGATTATTACAATGTAAAAGGAGCCGTGAAAATCATAAGTTGATTTTCTTATACCATTATACATATAATATCCTGCGGTGGAAAGATAGGCTCACCAAAACAGAATAATTCTTTCAAATTTATTTTATGCTCTCATCAAGACATTATGCTCTCCTGTACAAAACTGTTCCGCACCCCACGCATTAACTCATGGTAAATTATAGATTAACAATCCATTGCTTGTCAATATAAGTCATGCACAAAAATAACGATTATAAAATGCTTATTCAAGATTTTCCTTTTCACAAAAACGAGTGCGCTCGATTCGAAATCTTTTCTTTTCAATCACGGTGTTGCACCAACCGCAAGAAACGCTAGGACACTCACAACCGTGCGATACGTAAACTTTTTGTCGTATCTTAGCCGACATCTGATGTCATTTTCTCCCTTCGCTCTCTCATTAAAATAGAGTACTGAAAAATCGCAGCCTTTCTAATAGATTGCACATTATCTCTCCAATATGCTCAGGACTGCAAATAAACTTTTGCGTTTTATTTTCGGTATGTTAAGGGAATGCTTGCATGCGCGAAACCCATTGAAGGGTGCTTTTTCCACCTCTTTTATGAAAGTTGTGTGAGTGTGTGTAGAAAGGAATTCACCAACAACTGGCGACGTTTGTCCGCTTACGGATGAAGTGCTGCTTAAGAAAAATTCGGTATCTTCTGGCCTTTTCTTAAATGCTTTTCATTTACAAACTTGGTGGCTTTAAACAGTCAACTTCTCAGCCTGGCGGACTCCTCATTATCCGGAAAAAGACCACGAAAATTATTCCCAACGGACTCCCTCCATAACCGGAACCAAATCCTGGCAGCGGAACGGTCATGATTGAAATAGAGGCAAACAATAATACACATCAAAAATATCAATATATCGGACAGAAGCATTTAACAATTTTTAGCAGTGATTTAAACAAGGCCAAAAATAAACGCCAGCTCAGTCTCGTCTCAGCTTCGAAACACGTGAATAACCCGCATATTCACGTTGGGAAAACGATGAACTACCGGTGGACATCTACTTCCAGGTAGTTTCGAACCGGAAGTTAAACTGCAACGCGTCGTCTCGAGCGAAACTGCAGCCCGGCCCACGCATGCAGACGCGTCACGTGATCTCTTTCCTCATACCTCCGTAACAAAGCTGATTTGATTGCGTTAAGATAAGCTCAAGAGAGCCTGGGAACCTGCGTGCATCGGTGTGAGTTGACGTCACATGACTTACCGTTTCAAAGTTGAGCGTCACTTTCTGTAAATCACAATTAAAGTGTTAAGCTGATAACAGCTGAAAAACAGTAATCTGATTTTGTTTCGTGCAATATTTCAGCTGGCCAAACCAGCCTTAGAAGAATTTCGCAATACAGAAAATTAAATAGTGGAAGATAATGACACTTTCTGTAGCATGCAAAATAATGGAAATATAGCTGACATTGTTAGCGCACTACTTACTTCAAGGCATGTTTGCAGCGTTTTTGTGTTGTTTTTTTATATCAGATAATTAACTCCAAATTCTCTCTCTCTTCGCATCCAATTCGCTTCCTGTCTATTGTGCCCAGTGGTTTAAACCAAATTACCAAAACAAATCCGTATACTAGATAAAACACACACACGAAGATGTTATGTAATCTATGTAACTACAATAGCTAACTGTTGTCAGTCCATCATGATCATATTTCGTAAGCTAAATACAAAGATAGAGAGCCAATTTAGAAACGTTTATTCGTTAACTTTTTTATGAACTGAAATATATTAAGGAAAACAGGAATTTGTGAGGAGGTGTGACAGAACACATCTCAGGATTTATAAAATCAGCCTTTTCAGATTCTTACTTGAAATTTCAAGTTTATTTTAACGTACGCTTAGTGTAATCTTCTAATTTAGAAACTCGAGTTTCATTATCATATCGTAAATACAATTTATTGAGTCACCGACCATTAGACGATCATTCGGGATGACACATGTGAAATAATTCATTAGCAATTTTCAATCTTTTTAAAGTTTTCAGTGATTTTCTGAGAGGTAAGTACGTACCGTTTCTTTGATATCTAATCACGGCTCTATGTGTATGGCTTGATAATCACATACTTTGTACAAACTAAAACATCGCTCTTTGTTTCCTAGCGATAAACTTTTAAAATAGGCTCCTTTGGGGGAATTCAACCTTTCCGTTCTTTTGAAATTTTGAGGTCTACCCGTTGAAGGCAAACCTGTCATCTTGTCTGATCTTATTCGGCCAATTTTTCGTCAATTTAACGTCTTAATACAACAAATATTTAAAGCTTCAAAGGTTTTAATGTTCGAAGTGTCGGCTTTTGCATAATTTAGTTTGCAGAAAGTGTGGAAAGGTCTTTGCGGGATTGCGGTCTCGTGCCATCAACCGACCTCAGACAAACACAATTATACTGTATTAGTTTTGTGGTAAAAACCTAGTTCCATTGTGTTATTGTTGTACCAGTGAACTTGTGTAGAACGGCGGTTTCTTTTCTATCCGGGGGTCGCGGAGCACCCTTTAAAGTGGGGGGCCGTTCAGAAATTCAAAGCATGTAAAAAATAAATAAACAGACTACCGACCTCATGAAAGCAATGGTAAAGCTTTGGGGACGGATTTGGACTAATTTTTGATTTTGGACTGAAATGAAGTAGACGAAGAGCAAAAAAGCAAACAATGTCAACAACAACTGTAAACAAACAATAGCCGACCTCGTTCCAACACACTCATCTATCTCGTGCTACCCTCCGTGTGTAAAAAGAGGTTTTATCGAAGCCGAAACTACGAGAACAGCACTTGAAGAGAATCTCTCTAATTGCACCTAAAAGCGCGTGTTTATCCACCAATAGTCAGTTATCGACATAACCTTATCGAGAAATAATTATCCTCACGTGAGAAGTCGGCACTTCACTTCAACAAAAGAAAAAAATCCTGCGATAAACACGTCACTCGCCAGGGCGTAGTTTTAAAAAAGCTTAAGTACTGATGGAAAACTGGAGACTAATACAAAATCAGCCATTGCTGAAAGCTATTTACAAGTAACCCACGATCTTAACATACAAGAGAGGTAAATATCTTAATTAAAGACACGCTCGTCAGAGCAAACACCTGAAGTTTACTGATGCGTCGCGACCACAAAAACCGGCCACAGCGAGGAGTCATCGTAGGCGTCAAAAAACCTTTTGTTTTAAGGAAATTATTTTACGTATAAAGTGGGGGGAGGGGTAGAATAAGAATATGGGGTGGAGGGAGCGTTACAGGCAGTCATTTCCAATTCCCGTCTCCAGAGCTCCACAGTATTTTGCTTTCTTTTTTGTTCTTTTGTGTGACAAAACAAACGGGCGGTGTGGCAGAAACATTTTAAAGTGGAGAAGGCCCCTGGGCCAGCCGGGAAAAATCAAAGGCTCCTGTGAGCCAACTCGTGAATATGAAACACTATAAACGGTCCCCCGACCTATGCAGTGGTGCTCCCTTTAAGGTCATTTAATTAAAGAGGAACCAAAATATGCGCCTAAACCAGTCGATAATAAGTCTCAGTGAAGGTAATACAATAAACAACTAAAACGAGACTAAATATTAAACTTAACGAAAAAAAATAGAAATTTAATTGGTTTGAAAAGAAGTTGATCCGGCGAGGCTAACCGTAGAATGACACAAATCTATCAACGGACTCATTTCAAACTCGCGAAATATGAGCTCCTGCGCATTTCACTAGTACCCGGTTCTCTGTACCGTGCCGGCAAAATAGTAATTTATGCTAATCAAGATCATCACCGTTTGAGTAGCCAACACTACTCAGTACTGGTCTGGGTCCGGTTGTTCAAAAGGCGGATAGCGCTTTTCACCGGATAAATCACTATCTAGTGGATAACACAAAGGATTTTGGTAATACTTATCAACTGGATAGTGATTTATCCGATGGATAGCGCTATCCACCTTTTGAACAACCTGTGCCTGGTATTTACGGTGATCAATTGAGGACGTCCCACCTACATTTTATTGTCGCAATTATCGTGGGTAAAATAAAACTTATTCGCGTGATTAATTGAAAATCATCGCGCGATACAACATTCCCGCTAGGAAGTGTGACATTCGTGTACTTCGTAGTTATGCGCTTTTAGGTTGTGGTTTTGCAAATGTTTTGTAAATGAAGGTCAAACTGACTACTCAACAAGAAAGACTTCTATCACGGACCGCGGGGTTGCAATTGGTGTTCGAGTTTGTCACTTGCCGCTTCGTGTTTTTACTATATACCGCTTGCATAGTTTTCAATTTATCTCGCGATTATTTTTATTTTATCGCGCGATATTCTAATTTTCTCATTTATCGCCGGATAATTGCGACAATAAAATGTCAGAGGTGAAATGTCCTCTATGGGCCACCGTAGGTATGTTATACTAAAACACGTAAAACTGAATTGTCTGCACTAGTTATATAAAATATCACGTTTTTGTAAATTTTCAATGACTTTAGTTGCAAGAGCCTCGTCCAGCTTTCAATTTTGAAAATAATGCCGAGTTTGGGAAATACGAAAGTTTCAAAATGCACTCTTTCGCAATCGAAACATTTATTTTATTCATTTTTTTGTTTTTGTTATACGAGAAATCTCAGCTTGCGACAAATTTCATTTAAAAGTACTAACGAAGAGGTTTCATTTGAATGGTCACCCCAAAGGATTTCATCGGCAGACTCAAAAGTTAGAACTACATTACATGTCTGCATAATTGACTCTGGAGCTAAAAGGGTTAAGAAAACTCTGTTTTTTTATCCAATTAATGAGAAATTTCAGTTAAGATGAGACGATTCGTTGGTTGCTCCAAGCAACCGAAAATTAAAAATAATGGCTGATCACACCTCTAGCTTACAGGTAGCGTCTGACAGTTGTTTACGATCACATTAATTAAATTGTTGTTAAAACTTGTATTTTTGCTTATGGACGATGTAAAACTAAGCGTTGTTGTGAGGCTCGCGCCTAGCGAAAATAAAACACAAGTATGGCGACCTTTTTGCGCTTTATGTTTAGCAAACGCCCTATTTTCTTCAAATTTGTATTCAGACCACACCTGTTGCAATTTTGGCACAGCCTTACGCGAAGTTACAGGTCTAAGTGGTAGATTTTTCTGACACCTTGTCCGGAGGGGGGGCGGGAGTCTACGACGATTCTTCCGTGAGCATGTGACGCCATAATGTAAAAACCATTACTTTTAAATAACATAAAACAATATTAACTTTCATACACCGTTCCTGTTTTGAAACATGGCCTAGACCCGTTTCAGATCAGGCCGGACCACGAAACCTTGCCACTTCATTGAGCCTTAATTTAGTTACGTACTACGGCTCATGGATACCCGACCGATCCTCCTTAGTTACGTACATTTATATCAGTTTTAAAGCTAAAAGTTTTCTTTAAAAGATTGAAACGAAAATATTAAGACAGATGAATTTGTGTACCGTTCCTTGACAATCTCTGCGGCCAATCACTTTAAACTATGTTAAATTTTAGACTAAAAAATACAAAATTTATAGTGAGAGACGTTACCACCCCCCCCCCCCCCCCCCCCCTGCACTTGGTCAAAACCTTTGAGCATTCATGCTGACAATAAAACACTTTAATATTATTACATACGTGTCATCAGGTATTAAACAGAGTTCGTGCGAATCGAAACCCTCACCGCCAATAAAACTCTTTTAAATAGATTCAAAACATCCGGACAGCTGATTACCGATTGTTCTGTATTTTCAAATGTTTTCCCATCGGTAATATTTCTGATGTGCATATATACAGCTTAAGTTATCAAAACAACCTCTAAGCTCTCACAAACAGCCTATATTTTGCTGTGACATGACGATTGGCGATAAACAAAGTGCCACACCTTATTCTGGCGCATTTGGGGACAAAAACCAGTCAACAATTTGCCTCAAGTTTTATGGCGTAATTGTTTTTTATAAGTGTTTTTTGTTTTTCTCGCATGCGACCAGGGTGTGTGAGCTATAAGTTTCAGCTGGCGTCCAGATAGGCTTTCAGCAGTGAAGGCGAAGCTTTTAACAGGATCTAAACGAGAATTGTTCCTTGGTGAGTGGATTTGAAGCCAAGCAGTAAGGTCAGTTGCATTGCTGGAACATACATTTATATATATACATATATATATCTACAATTTTAATTCTCGTTTACAGTGAATCGTAACAGAAAAGTCCAGGCCTCGAAAAGTCGACTTTTTTGTTACATCTTCGAGAAATGCGTTGAGATGAACCGTAAGCTAAAACAGAATTTGCTTAAATTTTTATTTAAACTGAACTATGTGGCATTTCTCAGTATCCCATGAGACGTCTGCCTTTTTGTTTTTCGAATTTAAATGCCGAGAACAGCCACTGATCACTATCACCGCGAAGGAATGCTTTGCATAAATGTTCTATGTTTACCCGGCATTGCCACTTGGTATCTGCAAAAAGCTGTTTTTAGCTGTTAGTTCTATTTTTAATCCATGTCACTTTAAAGATATCATGTTCGTTTTTCATGCCGTATGAGTATTCTTGCCTAAGGCCACCTGTTGCCTTTACTTTCTAAATATACTGTACTCCATAAACACACGTGCACATTGCAGTTGAACAAACAACGTGTCTTGCCGAGAAAACGTTGTAACAAAATATCAATACGTTTGATACATATCGTTTAGTTCAGTTACCCGGCGAATGTCCTAAGCTTCCTGCGCTTATTCGCGCTTAAAATAACAAGAGAAAATACGGACGAACAATTGAACAAAAGCTTGTACTTCTACGCGCTATATACCTGTTAAAAGACCTGTAAGCTCCAACACAATAAACACAGTGTTGGGTGGGGGATAAACCTACAGTTTACAAAACTTCCAAATTAAATTAACAGCAGATCCGTACTCTTAAGATCATAATTTACCGGAAGTTCGTTTCATTGTCCTTTATATTTTTTCCATAGTCTACCTTGTGCGTGGGCTCTTTTATCCCTTTGAATTGCCTTATTGCTATATTTAGCCAATAAAATGCCTTCCCTTACCTCGGAGACCGGAATAATTTTACAAGTTTCTTCCGATTTTACGTTTTAGCTTGTTTTGTGGCGCAGTGCGTAATTTTGAACCTAATATTTTGAAGTATTTTTTAAATTTTTGGGCCGAGAAAAAACATTGTGTTCTACACTTCCGGTGTGTCACATAATGCATTTCCGGTTTTTGGAATTTCGCGAAGAACTAAACTTGTTGTTGTTCGGCAATTACTTTTATCGTTGGGGAATTTTCTACATGACGGAATCATGCATAGGTTCCAATTCCACTGAGCTTTTGTGTTAGATGAAACGGATTAATGAAGGAGTCTTGCATGAACAAAAACTCTCTTATCCATATAAAGACGGGCATCCCTGTAAGGCAGACACCTCTACGACGGACATGGTTCTGGCCGAATTTCACTTGTTGGTCTGTTACTTAACTCTCTGTAAGCGGATTCTTCTCTATTTATGTAAAAAGCTTAAGCTGGCTCCGAAGGTGTCCGACTTCACGGAATTCACTGTGTACATTGAAAAAAGCAAACTCATTATCTAATTAAGGGCTACTATTGGCAAGTACATCATATGCCGTAGAAGGTTTTTTCATTAAATTTAAATACTTTGTGCTCCAATATTTTCATGAATTTATTATAGTACTCGCGATCTTGCATTGAACTATGAAAAAATAGAGGATTAAAAAAGCAAACCGGTATTAATCCATCAATGGATTTCTAGATCAATGGCAATGTACAATTGTACAGCTATCTACCAGTCACGGCTTAGAAACTAAATAGAAGAAAATATTGACATAGCAACAGACATTGTAAATAAAGCTTGCCCGTTTCACGACAAGCTCTCATTCATGGCTGTAAAAACAAAGGGATATGTCTGGGCTTGCTTCCAGACAGAATTATCGATGCATCAAAATTCAGTTTTGAAATAAAAAAAATATCTCACAATTTATAAAGATTCAAATAACTAGAATATAACGAAGAGGGGAATTTGTCACGAGGTCCTTCTTCTGAAGACCATTCATGGTGAAAGGAAACGCCTAGTAAATGTCCTTGAGTAAATGTAATGTCTAAATTAATTTTGCGCCAATATGATTACCGTACAGCTGATCACTCGAGAAACAAAGAGTTTTGTTTATCGCACCCCCTCCCCAGAGAGCAGCGGTGTTGCTTCTTTTGTTGGTGAAATCAACCAATGGAATCAGAGATCGAGGAATTTTGCTTCCGGCGAAATAACGGCGCAAGCGTAGAAGGGTGACGTTATCCCCGGGGGGAGATACCGTCAGTTGCTTTATCCGGTCAATGGCGTATGTATCAATCATGAAACTGACGAGGCTCGTGAATATCGCCATAAAATACGTCGACTCGAATAGGTATTTTCAAATGCGAGGAGCTCAGCTCATTCA
The DNA here is from genome assembly GCA_022457155.1 of Cladopsammia gracilis. Classification (NCBI taxonomy): domain Eukaryota; kingdom Metazoa; phylum Cnidaria; class Anthozoa; order Scleractinia; family Dendrophylliidae; genus Cladopsammia; species Cladopsammia gracilis. The sequence continues at coordinate 411,169 of JAJGOT010000034.1, forward strand.
CTAGAGTTGAAAATTTCATCATACTTCCTTTGGGAGTGTTTAAGGAGCCGATAACGACATCTTTTGTGTGTCTAACGCTCAAATTCCTCTTTCCGTGTTGGAAACGAAACTTGACTTCCTTAGCTTGCGAGGAGAATCGACCCGCACAAGTTCTGTTTGCTGCGACACATCGTACCATTCCTGCTTTCTTGAAAAGCCTAGTTAATTGCTGAAGGTATTTATTCTGCAAACAAGTATTTTCCAGTGTTGGATAGCGATTTTGTATATGTTTAAGGTGAGTTTATTGGAGCGCGAAGCGCTGTATCTTGATCGATCTTGCAATCTTGGGAACGTGCAGAAACATGTCAATTTGCACTACGTTCTACGTGATGTGACGATCCGTCGACCTCGTGGAGTTTTCATAATGTTACTGTATTCTTCTTCATTCCCCGAGACTGTAAAATCGATCTCTTGATGCAGACCTTTGATAGAAATCGGTATAAAATATGATCCTTATAAAGACCAGTCATGTTTCTTTCTCGTGCGCGTTGTTGTGGGTTCTTTGTTGAGGCTTGTCAACGACTGTTCAGAAATTTCAAAAGAGAATATACTGCTTATTATGTACTTGTGTTTAAAAGGTAAAGGGGGTTATTTCCTACGTACAACTGTCCAAATAGAGATCATTTTATCGGTATATTTGATTTATAATTTCGGGATAATCTGTAATTCGCACTGCGATCATATTGAGCTTTGTTTTGCATTCGTCAAATTCGCATGACCTATTCAGAGCACTCAAAGGAATTTCAATGCCTTTTACCTTTTCGCTGGTGTTTGTTTTACGTCTAAGCGCCCTAAACTACCGGAAATTACACTGAACAGTTTAAAAGTGGAAGAATTTTCGATTTTAGCGTTGTTTTCTTCATTGAAGCTTCTCAGAAAGTTCAATATTTTAGTATGCAACAGGAAGTCTCGATTCTACGGTTTGTGCTTGTTATTGCAAATTCCAGCTTGAGTCACGAAATAGCTTGTTCGAGAATTGATCGAGCGAAGATCCGAACAATGTAAGCCTATAACAAGAAAATAATTTCGTTGTATAGAGTAAAGTGGCCCGAAAACTTTCAAGCTTTCCGTTTTACCACTTTACAGGCGCAATCTCGTTATAAACAATTTTAATATTATGGTTTACATGAACGTAACAGTCGCCAGGCTGTTTCAGAAGTAATATATTTTCTAAAGTATTTTTCCTGTTTTGCACCTCTTCAGTAGTCTAGTGTCGTATTGTAGAATAAAAATCCATTACCAACACTACATAAAATGAGGCTTTCAGCTATTCTCTGTATACAATTTGTTTTTTATTTTTCACAAAAGTTGTTTTTTGTCATTTGCAATATCATTATTAGTAATCAAGTTTTTTCAAAATTCAAGGTCAACTGTGATTTTGCAATACTTGGTATTTAAAGAAATATCTTTTGGTTAAAAGTTTATCACAACAAAATAAGGAGGACTTAATTTTCTGCACAATTCGACAAGAAATATTGCTGTCAAAGGTAATTAAGTAAACAATAATTGACCATTCTGTGGATGACTTGTTGGTTTAGAATGTAGTTTTGATTGTTGTCGCACTTTCCGACTATCATGGGTCAAACTGATCACCTGATTCGGGGGGGAATTTTTAACATTGTAATCACATTTTTATCGCTTTTAAGAACAGGTCGAGTGTACTTTTCATGCATATTTCTTGGAAAGATAGCTACAGTGACATAAATAGCTTTTTTCTTGTACAGTTTTAGTTTTTGATGTACAAATGCTTTCTGTTTATTATTTTGTTCAAGTTGTATCTGAGGTTTTTATGTAGTGGGCAGATGAATCACGAGGTAGAGTAAATCCTTTTATGCAAGATTGACCACTTGTAAACAGGAAGTTCTTGTTAATTTTTTCAAAGTTCTCTTTTTTTAGGTTCTTGGACTTCTCACAAATACATTATTTTTATTATACATGTTATAACTTTAATAATTTTCTGTCGTCTTGTTTATAATATAGTTTTGGCAAAGAATTTAAAGAATTCTTGTTCAACCTTGGTGTAATGATATCTTGTAAATACATGTGGTGACTTCAAAAACAGTGAGAATGACTAGAACTTAAATTAGAACTTAATTGTTTCATTGTTGAGAGAAGTGGTATCATTTTGAAATCACTAAATTTCTAGAATGTTTGTGCACATGTATACATTTAATTGTATCCACTTTATAAAATACATGTAGAACTCTTTCATTGTTAATCTTGTGACCATTTTTTAGCAGTTGTGTTAATTAAAACTGATTTTCAAACTGGTCAACTCATATTAGTAAATATATTAAATTTGAAGTTTCTTGTTTTCGTGCAACTGCATATAACTCATGTGACGTCACATGCGATGCAAGAAAGATCAAAGCAGCTACTTTTCTTGGAATTAACACGTTCCTGTAGCTTCATGAAAATTCCTTTCAGTTTTGACATGTGACTGTATGACTCTGTATTTTGCAATATTCCTAGTCATGATGTTTTATTACATTAAGTCTTAAAATTGCTTACTGTTATAAATGTAATTTAACCCTAATCTCAAATTTCATTTTGTTAAATATTGAAAAACAAAATAAAATAAATAACGAAGGGGTGCCTGGAAAAAAGCCCTAAGTGACTTCTGATAAACTGCTAGATTCTCATTCCAAATTGCCTTGTGTTCCATTGTGAAACGCAGGGAGAATTTGATGTTACATCAAAAGTCACTTAGGGCCTTATTCCGCGCACCCCACCATGGTACCATGCAAATGTAGTAATGAAGTGGTTTCATTTGAATGGTCACTCCATAGGATTTCGTTGACAGACCCAAAAGTTAGAACTACGCTACTTGTACATGTATCTGCTGTGGTTCAATTTTTTTTTTTTGATTTGAAAATTTTCAAACCAGTTTGATTTTTGTTTTCCTTTGTCTCAGATTAATCTATAAAAAATTAAACTAATTTGGAAATTTTCAATCCAAAGAAAAATTGAACCACGGCATATCCATAACTGAGGCCCTGCCAGAGTAAATTCCGAGAGGCGACATGACCCAAAAAGTAGCGACAGCACGTAAAATGAAATCGCGACTCAAGACAAATGATCGTTTCTTTTCCGACAGCAACGTGAAACATTGATAAAACACCGACACGAGACATTTTAAAATTCAGACAAGCGACACAGGACCCCCCCCCCCTGTTAGGGCCTCGTAACTGACATTTCACTGAAGAAGGGCTAAGCCCGAAACCTCTGAAAAATTTCAAATTTTCAGCACTTTTCAACGTTAACATTTTCCATTATTTATTGTGTTACAAGTGCCATGCAGTTTTTTAAACTTTTTTGTTCAACTATTTTGCCTATCCATAACTGACTCTGGGAGGGTTGAGGAATGTTTTAATCATAAAAAGGAAAAGAGTTAAAGTGCACCTAACCCCCAATTTTCTTCTTCTTTTAATCAACTCGATGTACATTGAAAAGTCCTATAGTGAAATATTTCGTGTTTTTAACGTTGCATTAGTGAGTTATAGAGATTTGAATTTACAAAGACTTTACCATTATTTCTACAGGGCCGTAGCCAGAAAATATAAGGACTGAGGCAATATCCATGGTTAAATTTCTCGCCTAGCTATTTAGGGTCTTTATGATGACTACGTTTAAACAAAACACTAGGATCATGACTGAGGCAAGTGCCTCGGTTTGCCTCATACTGGCTACGGCCCTGTTCTACTTCAATTTACAATATGCAGTTCACAGGTTAAGGATAATCAATTTAAGAAATACTAAATAAAAACTGTTAATTATAGTCAATTGATTTGTAAAAAAAAAATATTACTTGGAGGTGAAAACAAGTAGTTGTATAATAAACGATTCCTGATTTGACTTCATCTTATTAACATTTTGTAAATTCAAACCTCTATAATTCACTAATGCAACGTTAAAAACAAGAAATATTTAACTTTTCAACGTACATAGAGTTGATTAAGCGAAAAAAATTGGGGTTAGGTGCACTTTAAAAACACTTACTATTTTCTGTGGCTTTCTAACATGTGAAATATTATGTTACATGTACATGTACTTTCAAGTTGTACTGCAAAATTTTCTTCATTCTGTTGTTTACAAGTTTCTTTGTAGATTAAGATGTTTTTCAAATGCTTATGGCATCTCAGTGTGCTGATTTTTAAATGTATAAATCTTGGACATTAGTGACGATTGTTAACTAAACTTTTGAAGAAAGGATGAACATTGGTCAACATTACAGGGCAATGTTACTGTTCTTCGTATCATTCTGAAAAGCCACAAAATGGATACCTAAAAATGATGCTTCAGTTTTGTTAACAATAACTACAGCTGTAGTGCACTGAAGCCATAAGTAAATATGTTTTGATACACTCAGATGGCATGGATGGAATTGGATTGCAAGTTGAAAAATTGGACAATTTTTTAAGTCTCTCTTGTATATTGGAAAAATTGCTTAAATCAATAATTTATTAGGACTTGTTACACTTGATATTAATTTTCCTCGTAATGCTCTAAGAGCATTTTGTTTATGAGCAAAGGTGCTCAGTCAAATATTTTGTAGTGTTCTACCCACAAATATCAAAATCCCTGTGACATTCCCCATTTAAGACCCTGTTAAAAACATCCCAATGTGTTTTCCTTTTAGTAATTACATGTCCATGTAACTAACAGAAAGTGTTTGTTTTTGTTTTTGCCATGTGCTGTAGTATTGTACATTGTACATGTATTCTTATTTTTGTTGTCATTTGACCTGCATTTGAAGTTTTTTTCCTGGTTTATTTTTATCTTTTGTTTGATTTCACTCATTCTTGCATGATTACTGATTAGAAGCCTTAAAATGTAGTTTTAACACAACAGGAAATGAAAGGTGTTTTAAAAATAAACAGCCATCTGAAGCATTATTTTTCTTAGATAGTTAATTGTTTGCTAATTTGCTTTATCTTGTCTTCATTGAAACCATGTTATTTTTGCAGTTTCTATTAATATGATTGTGAATTGTACATGTACATCTACATGCCAATATAACTTCCTTTCCTTTCTTTGTGGTATACGGTATGTACTTTTTGCATGCTTCTTTCATTTAAAATTAAAAAGTCAGTTGTCATGTAAATGTATTCTTTTTTTAAAGGATACCCATGGTATTTAGCACTACTTTCATCAAAACTGCAATCTGCGATAGCTGAAATCAATCATGCCAATTCAAACGCCACAGTGGACAGAGTTTCTCCAGTGTCCAATATGTACCAACGATTTCGACGAACACAGCAGGCAACCAATCAGTCTTGGATGTGGTCACACAATGTGTGACTCCTGCTTGTCAAAGCTGCCAAAAACCCAGTGTCCATTCGACCAGGCTGTTGTTGAAACAGATGTTTCCAAGCTCCCTTACAACTATGCTCTCCTTCAATTAGTCGGAGTAGAAATACCAGACGATCCGCTTCCAGCCATAGAAAGTGTACAGAACAATGCTACGCAATATCGAGCGGCTAAACACGCAATTGAAGAACTTGCATTGTTTTTGCAACCTGCCGCTGGTGGTCCTAACGGAATGGTCAATGGAAATAGCAATGGAAGTTACTGTAATGGCTCTGTTAATGGGAATGGAAACAGTATTCCAACAAGACCTATGCAGCGTAAGCTGGTGACATTAGTAAACTGCCAGCTTGCCGAGGCTGATGGACGAACCAGAGCCATGCGTGCTGCTAGAAGCCTTGGGGAAAGAACTGTAACCGAGCTTATATTATTACACCAAAATCAGCAACAACTGTCAGCAAATTTGTGGGCTGCGGTTAGGAACCGTGGTTGTCAGTTTTTAGGACCAGCAATGCAAGAAGAGGCATTGAAACTGATTTTGTTGGCTCTTGAGGGAGGAGAAGCTCTGTCTAGGAAAGTTTTAGTTCTGTTTGTGGTTCAGAAGTTGGAATCGTTGTTTCCACAAGCTTCTAAGACAAGTATTGGTCATGTGGTACAGTTACTTTACAGGGCATCCTGTTTTAAGGTGGGTAATATTCTGGGATCATGTATTTCTTTTTAAAACCCTTTAACTTCCAAGAGTGCCAAATATCAAAATTCAAGAAAAATCTTAAATTTAATGTTGTAAAATATTGAAAAACAAATGGTACCATGCAAAAGTACTGCTGAAGAGGTTTCATTTGCATGGTTAGACATAGGATTTCGTTGACAGACTCAAAAGATAGAACAACACGTCATGTCTACATAACTGACCCTGGGAGTGAAAGGGTTTATAATTATTTTTTTTTATTGATGAGAAAACTAATGTCAAATTGCCTTAAAGACCTGTTTGAGATTGTATTTACGTTAAGATCTGACTATTAAATAAATATTCATGTGACATTGTTTCAGGTGGAAAAAAAGAACAATGAGTCGTCTCTGATGCAGCTTAAAGAACAGGTACAGTTACATGTACATGTATATTGTAAGAAGTTTTATGCCTACGTAACAGAACAATGATACATTATGTAGTTCCAGAAAAAAATCCATGCCCACCACATGGAAGGTCATTGGAAATTCCTAGGGGGAGGGGGGTCTTAAAAGCCAACATTTTAGAAGCAAAGTATGAAGCTAAACTGGAATTTCCTGGGGGGACAGGGGGTGCTAAACAAAAAATCTTCCGTGAGGGGAGTATGGATATTTTCTGGAACTGCACATTGTTATATTTAACTATTAAATGTCTTCAGCTTTGAAGTTCAAAGTTCAAACTGTCTTGTTTCTGTTGATCATGGTTCATTTGGTTGGTTTGTTTGCATCCTTTCTGCTATTTGCTTTGCACTTTTCACTTCCTTTGTGTTGTAAAATGTTTATAGTGGTGGATATTTTAACACTAATAATTTTGATTTTGTAATCATTATTCCAAAGCATATATATTGTAACATTTTAAGCAAGAAAGATGTCAGTTGATACAGTAAAATTTTTGCTGTGCCGTTACAGAAAATATCCCTACTCCCCCCATTAAAGATCATTGGAAATTCCGAGTGGGTAGGGGATCTCATAAGCTAAAGTTTTCAAAGGGAAGTTTAAAGCCAAACTGGAATATTCAGAGGGGTGGGGTTTAAACCAAAAAAGTTTCCATGGAGGAGGTATGGATATTTTCTGCAACAGCATATTCCTAGATATATCATAGTAATCACGACTGTGATTCATTTATTAGTTCCGTACATATGATGCACTTCGAAAAGAGCATGATGCACAGATAGTGCAGATTGCTACAGAGGCAGGACTGCGCATTCTTCCAGACCAGTGGTCCTCACTGCTGTATGGAGATCTTGATCACAAATCTCATATGCAGTCCATTATTGACAAGGTATGGCAAAAATGGTTACTTTGATGTGACAACAATTTCGGATGGAATTAAAAGAGAAATTAAACTGTCCTTCCCCCAAATCAGTGATGAATTTAGGCTAAAAACAAAATGCACCATTTTATTCCATCATGAAAAAAAAACAAGACTAGAAAAAATGACTTAAAAAAACATGTAGCTAACTTGCTAACTGCGGGCAGTGGATATTGCTTTCTGTAAAATCTATAATAATCAATAAACAGTTGAACAGTTGAACATGAAATGGGTAAGGGTTGTCTTAATTTTTTTATTTAAATTGACCAAGAATGAAGCTTAAGTACATTTTTAGAAATGAACTTGTTATACAGTAAGAGTCCTTTTGTTTGGAATAACCTCTTGCCATATGCAACGATAATACTGTACTATTGTTTCATAACACACAAGACTGTTACTAAGAATCATATGGGGTAATCAAATGGTGTTTTTGTACATTTCAGCTCCAGTCTCCATCGTCGTTTTCTCAGAGCATTCAGGAGTTGATCATTGCTCTTCAGAGGTCTGGAGATCCAGGTGAACTGTGCAAGATGCGTGACCAGTTTGAAGTGCTTTCTGAGATTGATGCTTCACCAGGTTTGTGTGCAAGCCAGGGCTCGTTTTGGTTAATTCAAGGGGCACTGAGATCAAATTTTTTATTTTCATTTTTTTACATCTTCGTGTACAATTAGACTTTCTTACTCATCTTGCCAAATTTCAATCCATTATGAACATCAGAAGTCGTTTTATGTTAACATTTACAGTGTATGTCCATGAATTTGCGACCGCCATTAATCAACCTTGTTCCAAGGCTTGGTTGCGAATGGGATAAAGTGACGTCAAAGGCTCAAACATACCTCACAGAAAAGCAATGTTTGAGCCTTTGACGTCACTTTATCCCATTCGCAACCAAGCCTTGGAACAAGGTTGATTAATGGCGGTTGTAAATTCTGGGACATAAATGTTAAAATGACTTCTGATGTTCATAATGGATTGAAAGTTGGCAAGATGAGTAAGATGTAAGATGAAAAAAATGAAAATCAAAAATTTGGTCGCAGTGGCACTTTAAAGGTTTAATGAAACACAAATTAATTCACTTTTGTTTGATTTTCTTGTTCTTAACAGAGGCAGCATGTCCTGAATGGGATGAATTAGAGAAGGCTATGACTGCAGTGCATTCTGTGGTTCATGGACTTGTGAAGTTTTCAAAAGTGAGTGCAGTTGTGTTTATTAGATCTGTGGCTCTTGGTTTCATTAAGAAAGTGGAGCATATGCTACTTTGGCTATCTCTGATGCTTTTCAAAAGTTAATGTTTGCCATCAAAATTATCTTTAAAAGATTTTCTACCTGAGTAGAAGAGAATGTTCCAAGACTTTACCTGTCAAGCTATCAAGTGTGATAATCTGGGTAGTTCTGAAGAGTTTTTCCTTTTTTTCCCACACATTAGACCCACGGCAAGGGAATGAGAAGCTCAAGTGATCCACCCCAGGTATGTATGATAAGAGAGCAGTGGAACCCTGTGACACAACCACTTGGCTTGCACCTTATCGCGTTCAAAGAACGCAATCCTAATTTTGTGTTGGTTTCCCTGTGCCGTACATGCTGAAAAATTTTAGATTTCTTGGTGTCGGGTCTTCCAAATCCCCCCCCCCCCCCCCCGCTTATTGGTTTTTTCAGGGGCTCATTTCCGCTGGAAACCTTTGAACGTGTCTCCATAATCTCCGATTACTGCTGGTTATAGGAAATTAATGCTCCATGAAATTAATGTAAATTTTAAAAAATTTCAGGTTCCAATGTATTCAATTTCATTTTTGTGGTGTTATGGAAATTGGGAAGCCTAACTCATCTATTAAATGCAATGTTCTTTTCTGCAGCCTCACAGCAACAACAACAAATTTAAAACCAGCATGTGCCGGGATTTTTCACGAGGAGGATGTCCCAGGGGAGCTCACTGCACCTTTGCACACTCCGAGGAGGAGCTTGAGAGGTGAGTACTTTTAAAGCCCTAAGGGTGATCAGCATCAAATTTCTCCTCATAATATCAATGCCTTATCAATCAAAAAGGTCATGAGAATTAAGGACATGATCACACAGGATGAATTCTCTTGATATCCAAACAATTTCTCCCCACTACTTCTATGGGAAATGTATAGGGACAAGAAATGAGAATTTCAATTTTGATATTAGGGTTAAAGGGTTAAAGGGGCTATGTTGCCATTTTTAGTGTTACTTTTAAAAGCCAAAAGACATTTATATCAATACATGTACATGTAGAAACCCAAAAGCAATTTCAGGCATGTAGATTCAGTTTTTAACAGGTGGGATTATAGAACTGACAGACGGGTAAAAAAGGAAACACATAACCCTTTTACAGCTGTACTTGGCTTTTACAGCCGGAAAAATGAAGTTCACAGCCAGGTAATTTCCCCAGTTCCCGGCTGTTATCTACATCCCTAAATGTTCTGTTTTGTTTAAAAATATTCTACTAGTGCTCAAAGAGTAAAAATACAAACATGTTAGGCTGCAGATGGCGAGCGTGGAAATGGATTGCAACTTGAAAAAAGTTGGAAAACTTGTAAAACTCGCTCAAGCTCTGCTTATGGTTTATTTTCTCTTTGAAAATTCACCTGATGTCTTCCTGTCAGTATTTTATAAGCATTTGTGTTTGACAGAAGTACTAAGTTTTAATTTGGGGCAGTTTTGAGCCAAAAATGTGAAAAATCCCCTTGACATGGGGGCTTCTATATTTTATCTAAAACTACTTAGTGACAAAAAATGTCAAATTGTTTACTTATTACGAAACTGTACATGTAAATTTACAATGTAGTGGCATGATTGTTTGCAATTCAATTTTGTAGAAAAAATTTTGTGGAACTCCAATCAATCATACTTAGTGCATATTCAGTTTAATACACAATGTATTTTCCTTCAAAACATTTTTTTAAACTGGGATACTAATCAAAGTTTTGGCATTTAGAGCCAAGCACCAACTCTGATAGCTACTCGTGAGATTACAAATCTAATGTCATTTATTCTAAGGTATAACAAAAGAAGAACTCGTGCACCACTTCCCCGCCCAACCGCTATTCCCAGAGGATCAGGGAATGGGGCATGTCCAGATCAATACTCGCCCCATGGCTCCATAGAAAATGGCTGCGACTCAAGTCCAACAGTTACCCAGGCTCCTTCTAATGGTGTTAATGGTTCGGCCCGATCTTCTCCTCACTATGTTTCAGGTATGAATGGACTGAATTGCAATGTTCTTTATCCTCTAAGTTTTGGACATTTTCATTCTACACTGTACTGTATAATGTAATTTGTGTAGATCACACTTTAGGATTTCAGTCATGGACTTCTACAAAAAATAAGCTTGAACCATCTACACGTAGTACAGTATAATAAAGTAGTAACCAAAGGGGAGCAATATATACAAACGTTTTCATTTGAATTGTCACACTACAGGACAACATCAGCAGGTGTTGTAGTTACATGTAGAACACATTACAAGTACATCATGTATACTGCTGAATGTCTAAAGGATAGATAATTTACTTTGCAAGCAAAGGGGTTAATTGTAGCTAAATACGTGTGTGGTTATTAAGCTTTGGATGTGCAAATTTGTGGCATTAATAATTTGGTACATTTACATTGTAACGTTATAGTGCGAAAGCGAAGCGCTATATTGCCGGATACTTAGCCAACGAGGCACGAAATTGCAGGCAGCAGTCATTTTCACTTGCCTTCAAAATGCGGAATTTACTGCCATCGCTGGTTATACGTCATGTAGATGTTGTAGTTCAATTTTATCCTTGGTTCAATTTTGATTTTCCTATGTTTGATATTCATTATCATATATTAACATAGAAAATAAAAATGGAAAATCAAAATTGAACCAAGGATAAAATTGAACTACAGCATAGACATAGCGTATATTGATAACTTTTTGACCATATTTGGGCAGTGTATCAATGTGTTGAATTATAATGTATGTTATATGTTGTGGTTAAATTTCTCTTTGGTTTGAAAATTTTCAAACCATTTGTCTCAGATTCATTGTCATTTTCTGAGACAAAGGAAAACAAAAATCAAACTGTATAAAAATTTTAAACCAAAGAAACATTTGAACTGCAACACATACTTACATGTAACAATTTCCAACAAGCTTTCCAGCATTTTTGATGTGAAAACCAACAAGCTTATCACTCAACCTCCTAAAAGATCAATAATTAATTATTACTATGATACTTGAAGTAAATTTATGTGTGCTGTTATTTTGTTTTAGGTGAAATGTCACAATCTACACCTGGTTATGGACCTCCCCCCCAAGTAAGCCGCAGAGACAGTCAGGACCAAATGCAGATGATGACACAGAGAATGAAGCAAATGACAATGCCATCTCCACAGCCTGTATACCAGAGTGATGGCTACTGTGGACCTCGTTCTCCATATGAGCATGTGCCATCATATGTATCACCATCAGGGAACGACAGACAGCAGTACTTCCAGTATTACACTCCATCCACAGCACCGCCTGGCAGTTCTTATTCCAATGTCGTGTCCAGGGGAAAGGATGTTACAGTCGGTAAGAAAATTAATACCTTTTACAAAGAGATGCTTTCATGCACATTATGTTTCTTCTTCAATTACACTACAAAATGTGTGCATGTGCATTATTTAAAAAATAATCATCATAGATTGCAATCCTTCAAAGATGTTTGTAATTACCACTTAATTTTGATTTGAATTACTCTTAGAGCAGTTTTCAATTGAGTGTCGTAAAACCAAAACCGAAGTAATTACTCTGACCAATCACAGCAGTCGTAAACAATCCAATGAACCAATCAGAGCCAAAGCAATTACATGTCGGCGGTGCCAAGCGCGGGAAAACGCGTGCGAGCAAGTCACGATTGGTTTTGGTTTGACTTCTGATTGGTCGAGATAGTGACGCAAGATTTTTTAGCCAATCACAAAGCATAGCAATGCAAAACCAAAGCAATTGTATAATTACTTTCGTCATTCAATTGAAAACTGCTCTAATACAAAACTTATCGATTTAAGTATAAGGGCTTTTAAAGCATACAAATGTATGTTAGAATATTCTTATTATATACACTTCCAACATTGGGTATTGCAGGTGTTTCATGTCTTTCAAAGCTAAAAAAAATGATACAGTGGCAGTGACTGGCATTAACTACCATGTTCTTACACTTTGGGATAATAATTAATTCATTATGAAGATCTCTGTAATTTGTTCATCATGTCACAATGTGTGGGACAAAGAAAAAAATCTGAGTCCCCGACATTTCTTGTTTCATCACAAAGCTCTTTATTAATTAATTCATTAGACCAGTTTCATAAATCTTTTTTTATTCCTTAGGTGTTATGACTCCACCTCGTAACTCTCCATTGACTGTTCAGGATGAAGGGATAAACGGAATAAATGGGATGAGTGCAATGAATGGAATAAGTGGGATGAATGGAATAAGTGCGATGAATGGAATGACAAATGGTCATGTGGACCATCATTCTTCGCTGTACAATGGTAGGGCGGCACGACCAAGGAGAGACATGCCACACGTACCATCTCAGCCCCCAGGCACCTATCAGTCGTATGATCACTCATATGGATATCCGTCAGATCCCACTGGGTACTATAGGTAGGGAACACTTCTAATAATGCGGATGTTGTAACACATGTAGTAGCCAGTAAATAGCTACATTACCACTTAAAAGTAAGTTACCATCCTCTCGCGAGATGCGAATCGTGTCACACGCTATGAACTAAAAACTGTAAATATCATGGCTTTAAATTCTCATGCGATCTTTACGGGCTGTTGTAAAACTTGACAATAATGTGTGAACAACTTTGACTTATTTTTGAGTGGTTTTATATGGCCAGCAACTACAGTAAAGATAACCAACTACTCATTGTTTGAAAATGACTAATAGATAGTAAGCATGGAAGACTTTCTTTAGTTTATAACCAGCTACTTTTCTTATGAAGGCAAATTCTTAAAAGCTTAATGAAAACAACATTTACAGTGTATAACAAAATTCTCGAATCTGAATGGTTATCAGCAGGCCCGATTGGAGCATTAATTGGACAGTTTATGCGTCATGCTTGTAATTGGACGATGTAATTGGACAGTACGCGTCATTTGCACACGCTATCCTTTTTCCATGCATGCATCTCGGTCAAAAACACTCAATTGTTATGTTTTTAATGACCAAAACGTCTAACCATTTAGTGTTTTATCCTCAAATTTTGATATAGTTACAATTAATTGGTAACAGGACTTCGTGTCGTCCAATTCTGTCTGTAATCATACTCGTGATTAAACAAATTGGACTCCCGCTTCGTGGTCGTCCGATTTTGTTAATCACTTGTATGATTACAGACCAAATTGGATGACATGAAGTCCTGTTACCATTATTAATGACAGCCCTGCTAATAAATAATAAATGCTTCAGATATTTTTGTCATTTTTACCCTTTCCCAGCCAAAAGCAAGCAAGATGGAAACAAGAAAATTTTAATACAGTTATTAACTGTACCTCTCTACTAAGGACACCAGAGAGACAAAGCCATGTGTCTGTATTACAGCAGTGTCTGTGTTAAGGCTGATTTAGATGGCACAACTTTGTCGCATGTGATCTTTTGTAGCATGCTTCAGGCAAAAATTGTATACAACTCACATCATATTACATTGCATGTGGCTACGATTGTTGTGGGGTTTTAAAACATGATTGTTTTAAAATCTTACAATTTTTTTTTTTTGGGGGGGGGGGTCGCACGTAACAGTTGCAAGCGAATCGTAGGCTGATTTAGATGATGCAATTCATGTTGTATGTATGGTGTGAGCAGGTTGCATAAGCCTGACATCATTAATGATATGACATCATTAAAAGGCTTGGCCATTGTACTTTAAAATGCCCCAAACTCGTCTTTTAGTTATTGTGGCATTAATTTTAATGTTTGTCTTCTGTAACAAAGATTAAATCACTCATAGTCATTAGAGTAGACATGTATTGGAAATACATGTATTCAAAGATAATGAAATCTGTGACAATTCATAACAAGATGTTAGCATACATATATGAGGTAAAATACATACAGCTTTTATCAAGTAAATAATTAATGTGACAGTTGCTTAATTTTTGTCCCTCTTAAAGGCCCGTGTTCACCCAATCTGCTTTGCGCACCCGGGCTAATTTTTGCACAGACAGAAAATCGAAAAATCGACGTGTCAGCTAATCATAATGCTACATTGAACAATTGAATTGTTTCAAAACAAAAGCACAAGCGTGCAAAGCAGACTGGATGAACATGGGCCTTTATCTGTACTTAATGTTATTTTTCAATAAAAATTTGCGGTTTAAAATAATTGTTGTAATTTCTTCCTCTTCAGTCCTCAAACAGATTTTTACAACTCACCCTATGCTGGGAGATCAGCACTGTCATATGAACATGTGCACCATGGTGTCCTAGGGTACCCTTACCTTGGGGGCCGTGACTATTATGGTCACCCCCGACCATTTTATGATGCCCCTGGCATTCTACTGCCGCAGAGAAGAAGTCCATACATCCCTAGTGACCTTTATGATGAAAAGGTTGGTAATTAATCAATAAGTTAACTAATTTCATGTGTGTTTTTTTATTATTGGTAAGTTTTATAATCAATAACTGAATAGTTATCGATAACAGTTCACGTCATCTGTCAGGGATTCAAGTTGTTAGTGCTTTGATCTGTAGACAGGAAAATTGTTTGTTCAGTACACAGTAGGACACTATAGACCAATATCACGCTAGTATGGCATGAAAATATATGTAATTTCATGGGAAAAAGAGTCCAGTATCAAATTCAGCACATCAAAATTAGTAAAACTGTAAAGTTTCGTAAAGATTGCTTGCACACTGACGGAGATATGAACTTTTGAAACTTAGTACTCTGGCCTAATTTTTACAAAGAAATGTATGGGAAAAACACGAAAACGAGGCTGGACGGGCAATCTATGCCCATCCACCATACATTTCTTTGTAATAATGCTCAGTTTCAAAATTTCATATCTTCGTCAGTTTGCTAGCAATCTTTACAAAACTTTGTAATTTTACTAATATTGATATGCTGAATTTGATGCTGGGCTCTTTTTCCCAGTAAACTAAATATATGTTTGTGCCATGCTAGCGTGATATTGGTCTATTGAAGTACATATGTGTTATATGAATGAATCATGTATCAACTGAGGATAGAGAATGTAAACTGAGGAAATGATCCTTGCAGTTGTGTTTGCCATTTTAAGCAATTGCAAAGAATACTGAAAAATGTGTGCAGCTTCATAGCTCAGTTGGTTGGCGCATTGCTCCGGTGAGGGGCACCCTTGAGAGTTAAGGGTTAAATTGATTTTTATAAAATGTTTCATTTCCTTAGAATGCTGATTCGTCATCTCCTCGAAGCAGTGACACAGCTCCTGACTGCGACTTGTTAGACTTGTGGATTCCCCCTAGGAAAGACACCACACTGTCCAGTGCTAGTAGTGGTGTCAGCAGTGGCTCTCCACTCAGTCACTCTCCTGCCGCAAGCCAATCATCAAACTCCAGTTTGTCACCTAGGCAACAGTCCCCTGTAGGGTGGCAGCATGGAAGTGAGGCTGACTTCATGTGCTGGAGAAACCGTTCTGATGACAACAATGCTCTGCCACCTCCTCCGGGTATCACTGATACTGCTCCCATATGGAGTCCTCACCATGGAAACGAGGTGGGCTTTTTCACTGAGTGACTTGTTTTTATTATAAGTACAGTCATTTACAGTGAAACCCCATTAGTCAGAGCAGTTTTTTTGATCGTGTGTTGTAAAATTAAAACCAAAGTAATTGCTCTGGCTAATTACTAATATACGTGCAGACAATCCAATGAGCCAATCAGACCTTGAAGAAAAAAAAAAACCATGTAACCTGCACTAAGCACAGGATTTGTTTTTTGCTTCTGATTCATTGAGAAAGTGTGCAACATTTTTTTTATGCAAATCACAAAGCATAGCAATGCAAAGGTTAATAAAAGTGTGCTCATCTTAATGGGGTGGGCTAAAATCATAGGACTTCAATTTTTATTGTAATTCTTGTTTAGCCAATATTATTCAATTCAGTTTTACTTCAAGGGCGGATCTAGGGGGAGGGTGCAGGGGCTGCGCACCCCCCCCCCCCCTGAGATGACCTAGTCTGCGTTGTTCGCTTTTAAAATTTGTTTATGTCACCCTTCAGTTACGTCATTCCTTAGAGGTGCACCCCCTCCTAAGAAAAATCCTGGATCCGCCCCTGTACTTCACTCATACCTATAAGATATATATATTTTTTACAAACAACACTCTTAAACAGAAAAATTACAAGCATTCAAGTAATATTTCATTTTTGTGTGCTTTCATTTAGGTTCGAAAATTCTGGCCACCATTGATTGACTTTGACGAGTGGTCCAGGTAAGAGAAATATATTATGTTATATAACTTTGTAGTTTTTTTAGTTTAACCCCCCCCCCCCCCCCCCCCCAGCCCCCATAAAAAAACTTAGCTGTATGAATTTTTGTGCTCATTTACGCATCAGGCAATTATATTAACCTTTTTCATAATGTAAGTCAATTTATTTGTTCTTTTATAACATACACGTACATATAATAGGAATAAATGAATCGGCCGCCATTAAGAAAACACAAACAAATTCTTAACGTAGTCCACTGAACAAGCAAGCTGGAACACATAACATGTCTCATGGTTCGGCTTGGAGTAAGAAAGAGTTAAAGCCAATATGTTTATTCTTCAAGTTAACTTGATTGGTTGAAATCCTGTCCCAATCGAGTTTGTTTGCTCATATTTATCAGGAAAGAAGAGCAGATCAAGAAAGACGAACAGGTAGCTCGAGCTCTCCAGGAGCAGTTTGAGCATGGTGGCTGCCCAAACCCCCCGGAAACAAGAGGCAATGACCTGTCTTCACAAACACGAGACAGTGGAGATCAGCAAGGAAGTGAACAGGTCAGGAGGGGGCAGGTACGAATTTTAAGTCTGTCTGTCTGTCTGTCTGTCTGTCTGTCTTAGTGGCAGGAGAGTACTTCTCAACAGCTTTCATTGAATAGTCACACTAAAGTATTTCATCCACAGACTCAGAAGTAAGAACCACCTTCTGCCGCATAATAAACAGCACCACAGGAAAGTAGTGCTCAGTGGCTTTCATTTGAATGGTCACACTAAAGCATTTTATCCACAGACTCAAAAGTTAGAACCACCTTGTACACTATAATAAACAGTACTACAGGAAAGTACTGCTCAATAGCTTTCATTTGAATGGTCACACTTTAGGATTTTATCCACAGACTCAAAAGTTAGAACCACCTTGTACAGCATAATAAAAAGTAACACGGGAAAGTGTAGTTGAATAGCCTTCATTGGAATGGACGCTGTAGGATTTCATCCACAGAATTGAAAGTCTTGTTGTAACTTTTGTAGACACCCCCTTTATCAGTATTTGCTATTTACCCATTCCGCACATTTCTCATAGGACGCCAGTGATCTCGGCCTGACTCTTGATAGCATGGAGAGTGAAGCCGAAATTAAGAGAAGAAAAAAAGCAGAACATATGCGAATGCTTCAGGAGAGTAGAAAACTTCTTCAAAAGCAAGAGAGGGAAAAACAGGAACGGGAAGACCGCAAATTCGCCGAGGAACTGGTCTTCAGGGATGTACAACAGGCGGGGCTAGCCCCTGATCCAAGGTGTATTATGAAGCCTTACCCGAATGTTATTTCCCGCGGGGCCCCCATGGGGCTTGGCTTCAGCAACAAGGGGGAGAGTGAAATCCGTGGTGAATATGGTGCATTCAGCGGGCTTGGCAGCTTCCGCGGGTCATGTGCATCCTCATTGGCTGATAATGATGAGGTCATTGACACGTCAAAGATGACGTCAGGTTGTAATGGAGATATCCGAGTGCAAGAGTGAAGTGCATCACATTTGTTAAATTAGCAATGTTATGTGTAAATAGTTGTAAGCCAAAGTGTGTGTCTGTGTCTTATAGACTTTTATAGAGTAGATCAGCGAATTAATGGAATCTTTCTTTTTTCAGTTGTTTTATCGAATATTTTGATCGTGTATTTGATTAGGCCCCAGTCTAACTGGAATTCTTTCTTTTTCGTGTCGCTAAATCTGATTTAAGTTCAAAGCACTTTTAAAGTGTCGGCCAATTGCTTGGGCTTTTAATGAAAGATTGTCCAGGTGTAAATTGTTCATTCGAGTACAAGTGCACGTACAGATCACGTGATTAGTCATCCTCGTTCCCCGCTTTCAAAATGGCGGGCCGGGTAACGGTTTACCATTTTGAAAGCGGATAAGGCCCTGGGGACGAGTTTGTGATTGGTGCCATTTTGAAAGTGTCACGTGTTCGGTATTAACGGAGCGAGTTGCATAACTGCAGAAAAGGAAAAAAGAAAAAAAAATAGAACTCCTTTGAGTTGTAATTTCCTAATGTTTTGTTTGATGTAAAGCAATTAGACAAATTATTTGCCTGTTGGCCTTGCAATGTTTGTCGTTTGTGGACTCTTGAGTAGAAAAATTCGTGGAAACTAATCGAAATCATTGTCATTTCTCGTGACGTGCAATTTTTTTTCTCCTCGGAAGCCACCCGCGCAGACGCAAAAGCAAGAATTGAACGTGCGGATTTGTAGTTCTTTAAATTGAGCAGTAACGGCATGTATTTGCTATTGTTATGAGTCCTTGAGTGTCGTTAAGTTATTAATTTTTGACGAAAGTTTCAAAGGACATTGAATTTTTGCCGTTAAGAAATTTCTGGCCTCCAATTCACTGAAGGAGTAGTGTGTCTTTATTCGGTTCGTCACCCGTCACGCATGTCACGCAGTGCTTTAGAAGCGTTGTGTGACGAACTAAATAATAGCTGGAAAGAAGACCTGGAATTCAACATTGTAGGTGAAATATTTATATCTCTTCAACTGACCGAAGGGCAAGGCATTCATTTATTCCTTCAAGGATCATTAAATAATCTTTTTACTAACGTGGTGTCCATAGATTTTATATATTGTGAAGAAAAAAATTGTTGTGATTTGATTTGTTGACAATTTATCGTGTCGTATTAAAGAATGGATGTGTTTCGTCTTTTTAGATAGAATAAGAATTTTAAATGAACGAGGCGACGTTTGTGAAAGAATCGTAGAGTCGTCTACAATAAAATAAAGTTGTCAAGTTATATTTTTGGCTAGGTCAGCGATAAAATCTAACAATGTTCTGTTGTCTTCATAAAATTATGGTGATTCAGTCAAGTAATACATTGCGTTTTTAAACTTTTTCATAAGGTTGTCCAAATTTTGGCTTTGCTTTTTTATTATTTTTTCGTCGTTGTTACATGTACGTGCTATTTCAGTGTAAATGTGCTTATTGATAGTTATTGTTATTGTCTTTTTTAGGCGTTGTGGAAATGTGTTTTGCGGGTAGTTTCTTGGTGTTGCGGATGGTGTGATCACCAAATGACGTAAAACAAAAGATCCAAAAGACACTGAACAATACCCACACCACAACACAAAAGCTAACCAACAATGGCTTCCGCAACACCAAGAAACACCCGTTTTGCGGCTATAGTCCGTATTTATACTTTGTAGTTATTTTTGGGGGTTTTGTTTGTTGAATATAGTTTTGCTTGGAGTCAGTGTTTAGGGCTTTTATAAATAATTTACAAAACAAGTTAATTTGTACTTAGGATATAAAAACACCTCTGTGGAAATGACTAAATATTTTATAGCTATACGGGAAATTCCGTTGGTTTGTCCCGGCATTTCAGACCAGAATCGTTTTCTGTTTGAAAATCTGTGACTCGAGATGCTCAAATGCGTGTTCATATTTCATCTTCAGCAGTTTTAAAATTTTAATATTTAACAAAATACCTTTAACAAAAATTGTTCCGCTTTATGCCGTATGTGTGGAGTGGAGGGGTGTTCAATTCTAACAGGCGATTTATAGGCGTTATTTAGCCGACTTAACATTGCTTAAGAGAATTATGTAAAATATTACAATGCTATAGAGGAAAATAAATAGGTCTAGACAAATTTGGGCGCCAAAACTCATTTGGCGCGACCCGTGGTTTCGTCTACGGCATTCCATATACTTGCCGACTCATCATTGCTTTACGGCATGTGACTTGAATTTGTTCGCAGGGAGGAGTGGGTCGTTGTGTTGCTCGACAAATACGTTCGCGGATGTCTTGAAGCTTGCGAATAAATGAAAGTCAAACCGTCTTGAAGCAACGCATTTGTTGCAAAGTTATATCCTTGATTCAAGCGCGTTAGTAAAGGAAAAAAAATACTGGAAATAGCACATTGAAAAAAAAAATTGTTAACTCACGTTGTCATATTAGTATATTTTATTGTACAATAATTTGTATCTTTTAACTCAGTAAGAGGCTAATAAAATGGTGAGGATGTGAGTATGGCTGTCTTCTTGTGTTTGACAGTTACAGCCAAACCTCTTTAATACATACACTAAAATGACAGACTCAAGTGTCCGCATTGTAGAGGTGTCCTTAAGGAGAGGTGTCCGTATTATACAGGTGTCCGCATTATAGAGGTGTCCGTGTTATAGAGGTGTCCGTATTATAGAGGTGTCCACATTATAGAGATGTCCACATTATAGAGGTGTCTGCATTATAGAGGTGTCCACATTACAGAGGTGTCCGCATTATAGAGGTGAACGTATTATAGAGGTGTCCGCATTATAGAGGTGTCCGCATTATAGAGGTGTCCGTATTACAGAGGTGTACGTATTATAGAGGTGTCCGTATTATAGAGGTGTGCGTATTATAGAGGTGTCCGTGTTATAGAGGTGTCTGCATTATAGAGGTGTCCGCATTATAGAGGTGTCCGTATTATAGAGGTGTCCGTATTACAGAGGTGTCCGTATTATAGGGGTGTCCGTATTATAGAGGTGTCCGCATTATAGAGGTGTCCGTATTATAGAGGTGTCCGTATTACAAAAGTGTCCGTATTATAGAGGTGTCCGTATTATAGAGGTGTCCGTATTATAGAGGTGTCCGTATTATAGAGGTGTCCGCATTATAGAGGTGTCCGTATTATAGAGGTGTGCGTATTATAGGTGTCCGTAAGGAGAGGTTCGACTGTACTACATTCCCTCAAGTGAATAAACCACTTGAACTGTAGAGAATAAACTGCACTTGGCGGTGAAACTGGAGTACTTTTTCATTCAAGGAGGGGGGGGATCTTTTGGTCTTATTGGATCGCTATTCCTCAAATTAACATTAAACACCATTATTTTTAGCTAAAGGATGCTTTTCTGGCTAAAAATAAAATAATAAAACAGGAATTGCGAATGAAAAATACCAACATTTGACATGCAGCGGTTACGGCCCAACCCTTCAATTGCGAGCGATATTGTCGCGTCTCTAACAGACCCCGGGCGTTCCTCCGACGACATTCTACTTTGTTCCCGGGTCTATTCGATATTTGATCTATTCAAAATGGCGTCTCGCCTGGTTTTCAACAGCGACTCGAGCAACCTTCAAATTATAAACAACAATTTAGATCCAAGCGCAAACAAAGTGGAAGAAGAGGAGCATCATAAAGATAGGAATACATGCATTCGCTGATTCTGATTTTCATTAGCAGCCGTGATATAGGAGCAAGGAAAAGAACGGAGAAGGCCATGGAAATGGGGCTAACAGTGGTGGAACCAGATTCCATGTAAGGGAGGGGAGGGGAGTGAAATTGTTAGAGGCGATGTCCGTTCTATCAATTTCTTGTTGTAATGGAAGTTGCAAACAAAAGAATTAAAAGGCTATAAACAATACCCACACATTAACACAATTGCTAACTAGCAATAGTTAAAAACAACAACAACAACAACAAAACTTTATTAATAAGCAAATAAAATTACAAAAGTATTGCCCGCAGCTAGCAAGGCTATTCGAGGCGGGACAATGCATACAAAATATAAGAAATAAAGACTAAAGCTATCAACTAAGGAAAGTGAAAGTTTACGAATAAATGAAATAAAAATCGTAAATATGGATGAGGACTAGATAACAGATTAAAGGGAAAAAAGAATTAAAGAAATAAACTGTGAAAGTAGAAACTCATGAGCAAGAATTTAGTTTTGGAGATTTTTGGCTAATTTTACCTTTTTAATTAAGGTGGGCGTATCAATATAGTCATCTTCTGAATTCAGAATATCAAAAAGTAATTTGCTGAGTGTGTGATCAAAGGAACCAGACTCATACCCAGTACCCAGTCGCTATTAATTTGTTTTGGGGGCGAGAGAAGACTGGATACTAGGGTGAATTGAGACGCGCGGGGTGTCATGGGAATCCAATCTTCTCTCGCCACAAAAACAAATTAATAGCGACTGGGTACGAGTTTGCAAAGGAATCTGAGTTGTTCAAGGACAGTCTGAACCCAGAATGGATTTGGAGTGAAGAACTGTAAGGCTGATTCACACAAGCGACGTACGCAACGCAATCGTCAGTGCATGCAAACACACGTGAACTACCATAACGCAAACGCAAGCACATGCGCCGACGCAAGAAATGGAAAATTTTCCATTTCCTTGCGCTAGCGTTTTCATTTTACATGTGTAAACCGGGGAAACACAAACGCATAGTGAAAAAATTGTCGTTCCATGCCTCCACGGTTGAAGCTGAAACCAAGATGGCGGACGACGCCATCTTAGGATGCTCAAATGCGCGTGCGTATCCGTACTGTGCTTGCGTTTGCGTTTGCGTCGTCGTGTGAACCAGGCGTAGCCATTATAATGGTTGCAATACGTGGCTTTTGCTACAGATTTCATCAATCTTATTCTTTCGTTTCCTCTTAAATTTATTATTTGCGTTAGAGATTTCTTCTAAAAGAATCTGACAGGCACGCGGCATCGTTTTTTTTTTCTCTTTCGGCTGTCAACTGCGCTGTTTGATGTTTTTGTCTCAGACTGTGCTAGAATTAAAATTGAGCATCTCGATCACTTCAAACACGAAATGCTCTTAGAATAGCAAGAACAAGATACCAAGTACATTCTTGTGGAAAGAATAAACCATAATCAGTTTTTTAGCAAATTTTCTAAAACATATTGAGCAAACTTGAAAAATTGGCCAATTTTTTCAAGTTGCAATCCATTTCCATCCTAGTCATCTGTAGTCAAAGACACTGATTAATAGTTTCATTATACTCATAAACTCGGACCATTATTTTTGCGTTTCCATTGATAAAAAAATGTCTTTTAGCTTTTGAAAATAATACTAAAAATTGTGGTATAGCCCCTTTAAACAAGATCGATCTGTTCAACTAGCTTTGACCAATTAATTGAATTAATCCTAAGTCGTAGTAAACGTTAATTAAGAACTAAATTATGCTCAGAAGAATTATGTACCCGGGAATAAAAGGGGACAGTGACCCGGCATATATTTTGCGTTTTCATGAGTATGGACCTGATCTTTAAGCTTGCTTTAGAGCAGTTTTCAATTAAGTGTCAAAAGTAATTACACAATAACTTTGGTTTTTCATTGCTACGCTTTGTGATTGGCTAAAAAGTCTCGCGCCACTTTCTCGACCAATCAGAAGTAAAACTAAAACCAATCGTGACTTGCTCGAACGCGTTTTCCCGCGCTTGGCGCCGCCATGTAATTGCTTCGAGCTCCGATTGGTTCATTGGATTGTTTATGACTGCTGTGATTGGTCAGAGTAATTACTTTGGTTTTGGTTTTAAAAAGTGATGAAAGCAAAGAAATATAAGCTAAAGATACAAAGAGACGGCTAAAAAGTTGGGGACAAGGGGGTCAAACCCTCCCCCCCCCCGGTTCTCCTGGACTCCCGCCCGCCTGCCCCCCCCCCCCCCCCACTAAAAAGCTCAGTTTCACAAGAATGCCAATTTTGATTCCTCGATCGCCTGTGTTACGAAACTGTAATCCACTTTCATCTTTTTTTCCAAACTGCCTATTCTTGTTTTGCGTTGATGAATCTTCAGTTTTATTCAATTTAGCTGGGGTGTTTGACATTATAACATGGAAATTCCAATATTTCTATATCTTGACGAGGCACTCTCCCGATGTCCCTAGGGTCATTTACTAAGTAGTCTCTAACCTCGTCACCAGGGCCTTCTCCGCCATCAAAATGGCGGCCATGGCGGGGCGGGCGTAGAAACCCCTGGCAAAATGGTGGTGACTAGAATGGATACTCCAAAATCAGGTTGGACACCTTATTGAGACTTATATAACGGAGTAACTGGTTAGCTTTCAGTTGAGGTTAGGGCAGCAGTTTATATAGTTAAATTTAGGACTAAGCAACCCGAGAAGTTAGGTGGTACAGTGGTACGGTAGGCTATGTAAGCCTAAGCCTAGCTGAGGTCACAGGTTCAATCCTGAGTGGGGATTTTAGATTTTCTTTTTTACACTTAAAAATTTATTGAAAATAAATTCTAAGTGTCGACATTACGTTATATAATTCTCGATAAGTGTCCGAGGTGATCCAACCTGATTTTGGAGTATCCATTCTGGTCACGACCCTGGCAAAATAGTCTAAGAATCGTGGAGTATACATGTTACATGTATACATGTTGAAATATGTCTTCATTCCCCTTGAAATAGGCTTCCAGATTACATTGGAACAAATTAAATACCAATCAAGACTGCAGTTTATCATGTGTCACGTGACAAAATACTCCACGATTATTGGAGTATTTTGTCAGCTTTGTCCAGGCTCTTCTCCGCCCGCCCCGCCATTTTGAATTAAACAAAGCGGAGAAGGCTCTGGGGACAAGGTTAGAGTATGGTTACTATGGTTACTAGCAGTTCTGATAAGAAATAGTCCGACGTTATTTTACAGACTTCTATGACTCACTTGAGTAACTAAGTAACAATGTTAGTTTATAAAATTTACCACCTTTCTTTATCACCTCGCATTACTCATGACGCTTTCGACTTTGCTGATCCTAGCAGTATGCAGGGCGCATGTCATACATGAATAAAAGTAAACTGCAGAAGACCGCAAACGATAATGCTGCTAATGATACGTAGGATCTATAGATTTTGGGACCGTAGGTCTTTTCAGATCCGATATGCTATGTTTTCTTTCAGCATGGTTTTGCCCATGCGTTTAAATGTTCAGATCGGCTTTGTCCATCTGCATTTCAATTTGCGAGACATCTTTGCGATATACTGTGGGCTCCTTGTTCCCCAAAACACGTGATGTGATACGCGTGTTTCGGGTGACAAGTGAGTACATAGTACGGAACCTGATATTGTGAACGGGTCATTGTGCAGTCTATTTGCGCTGGCTTTATTGCTGGCGACATTTAGATCGTTACACCGTGCTGATGAGTTGCAATAACAACGAAACAATGTCCACGGTTACGATCCTACTTTATCGGTTTCTGTCGTGATAGTGTCTCGCAAATTTTACTTTTTTACGTGGTCAGATCAGCCTTGTAGTTCATTGTTTTTGTCATACATGAACCCAGTGTATGGCCTAGCTCGCCACGAGTTTCCCGTAGCTCAGTGGTTAGAGCATCCGACTGGTATGTGGAAGGTCAAAGTCATAGTCATCTTTCTTTACTGACTTATCACCGACATCAGTACCGATTTCTTGAGCACCAAGTATGCGGTTTACGCCGTGCAAACGTTTATCAATGAAAGGCGAAGTCTGACGAGATATCGGTATATCTCCGACTCTGCTATAGTTTGCAGTTTTTTTCACTAATAACTGCTTCACTCCCAGAATCAAGTCAATCACAAAGCGTAGCAATGCAAAACCGAAGCAATTGCAAAATTACTTTCGACACTCAATTGAAAACCGCTCTATAGAAACCAGGGCCGTCTAGCAATTGCCCTGTTTTAAACATCGATGGTTTACACCTACTACACTGCAATGAAAATCACTTCTGTAGTAACTAATTTTCAGTACGCATTAGGGCGAATTGTTGATAAACCCTC